>JAQFVV010000053.1:4180636-4780636 GCA_028023455.1 Epiperipatus broadwayi | reverse complement strand
ATAAATTTTTTTTTCTTCAATTTCTATATATTGTAGAAAATGAAAGCATTTTTTTTTTTTAACAGACTTCCTATTCTCAGACTGTAATTAAATTTCTGGCTGACCATTGTTCGCTCTATGATTTTCTCAGTTCTATTTGCCAACATTATATATTTGTGATTTCTATATTAAATACAGTGATATCCTATATAATGAATTTAACTGGTTCCAAAACTGATATACTCATTCACTAATGCATGTAGTTAGAATCAGATCCATACTCTAGAGCAAAGTTATCATCCCACACAAAGATTATTCTTTTTCTTTAATATTTTTTCAAATAAATGACCGGAATTATGCATTTTTATTTTATATTTTTCTTATACATATATCAAAGAAAAAAAAAAGTTTTTTTTTTAGCAATATTGTTTATATCTGTTTTTTCAAAGGTATGTAAAGACTACGTTTTCAAAATCTACTATAAAAAAAAGTTTTTTTTTTATTATTTGCAGAATTACATTATTATAAATATTTATGTAAATGAAGTCTTGAATCATATTTATATACATTACAATTTCTAAAATATTATATAAAAAATATAATAAATGTAAGAGCAGTACAAGTGAATTGTAGCATTTTCTGGTAAGTTAGACATCATGTGTCTTTTCAAAATTTAAAATATATAGAGAAACTTGTTTTTATTGAAATATTTAAAAAAAAATTTAAAAAAAATATAAATAATTATTAATACTTATGCGCTTATAACGCTAAAATAAAGAAGTTATGTTATTAAATTTATTTAAAGCTTAGCGCTTTCAAAACTCTATGGCTTCATAATCATAGCTGTACAAAATAAAACAGTTGATAGTGATGAGGGGTTGTATTCAAATTTATGTTAATTAGATGTTTCAGTATACTATTTAAAATATTGTATGACTTAATTTGTTCATCTTTTGGAAATGGCAAAACAGGTGTCCTTTCTATTAATTGATTGGTTGTCATTATTTATGAAATATGCCTCCTTTATTTTGTGCCTATGGTCATTACTCTCTTTACACACTATTCTGGGATTGGTGGGTTCAAATCTGTGTCCAGTAGCTTTTTCATGTTCCACGAATGCTGATGTAGACTCCTTGTTGTTCAGTGCCCTTTTATACATATATATATATATGTGTGTGCTGGGATGCTCTCTTTGTAATGGTAGCTTTTGTTTCCGCATAATACGAGGCTCTGCATCCAGCCTGAGGGCATTGTATCTGGTACACCACTTGAGATGTTAGTTTGGGATCAAGTTTATCTTTTGAATTGTTTATTAGTCTATTAGTGTTGGCTGAAGTGCGGAAACCAATAATAAATTCTTTTGATAATGTTTTAGTTAGCTGATTGGAAATATTGGGTATGTATGGACACAGATTTGAACCCACCAATCCCAGAATAGTGTGTAAAGAGAGTAATGACCATAGGCGCAAAATAAAGGAGGCATATTTCATAAATAATGACAACCAATCAATTAATAGAAAGGACACCTGTTTTGCCATTTCCAAAAGATGGACAAACTAAGTCATACGATATTTTAAATAGTATACTGAAACATCTAATTAACATAAATTTGAATACACCCCCTCATCACTATCAACCGTTTTATTTTTATTTTGTACAGCTATGATTATGAAGCCATAGAGCTTTGAAAGCGCTAAGCTTTAAATAAATTTAATAACATATAACTTCTTTATTTTAGCGTTATAAGCGCATAAGTATTGATATTATATAATTGATGAGAAGTTTATAAACAATTTTTTACAGAAATAATTATTATATAACTTACTTGTCATGATGAATTTTAAAAAATGTTAATACATTAAAATAGATAATAACTGTGTTTACATGTGTTCTTTTCCAAGTATAAAAGGGATGCCAGTGAGGATCCACAAGGAAAATTAAATATCCCATTAATTAAAACTGCCACCTACATAAAATTTCACAAACTAATATCTGAATACTATACGCATGTGCCGAAATAAAAAAAATGCAAGCTTACATTGAATATGCTAAATAATGTCAATGAAAATATCACAACATAAGGACACATTAGTGGCTTGATGACACAAATTTTCAGACAACTCAGAAAAAGTTAAACAGCAAAAATATAAAATTAAAAATATAAATAAAATTAATTTACTGCATTCAACTTTTATATGATATAGTGATTCATAATAGTAAGTTATCATTTGTTCCGTAATATTATCACATTAATTAATTATTTGGAAATTCGTTTCACTATCCAGTACATTTTTTTTATTTGGAATTTTATTTTTTGAACTGGCATTCCATATTCAGAACTTAGATATCTGATAGTGTTATTATTACTCTCTAGTTTGAAAATTATTCCATTTCGGACATTTTATTAGTTTCTAATTTCATTTTACTGGCTCATGGCTAAAATTATTATGCAGTTTATATGTAGAATAAATTTTTTTTTAAAATTCATCATTTTCATTACTAAAGGTAGAAAACTAAATTGATAAAAAAAAAAAACACCATTGCAAAAAATGACCTGAATTGTCTAATGCATACATGAGCTATTCTAGCCAATAGCATTTGTCATAACATTTGGTTTCATTAATTTTGCCATTTCATTTTTAGCAATGTTATTAGAAGTATAAATGTAAGTTATTGCTTTCACCAAAAATTGTAATTAATTGCGGTCAATATGAATATCTAATTTACTGGAAAATGTTAGAATTGAAATTCTTAATATCTATTATATTTTTTATATAATATTTTAGAAATTGTAAGATATGTACATATGATTCAAAACTTTTGATTTATATAAATATTTACAATAAAATATTTAATTATGATTTAATTTATGATGATGGTCTAACATTAATTTAAAATATATTGATTTATATGAAAATAATGCATCAAGTTTAATGCAGCTTAATAATTGCAATTTAAGAAGTTATATATTTCATTTTAAAATTTATTTAAAGCATATATAATTAAAAAATTAATATATCTCAGATATTGTTTAAGATTAACTATCTAATGAGTGATAAGACAAATATTACAGTCATCCCTTAGAAATCAGAGGGTTTTGAAAAATGAAACTGATAATGTAGGTAAATGAAATTGGTAACTAAGTCTTTTAAATCTTAATTTAGAGAAAAGCTGTATGATTTGTACTTTGCACAAACTATATATTCTGCAAGACTTTGCTGTACTTGGAAACTGTAAGTGTGGTTTTTTCCAATATAATTAAGCTCATATCCACCAAAATTGACAATTGCAGTTGAAAAAAAAAAAAATCTTATGAGAGTAACTGGAATGGATCAAATTTCAATTAAATTTCATTAATTTTTGAATAAAATTTGATATAACCAAGCTTTTTTTTTTTTTTTTTTCGGTTCTTATGTTTTTAATATTTAAGAGATAAAATAGAATCATGGTTCTCACATCAATTGCGAAAATTAATTTAAATAAATTGACTGAATTTTTTTTTTTCCTTATTATTTTAAACAATGTATGCATTCAACAAAATTAAATAAAAAATTAAGAGATAGTAAAGATTGTAAAAATATTGTACCTGTTTGATAGTATTTTTTTTAAACATATTTTAACAGCTACATCCATATATATTAAAAGCCTTGAACAAACTTATCCTCTTATTAAAAACATGTTTACCAGCACATTGTATCTCTAAGAATGCTATTAGAATTCACAAAAATTATATAAATATCAGAAATGTGTATGACTTACGGAAAGGCTGTTCTTTTTGTAATAGTTTTTTTTTTTAATTGGTTGCTTTAAGAAATTTCAATCATGCATGGTATTACTGCAGAGCCTGAACTATGCGATATCAAACTACACAACTTCAATTATACACTAACCAAAGCTAAATATAAATATGGCACAATAGCATCTATTTTTTTCCCTCACTAAATATTACATTTCAAACATGAATTTATGTATTGTAATCACAATTTTCTTCGCAATTTAAATACTATACCGATTCAGTTCTGTACTGTAATTAAAAGCACATGTACTGATTTTTTTCCAGAGCGTTTTTTCCTTCAAGAAGTTTTATTCTATACGACTTTTATAAAATACCATATTTTTTTAGAATCCAGAAATGTGCCTGGTCTATGGAAAGGTCATCATTTTGCAAGTTTTTTTTTAAAAATTGGGTTAATTTAACTTTTTTTTTTTTCTTTGCAGAATTACTTGCTGGCAACTTCTTTTGCATAAAATGCTTTACAAAAAAATTACATTTTATTAATGGCAGATCAAATAATTATTTTTTTCCTTGAAAAAATATGCCACTGACAAAGAAATTTATGGACAAACATTTAGGGATTTTATATCTAGGATGTATATACATATATGCTTATAAATGACAAATTTTGACAAAAAAAAAAAAATTAGGTAGGAATGTAACTGATTTACTTAAATAGTAAGGTTTTTTTTTTTTTTTTTATCCACAATTTTTTTTTAAATTCCTACTTTAATTATTAAAAAAAAGAATTATTTATATTTATAAATAAATGATTTTGTGTTATTTACAAACCGACATAATTTTAAAAAAAGTTTAAAAACATTGCTATTGAAAATAAATTATCTTCAAGATTACAAAGTTTTGTTTAAATAAATTATAAAAATTCTTGTTGTTATATATAGTTATGGATGAAAATAAGGTTCAATCTCTTTTTGATAAAAAAGGAATTAGGAAAATAGCATTAACGTTCCTGCAGTATTTTTTAAGTCCTGCAATAAATTGTTCTGAGAAAAGATTCAATAATGGTTTATATATTTCATATATAATTTCTCTAATACAAATTATGATAATACTTACTTTCCGATTTTTCTTTTTTGTGACAAGAGTGAATGGTACTTCTTCTAGAGACTTATTATTACCAGGAGTATCTGTAAAAGTTATTAAAAAAAATTGTTTAAAATGGAAATTTCTATTTACAATAAATTAAAAATTGAATAATAGGATATTATTTATCATATAAAAATTAATCCACTTTGTAGATTGTGGGTGCATTTTACATTTGCAATAATCTTTAATAAACCTTTCTTTTACATAAAAAAAGCAGAATATTTTTTTATAAATATGCCTGACTAATTGCTAAGTATATGTATATATTCATATATACACATAAAATAAGTAGTATTTACTAAAATGATATTATATCTGTAAAAGGAAATGTATGTGCATGTATGCCAAAAGGCACACACATTATTTTAAAAAGCACTTAGATTAATTAAATAGTTTTAAATAACAGAGTAAATCTTATAATTATAAAGATTAGCTACACTGATAAATAATCAGTATTAGCAGAGATATTAATCTTACTTAAAAGAAAAGAAAGTCACTGCAACATTGGAATGTTTAGTTCCTGATCAGATTTGATGATAATGAAAACGCACTGCTAAAAATAGATAATTGGAATGAACTGCACTATCTAATCACAAGAATCGAATATGGGAACTCTAAAGATGGACCACCATGTGGGCAGCTGATAGACAATCAAGAGACATTTTACAACAAGCAGGAGTATGTGTAGAAGAACAAGAACAGTGACTTGCTAGATAAAGGTTCAGGAATGAAGACATGCCATCCAACAGGTGCTTCAGTCTCCTCCACTCCACCGTAGCCTTGCAGAGAAGTTTACCTCCGGACATACAAAAGTAAACTTAGGGATTCACAACAAGTCGTATCGATCTATAATACTATTTTGTAAGCCTTTGGACCTATATATTATGTTTAGTGAGATACGTATATATAATGTATATAATTGTTAATGAATTATTATCTTCATGCTTAACCCTCTATAAATAAAACTGTTACCATTAAATTACTTGCCAGCTGTTTCATATTATCCTTAGTATTTCTTTATTTGTGTTTGCAATCCAGCAGGCAACAGAGTGCTGCTGGACTCAGAACTAATAAACCATATTATATTTGGAAGCAATCTTTCTAATGTTTTACAAAAAATTTACTGTTAAGTATAAGAATAATATTGTTAAATTCCCAAAGAAAAAAAAATTAGATCGCACATACACTACATATACTTCATTTTCTATTACATTACTAATTTCTTAAGAGCAGTCAGTGAAAGGGGGGAGTAATTTTATAACATTATTCTATAAATTAATTAGTCTAACCACAAAACACTTACATGACCACTATTGTAGGGAGAAATTTACTACTGTTTTAACTAGTCAGTCAGCATTTTAACATATTTCTGAGGGTTTTTTTGTTTTGCAAGCTTTACTAATACTCAAAGTTTTCTTTTTTTTTTTGCATCACGGTTGCATATTCTTTGTCTTATCTCTTACATTTGTGTTAAAAACATAAATTCTAAATATACATCCTTAAAATTCCCATGCTTGTTTGCCTTTTTCATCCTCTTAGTATTATCATGGGTCTCAACTGTAGATTACTGAACTTAACTATGCGATTTTTTTTTTTACTATGTGGTTAGTTAATATTTATTATTTCAAATTTGTCAATCCTCACTAACTTAGAATTCATCGGGAGTACCAATAACTACTTGTAAAAAATTCATCAAGAATATTAAATTATCGATATATATATTGTAACGATCCGGAGAAGGTAGACTTATGTAAACTGCACTACAGGGCCCCATCTAGGCATTTGAACCTAGAAAAATTTATAAAGTAGGCAGATACGTAAGTCAAAAAAAAAAAAAAATTTTTTTTTTTTTAAATATTTTGGTTCCGGTCGTTAGCCCATGTCACTAGCTCAGTGGAATAGCAGAGATTAAATAATATAATCTAAGAGTATATAAAAAAAGAATAAAATAAGCCACTGCCAGTAATTAACATACAAACATTTATTTATTTCACATATATATAAGATTTAAAATTATTTTAGTATGAGTTTTACATTTCAAAATTTAACCTACATTTTTAACCTTGATTTTGACTTTAATTTACATTAATTACTATTACATTTTAATTTATTTTAATTAAGTTCGCACAGAGGAGTTTATGAAAGTTTGTTTTAAAATGTTGAGTATAGATTGGTTACATAGATTACAACGGTTAAAAACATTTCAAAATAAACATAAACGATCAAAATATAAAATCATTGATACCAACAATTGCAGAGGGAAATTTATAAGTAACCCAATAGTATTCACCATAAGATACTTGCATTGTCACCAATAACTTAAAAGACATTCGAATAAATACATTATAGATACTCACCGTAAGGTATCATTATTTATCGAATGTCTATATATTTTGATCAAATATGAAAACCCAAAACATACTTAACCGATAACCAATCCATGCAAGCGTCTATAAACAACTTAAATTTAATGCATTTTTATTTAGGGTCGAGTATGAATAGACTACATAGATTTGCATTTGAAAATAAAATATTCTATCCCTATTTAACCTTAGGCTAAAATTCGCAGTCAAACTGGCATCAATTCATCTGATATATCGATGTATTCAATGTAATACGGAATACGGCAGCACCAAAAAGATTAAGAGAAGACATTGACTCTCATCAGATAGGAATATTACATCTATCTAACGAGAAGAACAATAAAAAAAAAAACTCCATAGAAAGAAACTGCTTTCTCCGTCTTATAATTCCTTCCATAGGCAAATGGGTGAATGCGGCGTATATATAAACGATTCTGCCAGTAGCGAATCTCCGACTACATCTACTAACTACATCAATATATCCAATCCATTGACCCAATTTAACAACGACACAAATAACATAAGATTACCCTCCCCTAATATAACTTTACAAATCTATACAACCATTCACGCCCGACTTAAGTTTAACATTTATATAATTTAACTTAACGGAAAACAGAAATCATAATAAAACTTAAAGAACAAAAAATAAATAAATGAAAATGATTTTAAATAAAAAAAATATCAAATAACATTATTAATATTAATTTATGTTGGTCAGATAGGATTCTATTTGTATTTTTTATATATGGAAAGTTTTTAATTTAATGTTCATAAATTATAAAGTTCTTACGGTTTTTTAAACAGTTCATCTTTATATGTTCCTTGCCGTTTGAACGTGATTTCCCACGCCGTCCTAAAAAGATTGGTATCCATTTAGCTGTTGTTTTATTTATTCATTCGGAGGTTTTTTAGTTTAGTTGGTCCTCAATGTAGAAAACGATAGTTCATTTCTCTTTCTTTCTTTGGCAAAACTGAAGGGATTGAAGAGTGCGTCTTTTCAATCCCTCCTCCTTCACTTCCGCACTAACACATATCTGTCTACTCTTCGTACTAACTAATTAAACCAAATCCCTTTCTATTTCCAATTTTTTCCTTTTATACGTAACTTTAGGATCCAATGGACGTTACGTCATCGTTGATGATGATCCTTCCGTTGAGGTCCGATTTCCCCGATGGATTTCTTTCATTGGCCATTCTGTTCCTATTGTTTTCCTATCTGACCGTTGCTTATACATTTTAGATGTCCAAGGCTAGTTTACTAATTAAAATAATCATTTCCATTTTACAAAAGATTAATTAATCTGTTTTCAAACTTAAACATATATTTTTATCTCTAAATCTTTTCTGAAAATTTAGTTTTAAAATACTTTTTCTTTAATAAAGTTTTATTTTAATAATTATTTATCTGTGCGATTTTATATATCTGTGAGTTTAAGATGATTTTTTTTTATTTTTAATTCTTAAAAAAAGTTTTTATTGGCGAACTTTTATTCTTTTAATGTTTACTAATAAAAAACAATGTAACGTACGTATGTGCCCGTTACAATATATATGTATCTATTATTATTTTTAAAAATAGTACTAATAGTACTCTTTATCAATGTTTCTAATATAATTTAATATTATTTTAATCAAAATAAAAACAAATTTGCTATACATTATTTATGTAAACTGCCATTGGGCAAGTGCTTAGCCCATTTTTTTTTTCTATATTTTTCCAATTTCTTAATTATTCTCAGACTTAACATTATTTATGAGTTTTGTTTTGTCTCTTCTACCATTTCATTAAAAAAAAAAAAAAAGCTTTCAAATCCATTTAGCTTACACACATAAAATTGTTTTGTCAGAGAATTTAATGAAAAATCATTATAGCTGCCAAGATAATAAGTTGATTTAGAAGTGGATTTTTTTATAACAAATCACTCATAAGAAATTTTAGATCAAATAAATTTAACATGAAATAATACAGCAGAATAAATATGTGAATGAACTTTTTTTTAAATAGATATTTACAATTATTACAGAAATAATTAAATTATGATCTTTATTCCAGGAGACTGCAAAGTTGTCAGTAAAGGCAGGAGTTACTGGTTGAAGGAAGAGGTATTAAGACTCCCATGATTGCAAATTCTCAGGCTGCCATCCAATGGCAATCTTTTATATGGGTAATTATAACAATAGATCACTTATAAGTGAAAGAAGATTGCAAGAATTGAAAGTATTATCCAATATTAAATTGCATATGCTGGTTGACTATGTAGCGTTATAAAAAAGGCGACAAAACAATTGATTTAACAAGTGGACATGGGTTTTACTATAAAGACACAAACATTAGATGCATCATGTGTGGAGTGGAATTCATTATAAATACAAAGTGGAAATAAAATATTGTAAAGATTGATGCTGTATTAGACAGAGTGGCAAGATTAGTTGTTCAACTTAATGGAAGATACCAAATGGAGATAATTCAGGTTTATGCCTCAACAAATTCTCATTATGAAGAAGTAAAGGATTTATGGATGTACAAAAGATTTGATCATATCAAACAATATTTTAAAATTAAAATGGAAGAACTTTAATACTAGAATTGGTAAGTAATTGAAAATTGATAATGCTGCTGACCAAAATTTGTTTATGTTGGTAGAAATGAGAGAGCACATAGATTTGTGGATGTTTGCAGAAAAAGAAAAACCGTATATTATTAATTCTTTGTTTAAGAAAAGAAATGGACATGCATGAATCCAAATGAAGATACAGCAAAATTTGAATATATTTTGACTAACAGGAAATATATATTTTAACACTGTAATGTTCTTAATAGATTCAATACAGAATATAATCATCAGTTAGTCAGGTGTAAGATATATGTTAATGCAAAACTAGAGACAAATATTATCAAGAATAACAATATACACAGTTGATATTCCTAATCTTAAGAAACATTCCACTGAATTTAAATTAGAACTTGAAAATCGTTTTCAAATATTAACAGATTTTGAAAATGATTCATATTTGAATGAGACCAGTTGACACATTATTAATCAGTGCAATAACGATAGCTAGTTTTAAAAGGTGGCAATTTATCAGTAAATTTTCTACTGAGACAAGATAATATTTTGAGGGGAAAAGAATATGAAAATATATAAAAATAATCCATTAAGAAGAATATTTAGTTTGTAAAATGTTATGAAAAAAGAATTAATAACTTAAGGAAATATAATTGTGAATTAGCAAAGTAAAAAAAATAATAGTCTCACAAATGTGAAACAACATATTGACATTGAAAGGAAACTTACATCTGCAATAGGAAGAAAAGAAGCAACTATTATTAAAATAAGAGATGTCATAAGATATGTGGAAGAGTTTTAAAAATAATTCTATAGCAATAAAGAAAACAAAATATCCCCTGTAATTACTACATCTTTTGAATTGCCTAGCATTTTAAATGAAGAAGTGAGACATGCAATTACATCTATGAAGAGAAAAACCCTAGGAAATCAAGGAATTATAACTGATATCTTAAAAGAAGCAAGTAGACAAATAGAAAAATTGTTGGTAAAATTATATACCAAATGTCTAAATGATAAAAATGTACTAGATGATTGGAAGAATGCAGTAGTATTAAAAATAAGTGATAAAGAAGATATTAAAAATTACAGACTTATCAGTCTTTTATGAGTTTTATACAAAATTTTTAGCAAGATAATTACATCTCACCTACAGTAACCAACCAAAAACCAAGCAAGATTTAAAAAGTGATTTTAGCATAGTGGATCACATCTAAGTATTGAAAGAATTTATAAATAAAGGACAATTGAATAAGAGTTGCCATTATGCTTTGGATTTGTATAGTATAAAAATGCATTTTATTCTATCTACAATGATTAGAATAGTGAATCAAGACATAGACCCAGAATACTATTATATTCTGAATAATATTTAACAAAATGCAACAGCAATGATCAGATTATATAGTGATATTAAGATGGATAATCACATTGCAAACTTTTTACACACTTTTATAACAAGTATTTTGTGAATTAAAATGGAAACTAAGAAAATAAAAATAATGAAGATTATTTAAGTCATCTAGATTTTGCAGCTAATACAGTTGTTTTTGAAATAATGCTTCAGAGTTTTTGGAAATGTTGCTGCAGTGTTTTCAGGGAGTTGAAACTCAGCTGAAAATGCAGAAATAAGGTTGGACTCGTAAGGATTATAACTTAGTTATTTTATTATTATAGTAAACAAAAAGCATTTATAACATAAAATTAAGATACAAAAAACCATGAATTATTAATATTACAATTGTGTTATCAGGTATTCGATGACATATTAGTTTGATTATTTACGGTGGAACTAAAACTAATGTAGTCCCTTTCTATTACCTCGTATGAATACAATTCATTATATTTTAGCAATCCTTAGATTACAACTGTTTTGTACAGGTTGTTAACTTCATTTGTTCTAATTTCAGGCTTACAGCCTTAACATGTCCACTCATTGGAGAGTGTGCTAATCAGGAGAACAATCGAGGAAAAACGTTTTTTTTTCTATTTCACTCTTTTCATCCAATGCTTGCCACCCCCTCTAGTCATTATTTCTAGAGTTAATCAGTCCATTCAGCGCACTTCCCCTCACTCTAGAACATAGACTTTTAGTTTGATTGGTAATCTGTATTCTTGTGAGTTTCTGAGAACAGGTCTCTCATTTGCCTGGTCTGTTTGATTGTGTGCAGAGCTGGTGGAGTCTGTTCTTCCTTGCATCATACTTATGCAACTGTTCAACAAGATTCTTTTCCTATGGAATTTGCGGTAGCATTGCCCTTTCTTCATTTTTAATGATTCCCACTGGTGAGCAGTTTCAGTAAGTCTTGTTATCATCTAATGGTGTAACTGCTGACTTTTCCTTATGTGGTTTACATGTCTCCGTACAGAAGAACCATTTTCCAATCTTATAGTATAAATAACTCTAGACACTGGATTTATAACAATTCCGGGTGTCCACTTCTTCTTTATAATGTCTCGTACCTATATTTCATCATCTCTTATAAACTTTGGGAAATGTTTATGAGTATGCGGGTAGATCTCTGGACCCTTTTCAGTTCTTTCTTTTCGAGGCATAATCTTTGACATATGTGTACGGCAAGTCCTGCTACTAGATCAGCAGGTGATTTCCCATTATTTGATTGAGGTAGAAAGTGTTGGAAAAATATGATCTCTGTTAATGCTTCATCCATTTTTGTATAGCTTGTTTTTTCTTCAACCCCTTTTTTAAACATTGGATTGCTTTTTCGGCCAATCTATTTGAGACAGGATGATAGGTAGGTGTCAAGACGTGTTGAATCCCCTTTTCAGACAGGTAATTTTCAAAATTTGTGGATGTGAAACCTGTCCCATTATCCGATACCAGCATATCCAGATATTTCTTGGAGAGCTTTTATTGTAGAATTGGCATCAACTGATTTGACTAAACGATATTCAATCCAATTGCTGTAAGAGTCCACAACTGTTAAAACCAAGTGTCCATTTATAGAGTCTGCGTGGTCAATGTGAACACGTTCCCAGGGTTTACTAGGCTCAGACCAAGAACTAAATGTCTTATATGGCAAGTTGGCCGAACTTTGGCAATTATGACATTGCTTCACCATTCTTTCAATCTCTTGGTCAATATGCGACCACCACACATATGACCAAGATAGGGCCTTTATCCTTACGATCCCAGGGTGTCCAGCATGAAGTAATTTTAATACAAGTAGCATCTTCCATAGGTATGAACACTCGATCTGTTCTAGTGATGCAATTATTACAGATTGACAGATACTGACGAGCATTCCAGATAGCTGTATGTAGAATTTTTGGGCGGTGGTGAGACCATCCTTTTTTGATTCACGTTTCCAGCTGCTAACAGCCAGGGTCTCTAAGTGACCATTCTACTACCTTGGTACTATTCAGTGTATCATTTAATTTGACTACTTCCAGTAGATTTACCTCCACAAATTCATGTGGCCTATCAGCTTTTAACGGAAGACGTGATAGAGCATAAGCATATGGTTTATATATTAAGTTATAGTCATAGGCTGCAAGAATGTTTATTTATCGTAACATTCTTTGGCTGCTATAGTCAGAAGTTTTTTTGGTTTTTTTCCCAATATACCCAATAATGGACGATTGTCCATACATATGGTGAACTCCCGGCCACAGATATACTGGTGAAACTTTTTCACTGCAAAGATAATAACTAGGGCTTCTTTGTCACAATTGACTATAGTTGATTTCAGCTGAAGACAGTGTGTGAGAGGCGTATACAATCGGACATTCATGACCTTTTGTTTTGTGAGAGATTACAGCTCCAATGCCATTCTCGGAAGCATCTGAGGAGACTATAATTTCATGATTACTTTGATAGTGTACTAATAGGTTTTCTGAAGATAATAGATCTTTTGCTGTCTGGAATGCGATCTGTTGTTCAGCCTGCGACTTCTAGCGTTGCCCTTTGGGTAGTAGTATATACAGGGGTTTTAATTTATGTGATTTTCCCTTCAAGAAAATTTCAAAGAAACAAAGTAATCCCAAGGAAGCCTATAAGTCCTTTACATTTTTTGGTGTGGGAGCATTTTTTATGGCCATGATCTTTTCCAGATTTGGGCATTTACTATTTTGGTTAATGATATGTCCCAAAACTTAAATTCCCTCATAGACCAAATGCTTTTGGTGACATAAATTTTAATTTCTATCCGCTCCAGTCTAGCACATATGCTAAGTACACCTTCCAATTCTATCTCTGACTGAGCATAAATTAACAAGTCATCCAGATAAGGGATTACAACCTTCACCTTATGCATTAATTGATCAATCTTGGCTTGAAAGATATTGGGAGCTGTCGTAATTCTGAAATGGCAATTTGTTGCCTTAGAATAATCCGACATGTGTACTCAAGGTTAATATTTTGGCAGTTTCATCAGTGACTGGGATCTGGTGGAAAGCAGACTTCAGGTCAATTTTTGCAAAAATAGAAAGTTTCTGAAGTGATGCCAGTATTTCTGAGGCATTTGGAATGGGATATGCACTTTTGTTTAAATAACGGTTTACTGTAACCCTATAATATCCACAGAACCGTAAACTTCCATCAGGTTTTGCTATTACCACAATTGGAGTGGCCCAATCCAAATCTTCTATGGGTGATAACACGCCTTCCTTAACGAGACTTGCTAAACTCTCTTTAACTTTGGTTCTGAGTGCAAACGGAACCTTCCGGAGTTTACACCCTCATTGGTTGTGCATTTTCAGTTAGTTCAATATTTACTGGACTTATCCCTAAAACAGTCAAGTTTTCCTCGAAGATTTTCGCTAACTGCTTACACCCTATATTTTCCAGTTTTACCATTTTGATATGCTGGGTGGATATGCCTAATGGGCGGAACTAATTTCGACCTAGTAAGAGTTTGTTTTTGTTATTTAATTTTACTAGACAAGAAACCTTCCCACAGAGTGGTATGTTATTACCATTCACGTCTGTCGCAATTACATTTGTTTTACCTAGATTTAATTTTGACTTGTGTGTAGAATTTATTTTGTTCCAGTCCATTAGAGACATGATGGCTAGTCCTGTTCCACTGTCTATCACCATTGTGACTTTAGTTGCCATGATTATTAAATGTAATATAATCTGTTCATTTATCTTAGTTTTTACTCTTTTAATTTCGAACCTTTTGTTTGTGGTTCCGGTTAATTTTATATGTGACCGTTGTTGATCGTTATTCCTTCTGCAAATGTTTGCCATGTGGCCTTTTATGCCACAAATACGGCACTTTTAGTTTTTGAATTTGCAAACTCTTTTTACGTGTCCCTTTATGCCGCAACAAAAACCAAGTGAAATCCTCTCTCGGAGTTCGTGATGATGTTTCCGCTGTTTCTGATTTACATACGCTTACAGCAATATTTGCTCCCTTAGTTCCAGCTTGGAATTCCATTGCGTTTGTTACCATAATCTCGTGAGCAATGCATTTAGTAATTGCAGCGTTGTAATCAATGTCTATTTCGCTAAGCAATAATTTTTTCTCAAATTATGGTCGATCATGCCGTAGAGAAATTGATCTAAGAGCATGTCATTAAGATCAGGAAATAAACAGTCTCGTGCCAAGATTTGCAACGCAATATTATACTCGGAGTAGGTTTCGTGAGTGCTGTTTTCACATTCTAAACGCAGGAGTGCGACTCTTTTGGTAACTGCAGGCTGAAAATATGCAGTAAGTTTTTCCACTAATACTGTATACAATAACTGTTCTGGAGTATCAAGAAAAAAGTTTCGTTGTCTTCGATTTTATTCAACCTCATGTATAGTTCCAATTGTTCCGCATATAGAGTCTATCCAGCTGGATTTCCGATTCTCAAATTCTCTGATATTTTGCGAAGAAAAAGCCATGTTCGTATGATCTATTCGAAATTTCTTTTTATCTTCTCTCTTTTGTTTACAAACAACGACCTCCATTATCCTGTCTGACTGTGCCATCTGCAGTGTTTTCAGGGAGTTAAAACTCAACTGAAAATGCATAAATAAGATGACTCGTAGAGCTTTATAACTTAGTTATTTTATTATTATAGTAAACAAAAAGCATTTATACATGAAATTAAGATACAAAAAAACCATGAATTATTAACATTACAATTGTGTTATCAGTTATTCGATGATACATTAGTTTGATTATTTATGGTGAAACTAAAACTAACGTAGTCCCTTTATATTACCTTGTATTAATACAGTTCATTATATTTTAGCAGTCCTTAGATTACAGCTGTTTTTGTTAACTCCTTTATTTGTTCTAATTTTAGGCTTACAGCCTTAACATGTCCACTCGTCATAGAGTATGCAAATCAGGAGAAAAAAACCAAGAGAAAAACATTCTTTTTCTATTTCACTTTTTTCATCAACGCTTCTACGCTCATCATCCCCTCTAGTCATTATTTCTAGATTTAATCAGTCCATTCAGTGCAGTTGCAAAAATTATCAGATGAATATAAAAATAGGACTAAAAATGAATGATAAAAAGACTCAAGTAATCTTCAATGGATTTTCTCAAAAGAAAAAAGATTGATAATGATGAATTAGAAGAACCTAACAATTACAAATATCTTGATCAGATTATTAATAGATATAATGAATAAAATTTAAATTTGGATGGAAAACTTTTGCTAAAAATATTTTAAGATTAAAAAATATGCCTATGTGTTTGAAAAAGGTTTTTAATAAGAGTGTTTTACCAGTTCTTACTTATGAATCTGAGACTTGGACACTTAACAGAAGAGCAATACAGAGACTTCAGACCACTCAATGAAGTATGGAGAGAGGTTCTTAAACAATCCCAAGAGATTGTAAAGGCTGAGAAAGAAACTATTGTGAGATGGATAGATATTTGTGTGATATAGAGTAAAGAGATCAGAGATTGGAGAAAGTGGATTAATCTTGATAATGGTTGAAAGTGATAATCTTGAATTACAACAGTACACAGGAAAATGCTTAAAGAATATTCTTATACTAATTGCTTAAGAAAGATTATTAATTTTAAAAAAATAAATTGAATTCATTATTTACATTTTCTTGATTCTGAAAAAATTTTGCTTTGCATATATGGCGAAAAATTTGATAATGAAAATTATAATTATTTTGCATACTATTTCACAAATTGTGGGTTATTTGCATACATAGAAAATTGACTAAATGTTGGATAATTCACATTACTGCTTTTTCTGCTGATATTTTTCGTTTAACTTACAATTGCAAGATTTTTGTTTACACTGCAATCACAATTCAGAATCAATAATGGATAAACTGATAAGATTATAAGTTTTTCTACATAAATTGTAGTCCGTGTATATGCTTACAACATTGTAATGGCAAATTAAATCGACCACACATTAAATGATTCACTATCATTGTTTTTATGCTGACAATTCTTTGGAGTTTTGTAGCATTGTAAATTTTTTGCTTATAATTCTCATACAGTTGTGAATATTTTTTTTAATAATTCAACTTTTTCTAAAAATATGTCATCAAAGAGCACATATTTTTTGCTAAATCATGATGGTTAATAAAAAAAATACCTGGATGTCCAGCTGTCACTATTTTTTACTACTATTTTCATTTGTTTTGAAAGTGAACCTTTAGTGACTTTTTGATTTTATATGTTGAACACAAGTGCAAATCAAAATGTATCATTATTCACAAAGCATATGGATAAATCATCTGACTTTTTTAACAATTCAATTTTTTCCTGAAATAAAAATATGTAGATAAAAGCTTTCATATTTTTCCTATTCTAATTTCATTTGAAAATAAACTTTCAGTATAAAATTGCAAATTTTTTTATTTATATCAATAATATCTAATATATATTGATTCTCAGTGAATTTCTATATATTAGATTCACATAGCATTGGCTAAACACATTTATTAACGATTATGCTATTAGAATTATAGTCTTAAACATTTATAACATTATAATGGCTAACTAAAAGTCTTTTTCTATCTGCATTAGTTTTTTTTTAAATTCTATTCAACTTTCACTGCTTTGTTTCCGACATCATAGTCCAAAATTTCCAATTATTTTTTCCAACCCCCTCCCCCCACCTTTATTGCATTTCAATTTTCCATAAAATAAAGTTATCACGTTCCTTGATTTTTTCTTTTTCCTAATCATGTGGTAGTTTGAGAGATAGTAAACTTGTACTAAAGATGTTTCTTGAAAAAAATATTAAGTTGTTATAGAATTGCCTTTTATTAACAAAAATAATTTCTTTTCATTGCAGACCTCAGCCTCACAGTTCCATCTTTGAAGCAAATATATAATATCTAAAAATAATGAGATCAAAAAGTTCTATTATATAGCAAACTTTATTTGGGAGTATTTGTTGTGACTATAAAATTTAATTTGGATTACTAGCAAAACAAAATAAAATAAAAAAACTCCCAGAAAGATGACTTTAAAAATAAAAAAAACAGAAAAATAAAATATAAACTCAAATCTCTACATCTTGCTAAATTTTAACTTACTACACAGATCAGTTATTAATACCAATATTATTATTTTTTTTTTTTTTCGATATTTCAAGGATTTTCTAAATAAAAATTATTAAAATATGAAATGAGATTATAAACAAAAAATGACTGATGCAAGACATTAATACCAAAATATGTTTAAGTCAGAATTAAATGAGAATGGCCAAAAAGAGATTGATGAATACTGAAGTTCAAATACATGTCATAAGAAATCATCACAGCAATATTATTTTTTTATGCTAAGAAATAAAAATCACGTAAAAATAATAGAATTATAACAATTTTTTTTGTGTGTGCATGTTTTTTATATCTATATTCATTAAAACTTTTTTGATTAATTATATTTCAATAAGGTCAGTTTCTGTTGATCAGCATTACATCAAACTATTATTTAAGGAACACTATACTCATACATATATAGATCTATTAAATACTGTCTAACGCTATAATAATAATTAGAAATAAAATAACAAATCATATAACATTAAATATTAGCTAAAAACAAATTTATACTAAAATTCTTTCACAGATAAGATTTCATCTATTAATAAATAGAACTTTTCATTTGAGAAAGTCTATTTGTCAACAGATAAAACTATGGCCAGAAGAAAATTATAGTATTATTTTTTTTTGCCTGTTAGTATTCAATGTTGTATGATTTTCTATTATATATATTTCTTACAATATATTATTTTTTTCAGCATAGTAAATCTATGTACATGATAATCTATACTTAAGGACATTAATGAATTAAAGTACGAGTATGTACTTGTATTTAAGCAATCATAATTTCTTTTTTCATTTTTATGAATTAAAATTTTAGCATCAGAAAACAAACAAACATGAAATCTGTATACCTATTATAATTACCATTTATAGCAAGACCTTTTATTTGAATATAAATGTACATAAATCAGAACTATACTATTTCATATAGAGATTAATAATGAACTCACTATCAAATACAGATAAACCAGCCTTGGAATAATCAAAGGGTTGGAATGGTGCTTCAATTTCAGTCTTTGCACTTTCAATTTTTTTTTTGTTTACAGGCTCCTTAGTAAATGGACCAGCTTCAAAAAATTCCTCATCTAATTTTCGTTTGTTCCTTTTTTTTTTCTTTATCGGTTTAATCTATCAACAAATAAATTTTATGTATGTAGAATGCTTATTTGCAACTTATAAAATCAATCACTAGAAAATATTATTATTATTATTATAACTATTGTAAATAGAATTTGAGTTTATTGCAATGAAACATATATTGTGGGAATATATTCTAAGTACATATTTATTGCACACTGTACATAAAAAATACATTTATAAAAACAAATCAATATAATTCCTACAATTAATTTTCAAAATTTATGTATGCAATCATAAATAAAAATACATAGAGAAAAGAAAGTGAATAAATTATAAAGATGTAGTGCAGTTATGGCAAACCTATGGCATGGTGGAATTTTTTACTGGCACGCGAACTATTTACATATCATAATTTTCTATGCTTTAAATTATTCAATAATTTTTTTGTTATTAAAATCTGTATTAATAAAAATTTACTGTAAACTAAAGGTAAAATAAATAGATGTAATATTATATTAGAATTCAATTTACAATTGAACTCTGATTAAAAGCAATAAATTGTAAAATTTGGAAAAAAAAAAAATATATACATATGTAGGTGGGAATAATATTTTAAGTCAAATAAAGTGGTACTGATATATTGTAGTACCATATTCTATAAACCTGTCAAGTGATTCCAATAAAATTAGAAAGTAAACTCAGTAAAATATTTTATAACTTTTTGAAGTAAATTTTTTCAAATCTCAAGTAAAAGTAATAAAATGGCTTTCTGTTCTAATCTTTTTTGATCTAAATGTGTTGACACCATTCACTTTTTTAACGTAATCAAAATTGCGAACAAAGTAATGAAATGTGTAATCAACACCATCAAACAAGGTTTTTTTTTTCTTTACTTAAAGTTTTGCTGTAAAAGTGAAATGTAAGGATAATAATATATTTTAACATATAATAAATCTTTGATTTATAAAATTATTATAGCTCATTTAAATTTACTTTTAAAAAATTTGTTACTATTATATTAATATGACTAGTGAAAATCAAAAAAAAAAAAATTGTCAAGCAGTTGAGAATTTCAAAATTGTTGGACTGACGAATATGGAATGATTAACAGAGGCACCAAGGCAGCATGTATGTGTTTTATGTTCCAGAACAGTTGTGTTGAAACATCATCGGTAAAACTGCATGATGAGACCAATCACAAGTCGCTCATAAAAAAAAAATAAAGATGAACAAAAATAATATATTGCCCAAGCATTTAATAATATAAACATTCAATCAACATCTATAATGAAATTTATCGAACATCGTTCAAATATATCTGCAGCAAGTTTTTTTATTTCAAATGTAATTGCCAAATATCAGAAACCTTTTAATGATGGAGAATATATGAAAGAAGCTTGGATGAAATGTGCACCAGTTCTTTTCGAAGATTTTGATAACAAAGCAAAAATTATTCAGAGAATAAAAGATTTACCATTGGCTACAAATATAGTTAAAGAAAGAATCCTGCAAATGGCTAACAACACAACTTACTAACAAAAAAAAGATATAAAATCTTCTAGTATAATTTCACTCTGTCTTGATGAAAGTAGAGACATAAATGGATCAGCTCGTTTGGCTACTTTTATTCGTTATTGTGTTGGGAATAATATCAAAGAATTGATCAGTTTAACCTCATTAGTAACAACAACAAAAGGAATAGATATTTGCAAAAAAGTTTCAAATGTACTCGCAGAAAAAGAAATGGATATTGCCAAAATTGTATCAGTAACTATAGATGGTGCCAAAAGTATGACTGGAAAAAAAAATAGTTATCTCAGTTTATTTATCAACCGTATTGTACATTCAATTTTGGATTTTCATTGCGTTATACATCAGCAGGTTTAATGCACAAAGGCTAGCTCTAAACCACTAGATGATGTTATGAACATTATGACTAAGTTAGTCAATTTTATATCTACACAAGCTCTAAATAAATGAAAAATTTTAAATTTACTGAATGAGCAGTATACAATGATTTGCTTACGTATAACAATTAGTTGAAGAAAAATTCTTCCAAGATTCATCGAGTATTTAGATGAAATTAAAACTGTTTTTACTTAATGAGAAAATAATGAAAAATATGATGAATTAATAGATGCTGAATGGCTTTCGAAATTAATGTTTTTTACTGACATGTGTTCACATCTAAATGAATTAAAAGTGAAACTGCAAGGTTATATATAATAAGACAATTGTTGTCATGTTTGATTTGATCAAAGCATTTGAACTTAAATTACAAATTTTTAACCATGATGTCATTTCTTATACCTTCAAATATTTTCCAAATATAAAAAAGTTCTTGACTGATTTAGAATCTCATGAGAAACCAGATCAAGTAAAATTGACGAAAGACTTGTGTGCTGTTATTTAATCAATAAAAAGATTTATACAGTTCAGACAATTTTCAGAAATATCAAAAATTTATTTTATAGCCAGACATAACAGCAATGGATAGTCTCAAGTTAGAAATTTTTAAATGGCTTAATTTGAAAGATATGGAAATGCAATCAGCTAATTTTCAATCCAATTCTATAAGCAAACAGAAATTTGTTGACTTGAGAAATAATAGAAAATGATCGATTATTGGGTATATGTAAAAAGAATGCTAAGGAGGAACTACTGACTGCCTTGAATGCTATTCCTGAAACAATTAATTGCTTAAAAAAATTAGCGACCACTATATTTATCAATTTTCTCCTCTAAATATGGATGTGAATCATTGTTTTCAGAAATGAATTTAGTTAGACAGTTTGAGAAACAGAATGACAGATTAATCTAGTTAGATGTGTACATTATTAAAAATGACAAAATATGAACCAGATATGAAACATTTGGATCCAATGTACAACAGCAAAAATCTCATTAAATAATATCTATTTATATTGATTTTATATGTTTATTTCCAAGATTTTGTTTTAATTACTATTACTTTTTATTCAACTTATGCTCTTCCAAATAAATATCGTTCACTTGTATTTAGTTTATTTAGAAATTTTGTTTATTATTATTATTTTGTTTTATAAACTTTTAAAAAACTGCAATAATTAAGTTATTTATATTTAATAACTGCATGGCACACCAATCACTCAATAAATATTTTTTGGAAATTTTTGGCATGCACACGTAAAAAGATTCGCTACCACTGATGTAGTGCAATAGATAAGTTATCTCTATTAGGATAAAAGTAGTTTCCATTTCAATTACAGTATAGACAACAATAAAATAAGTTCCAGAAGGTCATTCATTATATCAATTCTGAAATACATGTATTTAGAGATAATCTGTCCCAGAAAAAAGCAACACAGAACAAAGTTGCCACCCAAAGAATCATTTAAACAAACCAATAACATATAGTATCAAAAATATAAATATAAAAATATGTATAAAATTAAGCTGTGCAAATTGTAAAGCTTGATTTTAATGAAATCTATAATCAAATTATTAAAATCATAAAATAAAAACATTAATAAACTTTTCATAGATAAATGATTTAACCATAATATATTCAGAATTTTTAACTTTTGGGGTTTTTTTTTGGCTTATGGTGAAAACTAAAATTGATATTTTTAAAAGCATAAATAAACTTAAAGCTAAAAGAATTGCTTCTGCTTTCTCACTTGAAATTGTTTTTTTAATGAGTTAGTTTCTCTTTGAGAAAAGTGCCAAAACATTTTGTGCATGCATATCATGTTAATAGTATTTATCATAGAATTTACTTCCATTAACTGTTTTACGCCTTTTTATTTGAAATTTTTATTTCACATCAGTTTTTTAGATTTATGGTTAAAATTATATGTATGCAGCAGAAAAAATAATAAGAATGGGTTATTTTTCCTGATAAATGGTAATAGACTAATTAAGTTGATGATTTATGACTTGACAAAAATGTCTAGTAATATTTGTTCATTTTAACGGATCTCATTGTATTGCAAATTAGCCAAATTCCACTATCGGTCACTAATGATTGGTAAAGTGCTTTCTAGCAAAACCTCTATTCATCGAGACTATTCTTTTACATAATCTAGGACTTTGTTTTCACAAGCAATTAAAAGTATGTATTTTCATTTAACTGTATTATTGATTCAAATCACCATTCAAATGAATAAAGAGCAATATCAAAATATAAAATTATAAAGAAACATAAAAACTATCATAATTTTAAAAAAAATCTTATTTAGCTATTTGTAGTATGAAAATATCTTGATGGTATTAAATGCTTGTAATGTTCATAAAATTATTGTCTCTCAATAAAATTATATTAATTAATCCATTTAATTTCATCTTATTTAATAATTAGTAATGTAAATATATGTTTTTAACTTTGGAATCAAGCTATCTCATTAATCTGAACAATAATTGTGATTCTTTAGTTCATAATAGAAAACATTCAGAAAAAATAATGGATCTAGTGCTATAAGTACAATAACATAATTAATGCTACCACGTTCTAATAACAGTAATCTTATTTTTGCCATAAAATATCATTAAGATGTCATAGAACAATGGTTACGAATTTTCATTCAGAACTAGATAGTAGTGCAATATCCAAATCGCATAGCGAAAAACTAATGTGTAGATTTGTAGGATTAGTGTCCACTAATTACTCAAGCTTATAATAGATGCATTGTTCTAAAGTAAATTAGAGTGAATTATTATTCCAAATATATAAGCTGAAAGTAAGCAGAAAAAATCACATGATTTTTTTTATTTTTTTGCTAAAACTATGCACTTTAGTGTAATTTATTTTTATTGAAATAGTTGACTATCTTGATTAGTAGTAATACATATTTTTTTAATTTATGGTGTATGTAACTTAGAACTGTTTTATTCATATTAAAATTATTTGCTACATTTACCATCTTGATTTTAAAAAGGCAGCCATTCATCATTGGATGCAAATACATACAACACAAATTAAAAAATTTTAATACCTTTACTCAATTAATTAAATATAGATAAGAAAAACAGTTTAAAGACAATTCAAAAAATAATGATATTCAAAACTAAATCAGGAAACATGTTTGTTCAGTAATCACATACATCAAAAATTTCCATCTAATATTAATATGAAAATTGTTTTATGAATTAAGACCAAAAATAGATTTACTTGTAACTATATATCTTTGGCCACTACCAACCTCTTCCCATGCTACCTACAGTGTTATTTAATTAATAAGAATACTTAATAAAATAATCGTTAAATGCACAAATTAGTGTAAAGAAAAATCTAAATTATTAATATTATTTAAATGTAAAATAAAGCATTACAAAAAGTTTTACTATATTTTTATAAATCCCTACAAATATCTGACTATTGGTTTTGTTCAATTTTGATACAAATTTTATAGTTTAATCATACAGAATGTCAGGAATCAAGTGTTCGACACAAGCATAATTTCTGATGAATGATCTATTTTGTCATAACAATTTCACATCATTTTTCTACAGGAGAGAATTTTGATATTTTATTTCAGTATAATCCATTAATACTGAATCAGAAGTGCAATAAGAACTCCAGATTTTTATGGTTTTTTTTAAATGTAGAAATAATATTTTTCAAAATTAAGACAAGATAAATAATTATAGATTTTAACTATTATAGAAAATAGACCTTTTCTTCAAGTATTGCACTTTTTTATTAATTTTATATAAAATAAGTTAATCAAATACAAAGTGAGTGTTAAATTTCATTCACAAACAGTCATCATATTCTGACACTATGTGATTCATTCAACCACATCCAAAATATTCAATTCTTTCAAATAATGATCTTACAATTTTTTTACTTTAAATACAATATAAAAAGTTAGAAAGATGTCAACAGTCACATAAAAAAAAATACTCATATTTCAGCAAAATATTTTGAAATGACTATTTATGAAAGATATATTTCATATGCCAATAGAAGGAGTCCTAAGATATAATTTTCTTATTTAAGATCACTTTAATATGACCTTCACTATCAGCTATTAATTTATAAGTCATTACTAACAATAGTACGATTATATTTAAATATTGACTGTAACTACAACCATAAAATACTTAAAATATTATCGCTTAATCACAACAATCATCCAGTTTAAAAAAAAAGATTCACATGTTAATCTCACTCTTACTCAATCCTAATTCTTTAACTCAATTTTAATTCAATTAGTGTATTATCAATATGCAATTATTAAAATGCATTTCTAGATTATAATGTAGTTACTAACAAGCCATTTTTTTTAAAATTAATGTAAATACAAAATATTAAAAGATTATATTCTTAACTTTGTCAACTCTACTCTCAAAATTAATCCCTAAGCCCCCCTTATAAACAATTTCAGTCATTATTCAGATTTTTATATTCTTTTCATTGTCAGCAAAATAATTATGTAAAGATTTAACTTTAATTACATACTATCAGACAAGCTCAATGTTATCCCAGATCACTTTTAAACGTGTCGCTTTTCTTCTCACATTTTTCTTCTCTTTTTGTTCAGATTGTCTATAAACTTCTTCCTTTGCACCCTTTAGTTTTCTCATTTGTAAACCCTTCCCAAATCTCTCCTTTCAGTTTCATAATCTTTATAATAAATATTCACCCCCACCCCTCTCCCCCACAAACATTTGTATATACCCACCTTATCCATATAACTTGTTTTTTCAACTAAACACACATTCAAAACAATGCTACTTTAATATATACACAAAACAATATCCACATGTGCTGCTCATGAATAAAATAACTTACTAATCTATTTAATGGAACCAACTCCTTTTCATCAGCTTTTACATCAGGAAGTTCAGAGAATTCTGGTTCTTGAGAAACTGCTGTTGGATTTTCTAATTTGGAATAATAATAAGAAAGTCATAGAAATAAAGAAACAATTTCTTAAAATTAATACAAAGCTTGCTATTAATTAACTGTTTACAAAAATATAATTAATTACCTGAAGGTAATGGTAGATTCTGTTTTTGCATGGCAGCTTTACTAAGAGATGCCCAATGAGCAAAAATCTTAAAAAAAAAAAGGTCAATACAGATTAATATATAAACACCATATTATCATTAAAATAAATATTGCTTAATATAAAAATGCTCATATAATAAACAAATATATATA
Organism: Epiperipatus broadwayi; assembly: GCA_028023455.1. Classification (NCBI taxonomy): domain Eukaryota; kingdom Metazoa; phylum Onychophora; class Udeonychophora; order Euonychophora; family Peripatidae; genus Epiperipatus; species Epiperipatus broadwayi. The sequence continues at coordinate 4,754,121 of JAQFVV010000053.1, read as the reverse complement.
GTAAATATTTTGGAGATTAACATTTATAATAAATCCAAATATTGTTTATTCTTTCAAATTTCCAATCTAAGAGAATTTTTATACGAAAAATTTTTTTTTAAACATAAGTTAAATGAATAAAAATTTAACACATTAACTGTTAAGTTAAGGGTACAGAAATAAACATCCCAGATCACATGCACAAAAATAAAAACCTCTGTAAGATTCTCATAGTGTAATATTCAAGAAAAAAATCATTAACAAAAATAAAAACTTTTTTGCAATTTTTAATTTTCATTCAAATTTATTTATAAATCAATAAAATAAACTTTAAAAAATTGATTTTATTCTAATATATACAAAAAAACTGCAAGAATCTCAGTAATCTATGAGAACTCACTATTCACTATTCTGATTTATTTATAATCAAAAACATGCATAAATTGAGAGAGAAATATAGCAATTAGTTTTGAAGATACACAATAAAATGTATATTTTATAGAAATGAATATAAAATAATTATCTTTCTAATCAAAGTAAATGGACAAATTACCCATTTTAAATACAATTGTGTCATAACACATTCATTTTCCACAACAATAAAACTAAAAAAAAAAAAAAAAATTTTTTTATTATAGCATCATTTAAACAAAAGTTTTAGTATCATTTAATAGTAATAAACTTTTCTCCAGAAATTTTGATAGCATTTTAACACTACTTATGTTTATAATTTTCTCTTCTACTTAACTATAATTATTGGTAGAATAAAACAAAATCTAACAGATTCTAGTTATGACATAAATAATTTAGATTTAGTAATCCAGTTTTAACCTATTTTTTTTGTCTACTTTATTCTCATAGAAAAAGCCTCAAATTTATAGAAGGATTACCATCTATTCATTGAAATTTATACATGTATTACCACCTCTTCAAGATTCATTCCAAATTCTTCACTATTGCAAATTGGTTAAAAGTTTAACTTTATAATAGTCAAATATGAAAATCAAATGCATATATGCTTTTTAAAACTTCTTAAAAAAAAAACACAACAACATCTAGAGTACAAGAGTCCACAATTAGTTCAAATAAGATATTAGTTTCCCACCTTATGACTAAAAATAAAAAAAATTAAATTATTATTTTATAATTTAAATAACTTTTATGGAATTTATTTAGTTTTAGCATGATTAAAATCAAAATAAATAATTAGTCGATCTAAAACCAGTGATTACAACTTTTGATATTTCATTGATATTCAACTTCACAGCAAGTCAATACATTTTAAGATATTACTGTCATTAAATATAATTATTATCAATATAATTTATTAAGGTATGATGCAATAAAATAATAATAACTCCCAAATTAAAAAATATGTCAATGTTTCTTGTATAAAAACATGTAAAAGAATGAGAAACTATTTACTTTTATTCAAGATATTTTCTTTTAAACTCTTTTCAAATTCAATCCAGTTGAATAGAGAAATAAAATCACTAAGAATACTTTATAAAAAAAAAAAACATTTTAAAATAATTTCAGGTTTCTATAATACCAAATTATACAAAAAGTTTTAAAAATTGAGTAAAAAAATCTGCGTAAAATTTGAGAACATAAGCAAATTCGTGAATAAAGGCTGAAGATTTTTGGATTAAGTAATTTACTACATAAAAAAAATATTGGTTAAGTCTAAGTCGCTTCCCCTCCCACTAGATTTCCTTCATATTAATTTATCAGAAATAAGAAAATAATGTCACTCGAACAAGGCAAAAAAAAATCTTGATGAGAACAATCATTGTATCAGATACATTAAAAGACAAAACAAACAACAAGAATGAATAGTGGAATATAAAACTCTGGGATAAACAAATAAAATTAAATGACTAGAAAACTCCATATAAGAATAAAAATATAAAACTAGTAAAAAAGTGATTTTTTTAAGATCATATTTTTCAATAAATTGTGAAAAGATAAATGGGATGAATTAACGGTTTTTTTTATATATGAAACCATTATTAAAATTTTAATAGAAGCACAGTGTATAGGTACATACATAAATATACACTTATGTTAAACCATTAATTGTTGATAAACAGAGCAAAACTCTCCATACAGTATTGCCACCTGTGCTAAACAGAGTAATCAATGGATGCCAAAAGGCTGGTGCATAAAATCCCTATCCAACGCCTACTCATCCAATATCCCCAGACTAGTTTCTGGCTTGTGGCCTTCGTCAGTGAGAAAAGCTTTGGATCTGAGAGCACTGCATCTAGATCTTAGGATCTAATGCAACCCTCTAGCAACCACCTTTTATCTCTACTTTACTACAAAACTATGAGAATGAAATTGAAAACACAAAAAATATTTTCAATCTAAGCTCAATAGCTTATATAGTCATATGCAGCTTAGATTGAAAATATTTTTTGTGTTTTCAATTTCATTCTCATAGTTTTGTAGTTAAGTAGAGATAGTTTTGTAAAGTAGAGATAAAAGGTGGTTGCTAGAGGGTTGCATTAGATCCTAAGATCTAGATGCAGTGCTCTCAGATCCAAAGCTACTCAGTGACAAAGGCCACAAGCCAGAAACTAGTCTGGGGATATTGGATGAGTAGGCATTGGATAGGGATTTTATGCACAAGCCTTCTGGCATCCATTGATTACTCTGTTTAGCACAGGTGGCAATACTGTATGGAGAGTTTTGCTCTGTTTATACATTTATGTTCTTTTATAAAAGAGCAATATATAAAAAAATATATATTGCACAGTTCAATACAAAAATTTACTTTAAGCTCTTTTTGACACTCAATCTAATAAAAATTAAATTAAGTAACACAAAAGCTATAGCAATAATTTTTGAACTTTTTATTTTAAATAAATATATACAGGACTTTAAAAGAAAAAAAAATCTATTTAACATATACCATTTACAACTTTCTTAAACACTTTATAGTTATAAATAGTATGATATGTTAAACTAGAAATCAATACATAGGAAAAGGAAGAAGAAAATTATATTACGTCCATAAAAATCTATTTACAAAGTATTTCAGTTCCAAATAAAATTCAATCAATTCAAAACAAATATTTATTTTAAATTCTTTTTGATACTTAATCTAATAAAAAAATAAATGTATCATAACAGCTATTATTGCAATAATCGTAGACTTTTTTTTTAAAAAAAAGATATTTCTAAAAAATTCACTCAATTTTATTTTCAATCGACATAACATGCAATCAAATATTATTTTTTCATGATGTTAACAACCCTGGAATATATTCTTCAGCAAATACTTTAATCTGCAAGAATTAAAACATTATCAATTGACATACCATATTGCAAAGATTCTATTAGAGTAGAATGAATTCAACCCCTGTGCATGCTGGATTCTGTGGATGAGAGTTGATCTGATTTCGACCTGTCAGCCATTTTATTTGTCGCAGACATGTTCTCGCGCAAACATGACTTTTCGCGTGAGCTAGTCGAAATCTTGCTTGGATGTACCCTTTCTGAATTTTTTAAAGGTTCAACGTTCAGTAGGAAAGCATAGTGACGGATGACAATTGTTAGGAGGTAATAATATGTCAGATGACTTGTAAACTAATTCCTTTGACATGCATATTTGAAGAGTTGTGGCAGGCTGAACTCCAGGCACTCTCACATGATACTGTAGCGAACATTGAATTGTGAGCATTGGGATAAAGTGCGTAACACTAAAGCAGGCCGGCATCCGATAAACAGCATCTTTTCTGTGCTTTATAGCATAAAAATACCAGCATCGGTCCCGGCTGGCTGCTGCCTATTAAACGGTCTCTTTCTGTGCATTTTTAGCATAAATATATATAGACTTAGAAGGCGGCGATGGCCACGTAAACAGCACATTTATGTGCTTTTGCATATAAATAGCGCAGTAAAGCGGCTGACATGATCTAATAAAACAGTACCAAATAAATAATACATTTTTTCAAGAGAAATAACTACTGTTTTATTTCTGAATGTCATAACTTTCAATTAAATATCTTCCATTTCATTTATTTTACAGAACTGAAGAACAACTTAGCATAAGAAAAAAAGTTGTTTAACCATTACGATATATATTCTACTTCAGCAAATTCTTAAATAAAAAAAACATTTTTTTTTGTCTGCTTTATTCTCATAAGTATTACTCAAATTTATATATGTCTTACCATCAATTCATTGAAATTTATAAGTCTTACCATCTTTTCAAAAATCATCCCAAAATTCATCACTATTGCAAATTGCTTATAACTTTGACTTAACAATCAAATAATAAAATCAAGTGCATTTACACTTCAAAAACTTCTTTTAACATCTAGAGTTCAAGAGCCAGCGATTAGTTCAAATAAGATTTTAGTGTGACAGCTTACGACAAACAATAAAAAAAACAATTATTATTTTAAAACTTAAATAACATTTACGGAATTTGTTTAGTTTTAGTGTGATTAGAATAAAAAAAAATGAAAAAATTAATCATTCTAAAACTACAATAATTACAACTTTTGATATTTCACCGATCATTCGACTTCACAGCAAGTCATTATATTTTAAGATATTATTGTCATTAAATATCATAATAATTATTATCAATATACACCTGGGTCTCGTTTTATGCGATAGATAGGTTCCTCAGAAAACACGCGCAAACGAAATCGCGCAAAAATAGACGTAACTTACATTGAAAAGGAGGGGATGCGGTCTGTAATTTTTCAAAATTCGCATAAAAGCAAAGCACCAACGTAAAATTACTTTAAAATTCGCGCTAAAAAAAAAATAAGGAAATAAAATATGACTAATAAAAAATTTCAAATTTGAAAAAAATTGATACAAGACAAACTTTTTTTAACTATAATATTTAATTTTATTCAAAATAATATATTTTTATGCATAATTTACAGTACAGTAATTTACATTTTTTATACACGTTTTAATTATTATGATTTAATTAGTAATTAATCTTTGAGAGGATGATTTTATTAATTGTTTACGAAGCTCGCAATATCCAGACATACAACCATTTAACTCTCGTTGGAATTAAGAGCACGTTAATGATTAGTGTCATTAATAAGAAAATAATAATTGATTATGTTCTATTTTAAAAAGCAAAAACAGAATGTGATTTAAAATGCAAAATTAACACGCACAATGTTTGAACAAATTTACATTATAATCTTGTAAAATTTAATGTGTATACATAAAATGTGGAAATCATGATTTTAATTTCATTATTGCATAAAATCTTACTATTATAAAGCACTGAAAATATTGAAATTACTAAGATGAAAGTCGAATTCTAATAATGTGCTATTACTTTCAATATAACGTAAGTGCGCGAAATTTATTATTTAAAGTAATAGCGCATTATCGGAAATTGACTTCCGGTGAAACACGAATCGCGTAACTTCAAAATCGTGTTAAATAAGTCCGCGTAAAAAGAGACCCAGGTGCAATTTATTAAGGGTATTATGCAATAAAATAATAATGTCCCCCAAATTCGAAAATACATCAATGTTTCTTGTATAAAAACATTTTAAAAAATGAAAAACTAATTACTTTTATTCAAGATATTTTCTCATAAACTCTTACAAAATTCAATCCAGTTGAATTGAGAAATAAAATCACTAAGAATATTTAAAAAAACATTTTAAAATAATTTCAAGTTTCTATAATACCAAATTATACAAAAAGTGTTAAAAATTGAGTAAAAAATCTGCGTAAAATTTGAGAATATAAGCAAATTCATGAATAAAGACTAAAGATTTTTGCATTAAGTAATTTACGACATAAAAGAAATATTGGTTAAGTCGAAGCGCTGTCCCTCCCACTAGATTTACTTCATATTAATTTATCAGAAAAAAAAAATGTCACTCGAACAAGGCAAAAAAAAAAAATCTTGATGAGAACTTTCATTGTATATGATATATTGGAAGACAAAGAAAACAACAAGAATAAATAATAGACTATAAAAATCTGGGATAAACAAATAAAATTAAAAAGATTAATAGAAAATTCCATATAAGATTAAAAATATAAAAGTAGTGAAAAAGCGATTTTTTGAATATCACATTTTTTAATAAATTGTAAAACAAATAAATGGGATGAACTAATGTTTTTTTTATATGGAACAATTATTAAAATTTCATACACCCACATTGTATGGATGTACATATAAATATACACCAATGTTCTTTTGTAAAAGAGCAATATATAAAAAAATATAAATTGCATAGTTCAATACAAAAATTTACTTTAAGCTCTTTTTGACACTCAATCTAATAAAAATTAAATTAAGTAACACAAAAGCTATAGCAATAATTTTTGAACTTTTTATTTTAAATAAATATATACAGGCCTTTAAAGAAAAGAAAAATCTATTTACAAAGTATTTCAGATGTAATAAAATTTAATTAATTCAAAACAAATATTTATTTTAAATTCTTTTTGATACTCAATCTAATAAAGAATGAATGTAACATAGAAGCTATTATTGCAATAATTGTCGATATATTTTTTTAAAAAAAAAATTTTCTAAAGAAAAATACACTCAATTTTATTTTCAACAAGAATAATATTCAATTAAATATTATCTTTTCAAGAATTATTATAGAACAATGAAGAACAAACTAATATATATAAAAAAAAAAACAGATGTTAACCACTCAGAAATCTATTCTACTTCAGCAAATACTTAAATAAATTTAAATCTATCTCATTAACCATTCTGGAATTTATTCTACTTCAGCAAATACTTAAATAAATTAAAACCTACCTCATTATCTACTTCTACTTTCACAACTAATAACTCAAATTATATATATATATATCACTATCCCTTCAAGAATCATTCCAAACTCATCATTTTGCAAATCGCTTATAGTTTTGATTTTAAAATAATCAAATAGAAAAATAAGATGCATTTATATATTTTTAAAACTTCTTTAAAAAAACATTATATCCAAATGATAGTCAGCTATTAGTTCAAATAAAATATTTATTTTTTTGTTACCATATCATGACTAAAAATAAAAAAATTAAATTAATATTTTAGTCACTCTAAAGGCAGTGGTCAATTATATCCAATAATAAATAGAACTTTCTATCATTTTATTGAACATTTGACTTCATAAAGAAGCATAATACATCTTAAGTTATTGATAATAATCATTATTAATATAATTTATTGAGGGTGTGATGCAATTAAAATAATATTTTATCTCAAATTTAAAAATATGCCATTATTTTTTTATATAAAAAAAAATTAGGAGAAATTAGAAACTGTTTACTTGCATTAAAAATATTTTCTTTTACATTTTTAAAATGTATAAATGCATCTTATTTTTCTATTTGATTGTTTTTATTTTTTATTGACTATTTATAGTCTTTGCTTTAAGTCTTAAGTGATGTTACATTGTTAAGACTTCTAATATATGGTTTGGCTAAAGATCTCTCATCTCCATATAGCTATTTGAGTTAGATATCTGAGTTTGAAGACATTTAGGTGTAAGAAAATTTCAGATTTTCTACTCAATGGTTAATTGTTAGATAAATGCTGGCTTTGGGTTGGTATTTTTAGATCTAGTGTCTGAAACAACCCTAGCGACTCTCTGAGGAATGGAGTGCCAGAGCACAAAACCACTGGTCAGGGATATGGATGTGATTTTCTGACTTTCTCTTCATAAGCATTTATCACAAAGCTCATTGAGCAATTAGCAAAGCTCTTTGTTTATATTCTACAAGCCTAAAAAAAGAAGTGGGATCATATGATATATGACTTTATTTGGTATTGACTATTTATAGTCTTTGCTTTAAATCGTAAGTGATGTTATATTGCTAAGACCTCTGATAAATGGTTTGGCTGAAGATCTCTCAGGTCCATATAGCTATTTGAGTTAGATAGCTGGGTTTAAGGATATTTAAGTGTCAGAAAACTTCAGATTTTTTACTCAAATGCTTGCTTGTCAGTATTTTTAGATCTAGTGTCAATAACTACCCTAGCGCCTCGCTGAGAAGTGCTAAAGCACGAAACCATTGTTCAGGGGTTTGGGTGTGGCTTTCTGACAGAGATATTTTAAATGCTTTCTCTTGTTCAGCATTTGTTGAGCAATTAGCAAAGCTCTTTGCTTATTTTCCTTTAAATTCTTGGGAAATTCAATCTGGTTGAGCAGTGGAGACATAAAATCACTAAGCATTTAAAATATCTTCAAGTTTCCATAATGTCAAATTATAATAAGAAGTTGCCAAATGTAACACACACAAAAATTTTAAAATTCAATAAAAAGGTACTACAAAATTTGAAAATATAAGCAAATTCATGAATATACATTAGATATTTTTAGAAATTAGATAATTTACTACACAAAAAAGATATAGGTTAAATCTAAGCTTCACCCCCTTTCCTGGATTTAATTAATAGTAATTTACCTGAATTAAAAAAGAAATGTCATTTCAATAAGGCAAAAAAAAAAAAAAATGAAAGAGAACTTTCTCTATATCTGATATATTGAAAGACAAAGCAAACAAGAATGAATAAATGCAATAATACAAAAGATCCGAGCTAATGATAAATAAAATTTGAAGTGACTAGACAGGTCCACATTAAAGAACTAATGAAAAATTGATTTTTTTAAAAAGCACATCGCTTTTTTTTTCAATAAAATGTGAAAATGATAAACGGAATTTACTAACATTTTTTAAAATATGCAATTGACATTACAGTTCTCATGCAAGCACAGCAATATATACACACACATAAGCATGTACTACTGTTCTTTTGTAAGGCAGCAATGTATAAAAAAATTTAAATTGCATATTTCAATACAAAAATTTACTTTAAGCCTTTTTTGACACTCAATTTACTAAAAATTAAGTAACACAAAAGCTATTGCAATAATTTTTTTATTTAAATAAATAAATATATAGCCTTTAAAGGAAAAAAAGCTATTTACAAAGTATTTCTGATCCTCATAAAATTCAATCAGTTCCTATCATTTTCATCATTGCAATGAAAACAAAGTTCTTTTTGAAACTCAATCTAATAAAGAATAAAAAAACAAAAGCAATAATTTTTGATTTTTTATAAAAATAAATATAATAATAACTATAGCTTACTCCACTTCTTGCGATATACAGATCGAACGCTAATTATAATAAATACTCTCTTTTCAAACACAAGATAAAGTCTTTTAAAAAGATATAATGGATCCACTCTATCCTTTTCACCCAAACTATATGTACAGGCAAATCTGAAACATTTGGAACTGAGAGCATGAAGATTTGCCTATACATATAGTTTGGATGAAAAGGATAGAGTGGATCGATTCTATCTTTTAAAAAGACTTTATCTCGTGTTTAGAAAGGAGAGTATTCATTATAATTAGCATTCGATCTGTAAAGCGCATGTGCAGTGGAGTATGCTATAGTTATTATTATAATTTATAAAAACATTGCGCTATATAAATTAAATATTGAGATATGTTTAAAAATAAATAATACATTTTTTCAATAAAAATAAATACACAGTTTATTTCTGAATGTCATAATATTCAATTAAATATCTTCCATTTCATGATTTATTTTAGAGAAATTAAGAACAACTTAGCATATAAAAAAAGTCGTTTAACCACTATGATATATATTCTACTTCAGCAAATCCTTAAATTAAAACCCTTTTTTTTTTTGTTTCCTTTACTCTCACAAGTACTACTCAAATTTATATAGGTATTACTATCTATTCATTGAAATGTATATGTCTTACTATATTTTCAAGAATCATCCCAAAATTCATCACTATTGCAAATTGATTATAACTCTGATTTCACAACAATCAAACAGTAAAATCAAGTGCACTTCAAAAACTTCTTTAAACATCTATAGAACAAGAGTCAGCGATTAGTTCAAATAAGATATTAGGGTTAACAGTTTGCGACAAATAATAAAAAAAAACATAGTTATTATTTTAAAATTCAAATAACTTTTATATGGAATTTGGTTTAGTGGGATTAGAATCAAACAAATGAAAGAAGTAGTCATTCTAAAACTACAACAATTACAACTTTTGATAGTCCTCCGATCATTCGTCTTCACAGCAAGTCATTAAATTTTAAGATATTATTGTCATTAAATATAATTATTATCAATATAATTTATTAAGGGTATGATGCAATAAAATAATAATAACTCTCAAGTTAAAAAATATGCCAATGTTTCTTGTATAAAAACATGTAAAAGAATGAGAAACTATTTACTTTTATTCAAGATATTTCTTTTAAACTCTTTTGAAATTCAATCCAGTTGAATACAGAAATAAAATCACTAAGAATACTTTATAAAAAGAAAAAACATTTTAAAATAATTTCAGGTTTCTATAATACAAATTATACAAAAAGTTTTAAAAATTGAGTAAAAAAATCTGCGTAAAATTTGAGAACATAAGCAAATTCGTGAATAAAGGCTGAAGATTTTTGGATTAAGTAATTTACTACATAAAAAAAATATTGGTTAAGTCTAAGTCGCTTCTTCTCCCACTAGATTTCCTTCATATTAATTTATCAGAAATAAGAAAATAATGTCACTCGAACAAGGAAAAAAAAAAATCTTGATGAGAACAATCATTCTATCGGATACATTAAAAGACAAAACAAACAAGAATGAATAATAGAATATAAAAATCTGGGATAAACAAATAAAATTAAAAGGATGAATAGAAAACTCCATATAAGATTAAAAATATAAAACTAGTGAAAAAAGCGATTTTTTGAATATCACATTTTTTAATAAATTGTAAAACAAATAAATGGGATGAACTAATGTTGTTTTTTTATATGGAACAATTATTAAAATTTCATACACCCACATTGTATGGATGTACATATAAATATACAGCAATGTTCTTTTGTAAAAGAGCAATATATAAAAAAATATATAAATTGCATAGTTCAATACAAAAATTTACTTTAAGCTCTTTTTGACACTCAATCTAATAAAAATTAAATTAAGTAACACAAAAGCTATAGCAATAATTTTTGAACTTTTTATTTTAAATAAATATATACATGCCTTTAAAGAAAAGAAAAATCTATTTACAAAGTATTTCAGATGTAATAAAATTTAATTCAAAACAAATATTTATTTTAAATTCTTTTTGATACTCAATCTAATAAAGAATGAATGTAACACAGAAGCTATTATTACAATAATCCTTGATATCTTTCTTTAAAAAAAAAAAATTCTAAAGAAAAAAAAAATACACTCAATTTTATTTTCAATAAGAATAACATTTAATTAAATATCTTTTCATGAATTATTATAGAACAATGAAGAACAAACTAGTGTAAAAACAAATCTATTCTACTTCAGCAAATACTTAAATAAATTAAAACCTATTTTATTATCTACTTTTACAACTAATAATTCAATTTATATATGTATCACTATCCCTTCAAGAATCACACCAAAACTCATCATTCTGCAAATAGCTTATAATGTTGACTTTAAAATAATCAAATAGAAAAGTAAAATGCATTTATACATTTTAAAAATGTCTTTAAAGACATTATATCCAAATGATAGTCAGCTATTAATTCAAATAAGATATTATTTTTTGTTGCCAGATCATGATTAAAAATAAAAAATTAAATTAATATTTTAGTTACTCTAAAATCAAGGTAGTAATCAATTATTTCCAATAATGAATAGAACTTTACATAATTTTATTGAACATTTGACTTCACAAAGAAGCGTAATACATTTTAAGATATTGTCATTAAATATGATAATAATCATTGTCAATATAATTTATTAAGGGTGTGATGCAATACAATAATTTTTTATCCCAAATTCAAAAATATGACTTTGTATTTTATATAGAAAGAATATAGGAGAAATTAGAAAATGTTTACTTTGATTAGAAATATTTTCTTTCAAACTTTTGCGAAATTTAATCCAGTTCAGCAATGGAAATATAAAATCTCTAAGAATAAATGCCAATTATAACAAGATGTTTTCCAAAGGTAATGCACACAAAAATTTTAAAATTCAATAAAAAGATTATGTAATATTTAAAAATATAAAGAAATTCCTAAATACAGGTTAGACATTTTTAAGACATTAGGTAATTTACTATACAAAAGAGACACTGGTTAAGTCTAAGCTTGACCCCCTTTGCTGGATTTATTTAATATTAATTTACCTGAATTAAAAAAAGAATGCCATTTCAATAACGCAAAAAAAAAAAAAAAAAAACAGTGATGAAAACTTTCTTTGCATCTGATATATTGGAAAACAACAAGAAGGAATAAATGTAATATAAAAGATCTGAGATACTTTTAAAAAAAAAAATTTGAAGTGAATAGAGAAGTCCATATAGGATTAAAAGTATAGAACTAATGAAAAATTGATTTTTTTAAAAGGCATATCATTTTTTTCAATAAAATGTGAAAAAAATAAATAAAATAAACTAACGTTTTTTTTAAAATATGAAATTGATATTAAGATTCTTATGCAAGCACAGCAATATATAGGTACACACATAAACACACACTAATGTTCTCTTGTAAAAGAGCAATATATAGAAAAATATAAATTGCATATTTCAATACAAAAATTTACTTTAAGCTCTTTTTGACACTCAATATAATAAAAATTAAATTAAGTAACACAAAAGCTACTATAATTTTGAACTTTTTTTCTTTAAATAAATTAATATATAGCGTTTAAAGTATATATATATAAAAAAGCTATTTACAAAGTATTTCTGATCCTAATAATTCAATCAGTTCCTATATTTTCATGATTGCAATGAAAAATGCGTAACTCAAACATTTATTTTAAGCTATTTTTGATACTCAATCTAATAAAGAGAGAATATAACAAAAAAACTATTATTGAAATAATTATTGATTTTTAAAAAAAAAAATACATATTTTAAAAAGAAAAAAAAAACACTCAACTTTATTTTTGCATCATAACATTCAATCAAATATCATCTTTCTTTTCATAATTTATTTTATAGCAATGATGAACAATGAAGCATAAGAAAAGCAGATGTTTAACTACTATGACATATATTCTACTTCAGCAAATTTTTAAATTAAAACATTTTTTTTTTTGTCTGCTTTATTCTATTACTATCTATTTGTTGAAATTTATACATGTATTACCATCTCTTCAAGATTCATTCCAAATTCATCACTACTGCAAATTGCTTAATAGTTTGACTTTATAATAGTCAAATAACAACTTAAATAAAAATAAAAAAACAATTCAAGCAGGAGAGTCGGTCATTCGTTTAAATAAGATATTAATTAACCAGCTGATAAGTAAAAATAAAAAAGTTAAATTATTGTTTGAAAATTTAAATAACTTTTCTGGATTTTATCTAGTTTTAGTGATTACAATCAAAAAGAATAAATAATTAGTCATTTTAAAACCACAATAATTACAACTTTTATTATTTCATGAAACATCCAATATCACAGCGTGACATAATACATTTTAAGACATGACTATCATTAAATATGATAATGATTATTATCAATATAATTTATTAAGGATGTGATGCAATAAAATAATAATGATTCACATTCAAAAACATGTGAATGTTTTTTGTAAACAAACGTTTAAAAAAAATGAGCAACAATTTGCTTTTATTCAAGATATTTTCTCTTAAACTCTTGCGAAATTTAATCCAGTTGAAAAAAATAGAGAAATAAAATCACTAAGAATACTTTATAAAAAAAAGGAAATATTTAGAAATAACTTCCATGTTTCTATAATGCTGAATTATACAAAAAGTTTTAAAAAATTAATAAAAAAACCTGTGTAAAATCTGAGAATATTAAACAAATTCATGAATAAAGGCTACAGATCTTTGGATTAAATAATTTACAACATAAAAGAAATATTGGTTAATTCTAACCCAACCACTACCACCATCAATTTTTTTCATATTAATTTATCAGAAATAAAAAAAGAATATATATCGAACAAGGCAAAAAAAAAAATCCATTGATGAGAACTTTCATTGTATCGGATACATTGGAAGACAAAGTAAATACAAAAATTTGGGATAAACCTAAATAAAATTAAAAAAATAAATTAAAAAATTTCATACAAGATTTAAAATATATAATTAGTGAAAAAAAGAATTTTTGAGTATCACATAAAATGATAAATGGGATGAACTAATGTTGGTTTTTTATATGAAACCATTATTAACCTTTTCATACAACTACATTGTATAGATGTACACATAAATATACATTAATGTTCTTTTGTAAAAAAGCAATATATAAAAAAATATAAATTGCATAGTTCAATACAAAAATTTACTTTAAGCTCTTTTTGACACTCAATCTAATAAAAATTAAATTAAGTAACACAAAAGCTATAGCAATAATTTTTGAACTTTTTATTTTAAATAAATATATATAGGGCTTTAAAGAAAAGAAAAATCTATTTACAAAGTTTTACAGATGTAATAAAATTTAATTAATTCAAAATAAATATTTATTTTAAATTCTTTTTGATATTCAATCTAATAAAAAATAAATGTAACATAGAAGCTATTATTGCAATAATCGTTGATTTCTTTTTTTTAAAAAAAAAAAAAAAAAAGATTTGCCAGAGAAAAGAAAAATACACTCTATTTTATTTTCGACAAGAATAACATTCAATTAAATATTATCTTTCATGAATTATTATAGAACAATGAAGAACAACCTAGTATAAAAAAAAACAGATGTTAACCACTCTGGAATCTATTCTACTTCAGCAAATACTTAAATAACTTAAAACCTATCTCATTATCTACTTTTACTTTCACAACTAATAACTCAAATTATATATGTATCACTATCTCTTCAAGAATTATTCCAATATTTTGCAAATCACTTATAACTTTGATTTTAAAACAATCAAATAGAAAAATAAGATACATTTATACATTTTAAAAACTTCTTTAAAAAAACATTATATCCAAATGAGTCAGTTATTAGTTCAAATAAGATAGTATTTTTTTGTTGTCAGATCATAACTAAAAATAAAAAAATTAAATTAATATTTTAGTTTAAAACCAAGACAATGGTCAATTATTTCCAATAATAAATAGAACTTCCTAACATTTTATTGAACATTTGACTTCATAAAGAAGTATAATATATCTTAAGTTACTGATAATAATCATTATCAATATAATTTATTAAGGGTATGATGCAACAAAATAATATTTTATCTCAAATTCAGAAATGTCATTGTTTTTTATATAAAAAGATTTTAGGAGAAATGAGAAACTGTTTACTTTCATTAGAAATATTTCTTTTTAAAATGTATAAATGGATCTTATTTTTTTATTTGATTGTTTTTATTTTTTATTGACTATTTATAGTTTTTGCTTTAAGTCTTAAGTAATGTTATATTGCTAAGACTTCTAATATTTATGGTTTGGCTGAAGATCTCTCAGCTCTATATAGCTATTTGAGTTAGATCGCTAGGTTTGAAGACATTTAACCATCTGAAAATTTCGGATTTTCTAATCAATGGTTAACTTTTAGATAAATGCTGGCTTTGGGTTGGTATTTTTAGATATAGTGTCTGAAACTACCCTGCTGCCTCTCTGAGGAGTGCCAAAGCTTGAAACCATTGGTCAGGGTTTTGGGTGTGGTTTTCTGATATATTTTAAAAGCTTTCTCTTGCTAAGCTTTTATCACAAAGCTTGTTGAGCAATGAGCAAAGCATTTACTTTCTTTTAAACTCTTGCGAAATTCAATTTAGTTGAGCAGTTGAGCCATAAAATCACTAAAATAATACTCTATAAAAACAAGCATTTTAAAATACCTTCAAGTTTCCATAATGCCAAATTATAACACAAAGTTTCCAAATGTAATGTTTACAAAAATTTTAAAATTCAATAAAAAGATAGTGTAAAATCGGAAAATATAAGCAAATTCATAAAAAAAGGTTAGATATTTTTAGAAATTAGGTAATTTACTACACAAAAGAGATATTAATTAAGTCTAAACTTCACCCCCTTTCATGGATTTATTTAATATTGATTTACCTGAATTAAAAAAAAGAAATGTCATTTCAATAAGGCAAAAAAAAAAAATGACGAGAACTTTCTCTCTATCTGATATATTGAAAGAGACAGCAAACAACAAGGATGAATAAATGCAATAATATAAAAGATTTGAGATAATGATAAATAAAATTTTAAGTGACTGGACAAGTCCATATAGGATTAAAAGTATGGAATTAATGGAAAATTGATTTTTTTTTAAAAAGAACATCACTTTTTTTCAATAAAATGTGAAAATGATAAATATATATGTTTTTTTTGTAATCATCTTGAATAAAAATATTTTTTCCTAATAGAAAAATATACTAATATTGTTTTAAAATATGCAATTGATATTAAGGTTCTCATGCAAGCAGAGTAATATATATGCACACAAATAAACGGGTACCACTGTTCTTTTGTAAAAGGGCAATGTATAAAAAAATATAAATTGCATACTTCAATACAAAAATTTACTTTATGCTTTTTTTGACACTCAATTTAATAAAAATTAAATAACATAAGAGCTATTGCAATAATTTTTCTTTTTAAATAAATAAATATATACTTTAAAGAAAAAAAAAGCTATTTACAAAGTATTTCTGATCTTAATAAATGATTGCAATGAAAAATGCCATAACTCAAAACAAATATTTATTTTAAGTTCTTTTTGATAATCAATCTAATAAAGAATAAATATAAAACAAAAGCTAATATTGCAATAATTTTTGATTTTTTATAAAAATAAATGCACTATACAGATCGAGCGATAATTATAATAAATACTCTCCTTTCCAAACACAAGATAAAGTATTTTTAAAAGATAGAATGGATTCACTCAATCCTTTTCACCCAAACAATATGTATAGGTAAATCTGAAGCATTTGGAACTGAGAGCAAGAAGATTTGCCTATACATATAGTTTATGTGAAAAGGATAGAGTGGATCAATTCTATCTTTTAAAAAACTTTATCTTGTGTTTGGAAAGGAGAGTATTCATTATAATTAGCATTTGATCTGTAAAGCGCATGTGCAGTGGAGTAAGCTAGTTATTATTATAATTTATAAAAACATCGTGCTATATAAATTAAATGTTTAAAAATAAATAATACATTTTTTCAAGAGAAATAAATACTCACAGTTTTATTTCTGAATGTCATAATATTCAATTAAATATCTTCCATTTCATGATTTATTTTAGAGAAATGAAGAACAACTTAGCATAAGAAAACCAGTTGTTTAACCACTATGATATATATTCTACTTCAGCAAATTCTTAAATTAAAACCTTTTTTTTTTTTGTCTGCTTTATTCTCATAAGTATTACTCAAATTTATATATGTAATAGTATCTATTTATTGAAATTTATATGTCTTACCATCTTTTCGAGAATCATCCCAAAATTCATCACTATTGCAAATTGCTTATAACGTTGACTTAACAATCAAATAGTAAAATCAAGTGCATTTACACTTCAAAAACTTCTTTTAGCATCTAGAGTATAAGACTCAGTGATTAGTTCAAATAAAATATTAGTTTGACAGCTTATGACAAACAATAAAAAAAACATTATTATCATTTTAAAATTTAAATAACTTTTATGGAATTTGTTTAGTTCTAATATGATTAGAATCAAAAAAATGAAAAAATTAAGTCATTCTAAAACTACAACAATTACAACTTTTGATATTCCTCCGATCATTCGACTTCAAAGTAAGTCATTGCATTTTAAGATATTGTCATTAAATATGATAATGATTATTATCAATATAATTTATTATGGATGTTATGCAATAAAATAATAATGTCTCCTAAATTCAAAAATATGTCAATGTTTCTTGTATAAAAACATTTAAAAGAATGAAAAACTATTTAGTTTTAGTCAAGATATTTTTTCTTAAACTCTTGAATTCAAATCCAGTTGAATAGAGAAATAAAATAACTAAGAATATAAAAAGAAAAAACATTTAAAAATAATTTCAAGTTTCTATAATACCAATTTATACAAGAAGTTTTAAAAATTGGATAAAAAAATCTGGGTAAAATTTGAGAGTATAAGCAAATTCATAAATAAAAACTAAAGATTTTTGGATTAAGTAATTTACTACATAAAAAAAAATATTGGTTAAGTCTAAATCCCTTTCCCTCCCACCAGATTTACTTCATATTAATTTATCAGAAATAAGAAAAGATTGCGACTCAAACAAGGCAAAAAAAAAAATTAAAAAAATCTTGATGAGAACTTTCATTGTATCTGATACATTGGAAGACAAAGCAAACAATAAGAATGAATAATACAATATAAAAATTTGGGATAAACAAATAAAAGTAAAAATTTGAATAGAAAATTCCATATAAGATTAAAAATATAAAACTAGTGAAAAAAGCGATTTTTTAAATATCACATTTTTTAATAAATTGCGAAAAAGATAAATGGGATGAACTAACGTTGGTTTTTTTTTAATATGAACTCATTATTAGAATTCTCAGACAATCAGTGTATAGATGTACACATAAATATACACTAATGTCCTTTTGTAAAAGAGCAATTTATAAAAAAATATAAATTGCATAGTTCAATACAAAAATTTACTTTAAGCTCTTTTTGACACTCAATCTAATAAAAATTAAATAAAGTAATACAAAAGCTATAGCAATAATTTTTGAACTTTTTATTTTAAATAAATAAACACAGGCCTTTAGAAGAAAAGAAAAATCTATTTACAAAGTATTTCAGACCCTTATAAAATTCAATCAATTCAAAACAAATATGTATTTTAAATTCTTTTTGATACTCAATCTAATAAAGAATGGATGTAACCTAGAAGCTATTGTTGCAATAATGGTTGATTTTTTTTAAAAAAAGTTGTTCTAAAGAAAAGAAAAATACACTCAATTTTATTTTTGACCAAAATAATATTTAATTAAATATTATCTTTTCATGAATTATTATAGAACAATGAAGAACAACCTAACATAAAAAAAGCAGATGTTAACCACTCTGGAATTTATTCTACTTCAGTAAATACTTAAATAAATTAAAACCTATCTATTTTACTCTCACAATTAATAACTCAAATCATATATCTATCACTATCCCTTCAAGAATCATTCCAAAACTCATCATTTTGAAAATTGGTTACAACTTTGATTTTAAAATAATGGAATAGAAAAATCAGATGCATTTGTACATTTTAAAAACTTCTTTAAAAAATATCTCCAAAATGATAGTCAGTTATTAGTTCAAATAAGATATTAAATTTTTGTTGTCAAATCATGACAAAAAATAAAAAAATTAAATTAATATTTTAATCACTCTAAAACCAAGACAGTGGTCAATTATTTCCAATAATAAATATAACTTTCTATCATTTTATTGAACATTTGACTTCATAAAAAAGCATAATACATTTTAAATTATTGATAATAATCATTATCAATATAATTTATTACGAATGTGATATAATAAAATAATATTTTATCTCAAATTCAAAAATATGCAATTGTTTCTTATATAAAAAGAATTTAGGAGAAATTAAAAACAGTTTACTTTCATTAGAAATATTTTCTTTTAAACTCTTGAGAAATTAAATCCAGTTGAACAGTGGAGATATAAAACCACTAAGAATAATACTCTATAAAAAGAAGCATTTTAAAATAACTTCAAGTTTCTATAATGCCAAATTATAATAAGAAATTTTCTAAACGTAATACACATAAAAATTTTAAACTTCAGTAAAAAGTCTGTGTGAACTTTGAACATATAAACAAATTTATGAATACAGGTTAGACATTTTTAAAAATTAGGTAATTTACTACACAAAAGAGATATTGATTAAGTCTAAGCTTCAACCCCTTCTCTGAATTTATTTAATGTTAATTTACTTGAAATAAAAAAAAAATATTTCAATAAAGCAAAAAAAAAAAAAAAAACCAAACAATAATGAGAACTTTTTTTTTATCTGATATATTGGAAGACAAAGCAAACAACAACAATGAATAAATGCAATATAAAAGATCTGGGATAACGATAAATAAAATTTAAAGTGAGTAGTAAAGTCTATATAAGATTAAAAATATAAAACTAGCGAAAAGGATAAATGGAATGAACTAATGGTATTTTTATATGAAATTGATATTAAAGTTTTCATGCAAGCATAGCATATAGGTATACACATAAACATACACTAGTGTTCTTTTATAAAAAAAAGCAATGTATAAAAAAATATAAATTGCATTTATCAATACAAAATTTACTTTAAACTCTTTTTGACACTTAATTTAATAAAAATTAAATTAAGTAACACTAAAGCTACTTCAATAATTTTGAAGTTTTTTTTTTAAATAAATAAATATATAGCACCTTTAAAATAATAAAAAAACTATTTACAAAGTATTTCTGATCCTATTAAAATTCAATCAGTTCCTAACTTTTTCATAATTGCAATGAAAATGCCATAATTGAAAACAAATATTTATTTTAAGCTCTTTTTGATATTCAATCCAATAAAGAATGAATGTAACATAAAATCTAGTATTGCAATTAATGATTTTAAAAAATTATAATAATAAAACCCATTTTAAAGAGAAAAAAAATACACCCAATTTCATTTTTGACCATCATATAACCACTATGAGATATATTCTACCTCAGCAAAATTCTTAAATTAAAACCTTTTTTATTTTTTGTCTGCTTTATTTTCACAAGTATTACTCAAATTTATATATGTAATACTATCTATTCATTGAAATTTATATATGTATTACGAACTCTTCAAGAATCATCCTAAAATTGATCACTAATTGCAAATTGGTTATAAGTTTCACAACAATCAAATAAAAAAATCAAACGCATTTACACTTTTCAAAACCTTGTTTTAAAAAAAAAAAATACATCTAAACCATGAGTCTAAGATTAATTCAAATAAAATATTAGTTTGCCAGCTTATGAAAAAATTAAATTATTACAGTATTTTAAAAGTTAAATAATTTTTAGTTTTTAGTGTGATTAGAATCAAACAAATAAATAATTAATCATTCTAAAATCACAATGATTACAACTTTTTTTATTTCAACAAATATGTCTTCTCAGTAAGACATAATACATTTTAAGACATGATTATCATTAAATATGATAATGAAATAATAATGTCTCCCAAATTCAAAAATATAGCATTGTTTTTTGTGAACAAACATTTAAAAGAATGAGAAACTATTTACTTTTATTTCAGAAATTTTCTCTTAAACTCTTGCGAAATTCAATCCAGTTAAAATAGAATAGAAAAATAAAATCACTAAGAATATTTATAAAAAGAAAAACATTCAATAGCTTCCAAGTTTCTATCTATAATGCAAGTTTTAAAAAATTAAAAAAAATGTGAAAAATTTAAGAATATAAACAAATTCATAAATAAAAGCTAGAGACTTTTGGATTAAAAAATATTAGTTACATCTAAGATTGCCTCCCCCCCCCCCCATTTATTTCATATTAATTTATCTGAAATAAGAAAAGAATGTCATTCGAACAAGACCCCCACAAGTGATGAGATCTTTCATAGAATCTGATACATTGGAAGACAAAGTAAACAAGAATGAATAAATATAATATATAAATTTGGGATAAACATAGATAAAATTAAAAAGATAAATAGGAAATTCCATATAAGATTAAAAATATAAAATAGTGAAAAAAGGATTTTTTTAAACATCATATTTTTCAATACATTGTAAAAAAGATAAATGGGATCAACTAATGTTTTTTTTTCTATGAAGCCGTTATCAAAATTCTCATGCAAGCACAGCATATAGGTCCACACATAAACATATGTTAATGTTCTTTTTTAAAAGAACAATGTATAAAAAAACATAAATTGCATATTTCAATACAAAATTTTTTTTAAAGCTCTTTTTGACACTCGATCTAACAAAAATTAAATTAAGTAACACAAAAACCATAGCAATATATACATTTTTTTAAATAAATAAATAGAGGCCCTTTTAAAGGAAAGGAAAATCTATTTGCAAAGTATTTCTGATCCTCATAAAATACAATCAATTCATACTTTCTTTTTCATAATTTAAATGCAATGAAAAATGTCATAACTCAAAACAAATATTTATTTTAAGTTGCTTTTGGTACTCAATCTAATAAAAAGAATGAATGTAGCATAAGCGCTATTATTGCAATAATCATTAATTTATTTTTTTTTAAAAAAACTCAATTATATTTTTGTCCAACATAACATTTAGTCAAATATTATCTTGATTTTCATGATTTATTTTAAAGCAATGAAAAACAATTAAGCACAAGAAAAATAGATATTTAACCACTATAACATATATATTTTAAGAAAATTCTTAAATAAATTTAGAACCACCTCTTTTTGTCTACTTTATTGTGATTAGAATCAAAAAAATAAATAATTAGTCACTCCAACTAAGACAATGACCAATTATAACCAACAATGATTACTTTAGCCAATGTTTAATTTCACAATAAAGCTTAACACATTTTAAGATATTATTATCATTAAATATTATAAAAATTTTTATAAATATAATTTATTATGGATGTGATGCAATGAAATAATAATGTCTCCAAAATTCAAAAATATATAAACAATTGAGAGGAACGAGAACTGGATATGTTCATTCAATCAGGTTATTTGCTGTTAAACTCTTGTGAAATTTAATCCAGTTGAACAGAATGGACAAATAAACTCATTAAAAATACTTTATAAAAAAAGAAATAATTTAACATAACTTCTAAAGTTAAATGTATAACACAAGAGATATTGGGTAAATCTACCCCCCCCCCCCAACATCCACTTATATTTCATATTAATTTAACAGAGATAAGAAAAGAATGTCATTTCAACAAGGCAAAAAAAAAAAAAAAACATTCATAAAAACTTTCTTTGTATCTAATACATTGGAAGACAAATCAAACAAGAATGAATACAGTATAATGATTTGGGATAAATAAAAATAAAATTAAAAAATGAATAAAAAGTTCATATAAGTTTAAAAATATAGAACTAGTGAAAATTGGATTTTTTAAAAAAAAACACACACCACTTTCATCAATAAATCGTGAAAAATTTTATGGAATCGATTAATGTTAGGTTTTTTAAATAGGAAATTAATATTAAGGTTCTCATGCAAGCACAGCATATAGATATATACATAAACATGTTCTTTTGTAAAAAGAGCAATGTATAAAAAATATAAATTGCATATTTCAATATAAAAATCACAAAAGTTATTACAAATAAGATATTCATCATGCGCCTTGTGGATTTTTAACTATAAATTAATACTCTCACTTTCCAAACACAAGATAAAGTCTTTGTGAAAAGATAGAATGAATCCATCTATTTTTTCGACCTGAATGTTTATGTACGGGCAAATCATAAGCATTTAGAAATGAGAGCGTGAAGATGTTAAGCGATCACTTTAAATTACTTTTTATTACAGTTTATAAAACATAGCGCTATATAAAATAAAGATAAACAGAGCAAAACTCTCCATACAGTATTGCCACCTGTGCTAAACAGAGTAATCAATGGCGCCAGAAGGCTTGTGCATAAAATCCCTATTTAATGCCTACTCATCCAATATCCCCAGACTAGTTTCTGGCTTGTGGCCTTCGTCAGTGAGGAGCTGTGGATCTAAGAGCAAGAAACTAGTCTGGGGATATTGGATGAGTAGGCATTAGATAGGGATTTTATGCACAAGCCTTCTGGCACCATTGATTACTCTGTTTAGCACAGGTGGCAATACTGTATGGAGAGTTTTGCTCTGTTTATCAACAATTAATGTGCTAGTATAGGAAATGTGATCATGTGATAAAATAAAGATCTTATTCACATATGTTTAATTTCAAATAAGAATGACATAATGCAAATTCTAGAAAATTTCGCAAGCGTCATTCATTCAGACATAGTAAAAGTAATTTAAAGTGATCACTTAACATTTTCACGCTTTCATTTCTAAATGCTTAAGATTTGTGCATACGTAAACGTTCAGGTCGAAAAGATAGATGTATTCATTCTATCTTTTCACAAAAACTTTATCTTATGTTTGGAAAGTGAAAGTAGTCATTTATAGTTAAAAATCCACAAAGTGCATGTGAATTAGCTTAATGGCTTATTAATATTAAAAGCTATTGCAATAATTTTTGAATTTTTTTTTTTAAATAAGCAAATATAAACTTAAAAAGAAAGCAAAATCTATTTACAAAGAATTTCTAATGGTAATAAAATTCAGTCAGTTTCTATCTTTTTGTAATTTTTTTTACTGAAATGAAAAATGCCATAATTTGAGTATCATAAAAATAAAAATTTTTTTTTACTTCTGCAAATTATTAAAATATATTAAAACTCATATCACTAATAAATGAAATCATATATAAATATAACACTATTCTTCAAGAATAAGTTCAAAATTTTTCATTATTTCTAATTGCTTAAGTTTCACCATACATGGATAGATACATCCATGAATGGATGGATGCATGTACAGATGCATCATGGATGCTAGGATGCATGTACGAATGCATAAAAGGAAGGATATATGGAATTAGAGATGCTTTCAACTTTTTCAAAAATTAAAAAAAAAAAAAAATTGCCCGACAATATGACATTGAACACAAAAACTTTTAAGATATTATTATCATACTGATGCAGTGAAATATCTTCCAAATTCAAAATTATATTGCTAATATTTATTGTATAAAGAATATTTTATAACAATTTAAAATTGCTTACTTTAATACAAAATATTTTTACTAATCACTTATATTATTCAATTCAGTTAATAAATAAAAGAATTGTGAACCAAGATTATTTACATAATACAATTTTAGATTAATTTAAAATAAAAATTGATAAAAGAAAACAAGTTTTGTTTATAATAAATTTATATTATTTAATTAGTTTTTTTCCATTTCGGAAACTTTTCAAAATATTTTCTCTCTGATCTTACTAATTCATTAATCTACAGCATCTCTCTCCAATCATTTATTACATTCAATAAATAAATTTAATTGTAACATTTATTTCTATCTATTATATAAACCTTATTAACTTTAGTATTCAAATTTCAAATGATTATTAATAGTATATGTATATATTCCATAATTACACACACAGATATATATCTTAAGACTTTGTGACAAAAGATGCTTAATTGCATAAAAAAAAGCTAGTCCAATATAAAAAGCTGTTCCATCAAGTCACATACAAATAAGTAAATGAATAAATAACTAGTTACTACTATCAACCCAGAAAAAAACCAACAATTACCTCATCATTACATGGTATTTCATTCAGAACTGGAACTTCATCAGGTGACCCTAGAAATTAACATTAGTTCCTCTCATACATCATCACAGTGTTGTTTAATATTCAAATTAGAAATCCACAATTCAATTAAAAAGAGAAAAAAATCAAAACTCTTGGAAAATGCAATTTGGACATGTAACTTACAAACAGTAAACCAAAAGATTAGGACTTTTTTTTCCTTCTCTTGAATCGAATCACGTATTTCTAATTTCAATGTTAAACATTATCAAGTCAACGTGTAGGAAAAGAGACTGATGTTGATTGCCAGAATTATCTCATGAGATTTCAATTTTAGATAAATATTGTACAGTGATGAGATAGTTACTTTTCACTATGTATAATTTTCAATTATTTAATGACTGTTTACCTCCCAAAGGTACTATCACTTGAATATTTTCTTTTCTTAACATTTTAAACATATTTTATTATTTTTATATATATTTTTTGCAATCCATTTTATGACCTGTATCCAATATATAGTTATATGACTCTGACATTTTTATTGTATTTATTGTTATATTATATTGTTTTTCTATTATCATTTTCTCAGATTGACTTATATAGAATGTATCATTTGTCTGCAATTAACTTAGAAGTAAATCCTTATTATTATTTAAGATCTTATTAATATCTTCATTTCTATATTCTTCTTTAATAAACACATTTTAACCTTTAATTTTTGCATTAATGTTTAATGATATCATTTTTTTGTATCATACATTCTTCTGGGTTTTTTTTCAAGATTGATATCAATATGGATTAATTATTCCTTATATCTTTTTCTTTAATATATTGTTTTACATTTACTATATATTTCCATAAACATATCTAAATATTTTATGTCGCTATTTTCTTAGTCCAGTGTAAATATTTATATAAAATAATTTATTATTATTTAATTCATTTAAATGCATTAATAACATGTCTGCTATTCCTCATCACAAAACAACTATACATCTATAATACTTTATAAATTTTATTTATATATTTATTATTTTTTCTTCTGTATAACCATTAACAATTGACAAAATCCCATTTATTGAACCAATTATAACTACCCCTCTGTGTTATTTCCCAAAAAACCTCTTTATAATTAAAATGTAAAATATTGCTTTTTATAATAGCATAAATCCATTTTCACACAATTTTTTAAATTACATTTTAATATTATTTTTCTCACAGCAAATTTAGATAATGCTTTTCTATGTCAAATGGTGCAATAATACCATTCCTCTTTAATTATGATTTATATATATCATTTTTTATGCATTATTAACAACATATTTACCATAATCTGTAGCTTCTATAATTTTATTATGCATTATTTTCAACAGCTTTTCTAAAATTAAATAGGCATATTATTTTTAAAGAACTTTAACTTTAGAAAATGTTCAAACACTCGAAGATATAAAGATCTACATTTCTTCTCATCCAACAATATATTTTATTCCATGTAATTTAACAAAATTTAACAATTTGTCTTAATCACATTTCTATGATCTTTATTCAATTTTCTATATTTTGATTATATTCACTTTTCTTATGTTTTTTTTCTTTTTATTACAAGCAGACTTTTTCAAAACTACAAACCATATAACTTTTATCTTCATACATTATTAATTCTTCTTCTTTAATCCTATTCACAATTTGTTTTATTTATTTACCCCCCCCCCCCCCGGCATTCTTTTTTTTTATTATTGTTAATAGTTTCACCATTAATCTTTGTTTATATATTTGCTTTTTTAACTAACTGCTTTAAAATAATTTCATATTTCTATAGTGATAGAATATTAAAACACCAATTAATTTTTAAACTGTAGTATTTATAAAACTTCAAAACAAATCGCTTATTAAATGATATGGGGAAAAAAAAATCAAAATTATTTTTTAATTTGTAAATAGTGTTTTAAAAGATATTTAGGAGATTAAGTGACCTATTTACAAGAATATATGTCAAAATTTATCATCCTCCCAATTTAATATATTTATTTATTTAATATAAAGTATAAATATTGATAAAAGCAAATTAATGAGAATAAATAAAGATTTGGGGTAAAAATAAACATTAAAAAAAAAACTTAAAAAATAGGTATGTATAAAAGTAAGATAATAAAGATATAAAAATATTGGAAGTGGATGTTAAAAAAGATAAAGAGAGATGTACATTATATACTAGAGTTATGTTCAATTTATATTACTTTCTGATCTTTTTTTTATAAAATATATACTAAAATTCTTGTAATATATTTCAAATATATACATTATAAATATAAACATTGCATGTACATTGTTCTTTTGTAAAAGAGCAATTTGTAAAAATGATAAATTGCAAACTAAATAGAAAAAAAAAAAATTTTAAACTCTATTTAACACTAAATCCAATTAAAACTGAATTAAGCAATGCAAAAGCTATTGAATTAATTGCCGAACTTTCTTCCTTTTTTAAAAAAAATATAAGGTTTAATATATGTTTGTTTTTTTTTTAAAAAAAAAAAAAAAGTTCATTTACACTATTTCTGAACCTTCACAACATTTAATCAGTTATTATCTTCTTTTTCATGACCTTTTTAATGCAAAAAAAAAAAAAAAACATAATTAAGTTATCATATCCCTGAAGTTCTCTATTATTTCACTTTAAAAAACTAGTACACAATCAAAACTAAATATAATCCTACTTTTCGTCTATTTAATTTTTCTTTAAAAAAGTACTACTCATACTTGAATCAATTAATAATACTTCTGGAAAAGTTATTTAAATTTTGTTTGATACAAATTAATTTTTAAAAAAATGAATCAAAGAACATATTTGTGGAAATTATTTTGTGATGAGCCTATAGACAAATAAAAATAATTCATTTGCACATTGTAAAACTCAAGAAATGATAAAATTTTATGAAAAGTTGTTTTTTGTGACTTCTTAAACAAAAAGCATAATATATTTTAAAATATTAAGGTGATTAAAGTTAATAATAATCATAACCTTCAATTAAATTTATTAAAGGCAACTAATGCAATGAAATAACACTTCCTGAATTTAAAAATATAATGACAATATTTTTTGTATGAAAAATATTTTACAAGAATAATAAACTGCTTACTTTTGATACAAAATATTTTTCGCTAATAAGTAATACATTGTGAAACAAGAACTATGCTATAATATAATGGTAATTATATTAAATATATATTTTATATATTATAAAATCTAAGTAATTTCACATTTGTATAGCATAACTGTTCAGATAAAAAAAAAAAAATTAGTGAATTTGAAAATAGAGAAGAAAAGATATTTGTAAAATTAAGTGATCTTACAAACAATTAGATATAGAATATGTCTAAGTTAATCATCGTTTAGTTTTATAATTTATTTATCTAACTATAAGAATGTTGTTTTGACAAGGATAAAACAAGAATTGAAAAAGGAAATAATCAAAGAGAATATAATATTACGTAAGTCTGGGTTGGTATAAACTTAAATAAAACTAAAACCAAAAAAGTAGCTAGATTAAAAATATTGTTAATCTTTATCATGCTGATGCAATGAAGAAATATCACTTCCCAAACTCAAAAATATAATGTTAATGTTTGTTGTATAAAAAACAATTTACAAGAATTATAAATTGCTTATTTCGATACAAATAATTTTCTCTAAGCTCTTACGACATTCAATCCAGTTAATAAATAACAGAATTGTGAAACAAAAGAGCTATGATTATATATATATATACACACAAAAAAAAGGCAAGAAATTTTTAAAACTAAATGTTTTAAAATAATTCAATTTTTATAATAAAAAAGTTTTATATAACAATTAAGTTTTCTAACAGAGCAATGCACACAAACACTCACTTAAAAAACATTCAGCAATTTTGGGCAAAAATTAAAATTATTAACGAATACGAATAGAAAGGAAAAAAGATATTTGTTAGATTCTGTCATCTATGTACAAAAGAATAAGAGATAGGCTAATTTTAAGTTTATTAATTACCAGTTTTATATATTTATTTAATGCAAATAAACAATGTTGTTTCAACAAACATAAAATAAGTGACCAAAGCACTTTCAATGCATTTGATATGCAAATGTAAAGCAAGAGTGAATCAAATATAAAGGATACAAATGAAACTAAAATTAAAGATATATGGAAAGTGAATAGGGGTAAAAATACAGTGGAGAGGAGCAAAAATACAGAAATACTGAAAAATGATTAAATAAAATACCTTAGAAGGGAAACTTCAGTACATTCATATGTTCAATCTTTTGTTTTGCTTAAAGATTTTTTTTTATATAAATATATACTAAAATTCTTCACATGGAAGTACTTCTAATTACATTTGCATACGTACATATAAACAGATGCATTTATAAATGGTAATAATCCAATAAAAATGAAATTAAATAACACAAGAACTATTGTGATAATTACTGAATAGTTAAAAATATTAAAAAAGAAAAGGAATTCACTCAATATATTTCTGATTTTCAAAATATTCAATCATCTTTTCATCATTTTTTTTAATGCAATGAAAAACAACAAAATTATTTTTATCATAAGAGAGATGCACAATAATCCTCTATAATCTGCTACAATCATATGTTAAATTTCTTTGAGTTTTTAAAATACAGTAAATTAAAACTTATTTGTCTAACTATTTCCAAAATATAGTCAATAATTAAAATTGATATATCTTCAAAAAATACCCCAACCACCCACACACACCAATTCTTCACTATTTCTAATTATTTACAAACTTAATTTTAAATATAACAATTAGTAAAAATAGATGCAATCATATTTTTCAAAAATTTCTAAAAAAAAAAAACTACTTCATGTCAAAGAGTTAACTATTAGTTCCTGCAACATAAATTTTATCAGCAGAACATAATTAAAAGTAAAATTCAAAAATATTACGATCTAAATAAGATTTGTTTAATTTAAAGCATGATTAGACACAGACACATAAATATACTAATCACTGTAAGCAGTAATTAAAACTTATTACTTTTGTCACATTTATGACGTGAAATACAAATGGCATATATTTTCAGATATAAATCATTAAGGATAATGATAAGCATTATTTTCAATTTAATTTATTGCAGACAGCTAATGCACTAAAGTAATAACACTTCCCCAAATCAAAAATATGTTTTTTGCATGAAATGAATTTACAAAAATTATCATGGTAAAAATTATATCTTTAAAATCTTACAATATTTGATCTAATAAATAAGTAACAGAAATGCAAAGCAAAAGTTGTAATTATTTTGTATATATATAAATTTTTTAACCAAATGCTTTAAAATAATTTAAATTTTTACAGTACAATACCAATTAAATTTTCAAAGTAGAGAACACACTAAAACTCAATAAGAAATCATTAAAAAATCTGGAAGAAAATAAAAATTATTAGCCAATTTGATATTTGTAAGATGAAGTGATCTATTCACAAGAGGATCAGATATAAGATATAATTAAGTTTACCATTCTCCAGTATTTTGTATTTATTTGTCTGAAATAAGTAAAGAGAAAATAAATGATGGCAAAGCAAATGCTGACAGTAAATAAAATGTATTGCTTTGGAATGATACTAAAATTCAATAAATAGGTGAGAAAGACAACTGGAGTAAAAATATAGAATTACTGAAAAATGATTAATAAATTCAAAACAGCTTTGGTAGCCGAGAGGTCAGCGCAGCTGCCTTGCAAAAAGTTGCTTGCAGCCTTGCAAGCAGTTACTTGCATATAGTTGTTGCGGATTCGCTTCCCGGCCAATGCTTTGACATATGGAAAAAAAAACAGTACAGTTGATTATATATTGTATAGTACATATAAAATTTAATCTTTTTTTAATATTTTACATCAAATCTACACTAAACTCTTCAAAGCATACATTTCAAATATATATATAATATCCAAAATAATTTTTTTAATATAACTGTAATTTTAATCTTTCATAAGTCTGCTAATTTAAGATCTATCCAACAATCTGTGTTTGTAAGCGATTGCTTAGTGTGAACTTCTGTATTCTGACTCCTAACTATAATCTATTAAATAACATTGTTCATAATACTTGCCACAATTTAATTTGGCATTTATTTATCAAGAGTGAAAAACAAGTTTTCTTTTGATAAGAATGTATTAACATTGGTGAAAGTTGTATTGAATTAACAATGATAAAATCAGTAATGAGATTGAACTGAATAAAAAAAATTAGAATTACAATGAATAAATATGATTTATTAAAAGAATAAGCATTTATGAACAAAAACTTGACACTAAAAAAAAGGCAGTTAAATATTTTGTTTAGACAATAGGTTTGTAAGATTCTAAAAGAGATTTAAAAAAAAAAATCAGACTTCTCAGACAAATTTATTAAAATAAAAAAAAGTGGACAAATGAGAATAGTGAGAAATAAGTTTAATTAAAAAAGATATTTAATCAAAAAATTCACAAAGAAAAATTTGAATATATATTTAATCTAATGCTTGTATATCCTAACATCTCACTGACGACATCAGTAGCAAAAACCAGTCTGGGAATATTCTGCAAAGCTTTTAAGAGCTTATTTTGCGAGCTCTATATATAACATTTGAAATGTATATTGTATACATTCTTAAGTTCAATTAATTTTTGATCAACCACTTGCATAAATTATACACCAAAATTCTGTTCATGCATGTATCTTAACATAAATATATCTATTGTGCAAAAATGTTCTTTTGTAAAAGAGCTATTTATAAAAAATATAAATTGTGTATTTCAATACAAAATTAATTTCTTTTGACATTCAATCTAAAGAACTGAATTAATTAATACTAGAGCTATTGCAATAATTAACATTTTAATTTTAAATAAAGCTTTTTAAATTTAAAAAAAAGCCTCTTAATATTTATAATCCCCACATCTTCAAACCCTTACTAGATTCTTTTTTCTGATTTTCATCACCACAATTACTTTAATAAAAGTTAATTAAAAATCTATCCATTATTAGTTAAATACTTCTGCAACTACCATAAAAACGAAATCAGCAAATAATGTACTGAAAAATTAAATCTATTAAAAGAATTTTTAAATAAAAGTGAAGATAAGATTAAGTACCTACTTATAAAGAAATAAATCTTGGGTGCACTCTAAATTATAAACTCCTAAATTTTGTTTATGTGAGATAAGAAACAAACAGTTTCAAAATAAAATAAAATTAATGTTTAGAAAAGAAAGTGAAGTGCGATATGCTGATAATAAACAAAAACTGTGTATGCTAATAAACATGAATCAATATAAACTTACCTTCTGAATTGGTTCTTCACTTTGTGGTTCTTGAGTTTTTAATTCTTCTATTTGGCCAATTCTTGGTTTAACAAGGCAGTACTTTTTCATTAAAATAGTTATATTAGTCAACATTTTTATTTAATCATATAAATAATCTCTAAAATTGTCAGGATTATTAATGAGTGAAAATACATACCCGTTGAAAAGGGCTTAAAAAGGTCTTCAGAATGTTATGAATTTCTGCATTAAGAGGTTTATTACATATTTCCTATAATAAAAAAAATAAAAAGTTCTTATTTATTGAATTTTTTAAACTGTAAACATGCATTAGTTATAAGAATTTACGATTTCATATCACATAAAAGATAAAATGCTATGGAATTGGTTAAATTATAAATTTCAAAGAAAATCTAATTAAAACATTAATGTAAAGAAGTTCTTTTAGACCCAGTTAAAATCAAGCCAAATTATATCTTTGATGAATCGAATAACATATATATATATATAAAAAACATATACCTTTAATTTGTCTACAATAAATTAATGACTTTTTAAAAATACACCTTTACCAGTTTTAAAAAGGAGTTAGTTTGTTTTATTTCTATATCAGAATTAGGAAGTATGTTACCAAATCTTACTTTAGGTCTAAAGTTTTTTAGTAAAAAAGACATTATAAGTTTCTTATAATAAAAAAATTTAATTTATTATCACATGTTCAAAATATACCATAAACTTTCAATATTTTATTTTAAATAAAAAAAAGTTTTAAATAAATATCAGAAATTTAAGAATGTAATTGAAACTTACTTTTACTATATATAATAGCAAATTCAAAACAGTCAGTTTTTTATTTTCTTATGAAACCTAGTTTAATTTAATAACATTACACACACAAAATAAATATAACAAAGATCTTATAAATAAATAATTCTATTAAACCTATATCAATTATTGAACCACAAACGTAATTTATTATAATTAATTTTTTTTATTATAAAGCGTGATATTCACCCAATGTAAGCATTGAAGGAATTGAAATCTAAATTTAATAAAAATGAGTAAAAGTAAATGTCACTATTATAAAATATATAAAAACTGAAGAAAGTCATATGATAGACTTAGATTGATATACAACAACTAAATTAAATAATTAAAGTGAAATACTATGCAATTACAATGAAGGGATACAAAATATTAAGTGATTTCTTATTTAATATAGTTAAAATAAATAACTTTTAAAATAACATTACTGTAAGCAGCTACACTTAAAAATGTTAATATTAAAAAATTATATTAATAATACAAAATAATGTAAAATGTTTATTTACATCCTGTATTTTTATATTAATATTAAATTACTAGAAAACATTTTAAATCAGTTATAAATTTAAAAAAAAAAATTAACCGTTCAAAATACAAAACTCACATGAAAACTAAAAATATTATCAAATTGTTTAAATAATTAACTTCAAAGAATATCCGATCCATACAATATGTTAACATTAATGAACTGTTACCATTATTGATTTAAAGAAAGCTGTATATCTTTTTTTAATGTTATTTATTTTAAAAAATATTTTTATTTCTAACAAGAGTGCAAAATGTTCTCCAAAATAATATAAATCTCAAAACTTAGTTTAAATGTTTTCCTAATGGTAAAACAATTGAATTTGTTACCATAGTTTCAAAATATATTGTAAACTTGAGATTGAAAACCAGTCATATTTAAAAAATAAATGTTTAACTAAATATATAATTAATCAAAAACAATGTAAATAAAGTCTGTGAACCAAAATATTACAGTTGCTATATTTTTGTTTAGTTAAAATATTGGATACTCATCCAAAGCAGTAGTCATAATGTTTGAAATGATAGCAATATCTATTGTATAATTGTGAACACATTAAATAAAAATGAAGCAAATTGAAAAACAACATCAATATAATAACATTAAAAAAATTTTGATGCTCTTTAATACATGAACAATGTTTTTTGTTAACTACTTTTTGATTAAAACTTTTTTTTTTTTTGTCAAGAACTGAAATATTTTATTGTACATTATATTACTTAAAATAATGTTAACATCTTTTGGTAAATAAGAATACACTGACATTGTAAAAGTACATGGGGGGTGGAAGAAAGCAATGATGGTAATGAGATTTAAGGCAGTGCAGTAGTGCATATGTCAACTTAACTATATTCGAACATTGATGCAGCTTATATGACAAAGGAAAATTTTATTGCATCTAACTACATTTTAAATAAACTGAATATCTCGTGTATGCAATGCATAGATAATAGATTTAATCATTTCAAAATAAATAAGCATTTATACATATCTAATGTTTAAAAATAAATATTTAATCTGTATGAATGAGTGATTTATCATGATGAACCTAATAAATATTGCTAAATATTTATATTGTTCTCTTTCCTTAAAATCATTTCTATAAAAAAAAAAAAACTTCACCTAATAAAATAAATAATTATCTCTTACAAAATAATATTATCAGGGTTTCAATTAAAATAAATATATATGTTACTAAGTTACTTCTTTAGAACGTGACCAATAAATTAATGATAACTGATATAATATTAAAACAAAATATGAAGACAAATTAATTAATAAATATATTCAAAATTTTATTTACATTAATAAAATATAAAAATAAATAAATAAATAATAAGTAAATATTTTATAAAATGAAAAAAATATATGTTATTATTTATTTTATATTGTTTTCTGTGTATGCAATAGATTTTAAAATAATGCAAATATTTTTACATGAGTAAGACAAGTTTGCTTTAACTTAATGTTTGTCAAATATATTTGTTAGACATAAAATTAGCTTAATATAAAATTAATTTTAACTAGGATTAAGGAATACATTTTTTCAAGTTTCTGGTGACAAATTAAAGTTGATATTAGTTCCACTAAAATACAATCGTACTATTATAATAACTAAGTCTCAGAACTATTTCTATGAACATAATATAAAGTCTAATATATAACTTTAAAGTAATGATGATAGTAGCAATTCTTTATGCTACTCTATTACTTTGTTATGTGGTTTAACTCCCAAGTATTTTATATACTATTACATCTACACATAAGTGAGGAGGCATACCTCTACTAAAAAAAGAAAATCTAAATAAAAAAGAGTCGCTATTTTGTCTTGCTATAAAATAAATTCACTTTAACCATTAAAAACATAATGAAGATAATTCATTATTAAAATTTAAATTTGATTTAATAGTCTGGTATGGTAAAGTTCCCACTCATATATACATATGTGTCATTAAATTATTCTACCTATTCAGTGTACTTATATGATCTTGAGAAAGGCTGAAAATATACTTTTAAAAATATATGTGATATTATATTATTTTCTTTTTTAAAAAAAAAAAATTACATCAATATCTAAATAATAATGAAAAAAATGTTCATAATCCTGCAGAAATTCCTGAATGTGAATAGCTATTCCGTATATTTTCAAGATCCATTAGAGCAAACTAATAAAATTTTTGTTAGAATCATAACTTTTAAAGCCTATACAAACATCAATCACAATATAAATATATATATAATAAAGACATAGTATTATTTTAAGATTATTATTATTTTTTATGCAGTATGTATAAAAAATTTTTTTTAGCCATTTGCTTAAGATTGCTAAAGTGACCATTGTGTTTTTGTAGTAGTAAAGTTTATGACATATGGAAAGTGTAATTAAACTACACCTGGATCTTGTTTTATGTGGTAGATAGGTTCCACAGAAAATCCGCATTAAAAAAAAATCGCACAAAAATAGACTTAACTTACCTTGAAAACAGGGGATAGGGGTTGTAATTTTCAGAATTCCATAAAAGCAAAGCAACAAAGAAAAATTACTTAAAATTCGCATTAAAAAAATAAGCAAATAAAGTATGACTAATAAAAATTTCAAATATTTGAAAAAAATTAATACAAGACAAACTTTTTTTACTTTTCTTATTAACTACAATATTTAATTTTACATTTTTCATACATATTTTAATCTTTACCGCTAGCGTTCGTTTGTAAACTGGAAAGAAATCAGACTCGATGTGATGTATTATAGCTTCTCCTTAAATGAAGTCAAGAATCTCTTAGCAATTATGCCCAGAGAAACCTTTTAGCCACTTTATTTTTATTCGTGATGTGATGTACAACTAGTGCCACTTTCAGTCTTATGCTGTGCTAATGGTTTTCTGTTTCTATATTAAAAAAATGAGATTGAAATCAAAACAAAAAGATTATACATTATCATTAGAAAGATTATTTTCAGTTTATAAAATCTTCGTTTTTTATTTTAAAAATCTAAAAGATTATTTATTTATTTCTGTTATATATAACAAAAAACGTTTTAAAAGTTTAATTTTTTTGAATATTTATTGCGATATTTTTATATATAAATATAAATTTATTATTATTTACTCATTAGTATAAATAGATTATTTACATACAAGCTAAAATTTTAAATACAGCTTCAGGCCATATTCACGTTAGCTGCTAATATAATGTTATATTTTTGAAAAAAAAAAAAAAGTATTTCAAATGAAAATAAGTTATTAATAATTTAAATTTCTTGATATTTAATAAATATAGTGAAATATGAAAGATGTTAAGAAGAAACATGAATCGCATAACTTCAAAATTGCATTAAAATAATCCGCATAAAACGAGACCCAAGTGTATATACTAATCTTATGATTCAATTCATAACCCAATTTACAAAATTTAGGATTTTTTTTTACATATTTGATCATAATTGGGTACTAATAATCAAAAACCAGTTATCAGTCTTAATTATAATCAAATGATTATCGCTAATAAATTTAAATTTATAACAATCAACCCTTAAGTTATCAACTATCTCAACTTGCATCTAGCTCTCTGGCTCGAATGCATCTCTCCAGCAGTTACCTTTTTAATTAAGTATAAAGATATGAGCCCAAACTGAACACAATAGTTTTCAATTCAAGCTAATTTGCTTATATAGATATGCAGATCTGAATCCAGTCCAGTATCTATATATTTTGGTGTTTTTAAGTTTTTTAATAATCATAGTCACCAACATCCTTTGGTTTTCAGCTTGGGCTCATAGCTTTACAGTTAGTTAAAAAAATAGAAGATGGCTGTTGCAGAAATGCATTAAATCCAACGACCTAGGTGCAGTGCTCTGAGATTCAAGACTCCTCGCTGATGAATGCCATAAGCTAAAAATTAGATCTGGGATATTGGATGAATAGGCATCAGATAGGGATTTTGATGCACTAACTTTCTAGCATCCATTGATTACTATGATTTGTGCTAGGTGACAATATTGTATGGAGAAAATTGATACTGGGTTAACAAATTGTGCAGCATAAGAAATGATGGTCATGTGATGTTATAGTGATTTAAAAAGTTTAAAAAAAAACAAAACCCAAAGATAATAAATTTATTCATCAAATGAAATAACAATAGTAAATTTTCAAAAAAAAAATTTATTAGAAAAATAAATATTTTAAATACAATTCCCATTTTTAATATCACATGCCATTAGTCGAGATCAACTTCTTCCAATCATATGTAACGATCCGGAGAAAGGTAGTTTAACGTCGTCTGCACTACAGGGCACCAACTAGGTATTTGAACCTAGAAAAATTTATAAAGTAGGCAGATACGTAAATAAAAAAAAAAAAAAAAATTTTTTTTTTATTTTGATATCCGGTCGTTAGCCCAAGTCACTAGCTCATTGGAATAGCAGAGATTTATATTTATAGTAAATTCTTATCTAAGAATATATAAAAAAGAATAAAATAAGCCACTGCCAGTAATTTAACACACAAACATTTATTTACGCATATATATAAAATTTAGCATTATTTTAGAATAACTTTTACTTTGGATTTTAACTTGATTTTAGAATTTAAATTTACATTTTAATTTTTAGAATATTATAAGTTTACATTTTAATTTTTTATAAGTTCGCACAGATGGCTTTATAAAATGTGTTTTTAATGTTTTGAATGTAGATCGGTTACATAGATTACACAGTCAAAAAACATTCCAAAATAAACATAAACGATCAAAATACAAAGTCATTGATACCGTCAATTGCATAGGGAATACAAGAAACCCAATGGTGTTCATCATAAGACACCGCATTGACACCAATAACTTAAAAGACATCCGACATAAATACATCTTAGATACTCATCGTAAGGTATCAGTATTTACTGAATGTCTATATATTTTGATCAAATATGAAAACCAAAAACATAATCAACCGGTAACGAACCCATGCAAGCGTCTATACCCAACTTAAATTCAATGCATTTTTATTTAGAGTATCGAGTATGAATAGACTATATAGATTTGATTTGAAAAGAAAATATTCAATCCTTGTTTAACCTTAGGCCAAAGGTTCACAGTCAAACCAAACTTCAATCCATCTGATATATCGATGTGTTCAATGTAATATGAATACAGCAGCACAATTAGGTTAAGAGAAGAAACTGCTTCTTGTCAGATAGGAATATTACATCTATCTGACGATGAGAGCAATAAAAAAAAAAAAAACTCCATAGGAAGAAACTGCGGTCTCCATCCTATAATTCCTCCCATAGGGAAAACGAGTGTGTGCGGCGTATAATAGCGATTCTGCCCATAGCGAATCTCGTACTACATCTACTAATTACACCAATATATCCAATCCATTGACCTAATTCAACTACGAAACGAATAACCTAAGATTACCCTCCCTTAATATAATTTTACAAATCTATATAGCCATTCACGCCCGACTTAAGTTTAATATTTATATAGTTTAATTTATCGAAAAACAGAAATCATAATAAAAACTTAAAAGAACAAAAAAAAAAAAAAAAAGGAAATGATTTTACAAAAGACATACATCAAATAAAATTATACCTAATTAATAAATAATTTAGTTTGGTCAGACAGGAATCTATTTCTATTTTTTTTTTTAAAATACAGAACAAGTTTAGAAGTAAAGTTCTTATTGTTTAGAAATGTTCATTAATTATATATATTTAAAGCTGAGAGTTCAAAAAGTTCTTACAATTTCAAAACGTTCCTTTTATCCGTTGCTTGCCGTTTGAACGTGAATTCCCACACCGTCCTAAAGAGATTGGTATTCTGTTGGCCGATTTATTTATTCATCCAGAGGTCTTTTGCTTTGGCTGGTCCTCAATGTAGAAAACGATGTCATTTCTTTTTTTTTTTAACAAAACTGAAGGGATTGAAGAGTGCGTCTTTTCAATCCCTTCTCCTTCAACTCCGCACTAACACATATAGTCACATCGTAATAACTAACTAATAATTTCCAAACTTTTCCTTTTATATTACCTTTAGGATCCAATGGACATTACGTCATCGTTGATGATGATCCTTCCGTTGAGGTCCGATTTCCTGATGGATTTCTCTCATTTGCTATTAGTTTCTATTGTGACCGTTGCTTATACATTTAAATGCCCAAAGGCTAGTTCACTTTGACTAATTAAAATAATCATTTTCCATTTCTGATTAATTAATGTGTTTTCCAAATTTAAAGATATTTTTATCTCTAAATCTTTTTGTTGAAAGATTTAGTTTTTCTATTTTTAATAAAGTTTTATTTTAATAATTTTTTTTTTTATCTGTGCGATTTTATATATATACGAGTTTAAGATGATTTTTTAATTCTTAAAAAAGAAATTTTTATTTGCAAACTTTTATTTTTTTCATGTTTAATAATAAAAAAACAATGTAACGTCGTCTGTGCCCGTTACACATATGAATAGCAGAATGATTTATATAATCTATTTGGTTAAACTGCTCAGTCTCAAATTCATTACTGTAATGATGAAATTTATTCATGTCAATATTGGTCATCGCCATTCCTTTCACTAACAACTTTTTGAGGAGTTAAATTTAGTCATATTATAAGGTCATTACATAATTTCATAGGACTAAGAAGAAAACTTCAATCTGGTCAATTGTTTCTGAGAAGCTAGGTCTAATCAGATGAAGTATTTATCCACATGTCATTACTAGAACCACTATAAAAATGTTAATATTTCCCTAATCACTTTTTTCAATGTCCAACTTTCACATTCATCAAAAATCCCATAGCTAGAATAAAAATTGATTAATATATATCTAAAAATATTTTCTAAACTTTTGAGAAACTCTTAATATTAGTATGCAAATAATTTTTTGACTTCTTGATCTTCTGTGATGATAAATAATCCAAAAAACAAAAACTATCAATACATTCTATGTGTTCATCCATATTTGAAATCATCTGTCATCATCACCGTCTTCATATTCAGTAATAATGCCATAAATTTTCACTTATTACCTTTTCAAGGCATTAACTTTTCTAATAAAATTTTTGAGATCTTCATTACTATCAGCTGTAAGTATAGTATGAATAGAGAATGATTTTTCTTCCAACAATTATAATCACATTTGCCTTAACTTAATTCAAGTGTTTAAGTTCGATAAATAGTTACAATGTGCAGCTCCATTTAATTCTTTTGTCCACTTGAAACAAAAGTTTTGCCATTGCCTGTTTGAATGTAACCTCCTCATAAAAATAAAAA
Organism: Epiperipatus broadwayi; assembly: GCA_028023455.1. Taxonomy (NCBI): domain Eukaryota; kingdom Metazoa; phylum Onychophora; class Udeonychophora; order Euonychophora; family Peripatidae; genus Epiperipatus; species Epiperipatus broadwayi. The sequence goes on along the minus strand of JAQFVV010000053.1, from coordinate 4,712,849 downwards.
AATATTCCGATACTTTTTATAAAAATATTCCATAATTAGCATGATCAATTATCATAGGCTTTATTATATAATAAAGCATTTATATGACCTTTTTTTGGTATTCGTTAGTCTTTTCAATAATACTATCAGGAACAATTTGTCTTCCTTGACCTTTCTTGAAATCAGTCCATACATCTGATAGTTCTCCTTCAACAAAAGACTTTAATATATGTTAAAAAATTTCAGCAATAATCTTTTTTGTATGTAAAAAAAGATTGTATAATAGTTTGACACTATCAATATTTGTTTCCAGATCATGGTTGCAATTTGATCAGTACTTTTATAGATTATTTTTGCAATTATTCTGATATAATCATTAGTTCCAAAGGTTTACAATTTGATAATAATTCTAAAAATAAACTAATCTTATCTTATTATCTTTTTGGTAATTCTTTTCCACATTCCTTACATCTATTTTTGATTTCTATGCATAGCATTTAAAAAAAAAAAAAACTTATTCATAACCAAAATTTTCTTTTGATTTTACAAATCCCTTGAAAAATAGTATTATAATGTTCCTCCTTATTATTAGTGGAAACTTTGTACTTTTTTATACATTCTCTGAAAAATTCTGATCACATATATTCTTTGCAATGATCACAGTACCTTCAAGATTTATTTCAATTTCCTAATTGTTTCACTTTATTCAAAACCTCTATCAGATTTACTTTTCATTATTTCTTTTCTCTTCCATCCATAGTTGATAAAATGTTCACAAACTAATTAATTAGCCACAATCATTGATTTTTAATATTTCTAAAGCAATAGACGTGTTCTCTAGAATATAATTAAGATATAGGACAAGTTAATAAAGATTTTTCAATTTCACTTGAAGTTTGCATATGAATAATAAATTACCTGTTCTACAATCTATTTCTAGCTATGTGTTCACTATTAAAACTTAAGACTAATGATAATTCATAAAAATTTATTAACCATTCATGCTAAACAAACCATTTTTTTTTCTTTCATTTTCAGTTTTGATATTTCAGTTATCAATCTCTGGAAATATGTTTTCCTGCAAATCTTGTTAATTTCTGCATGTGCCTGATTATAAAATTTTTCAATTTCTTCCTTGATTGAATTGCTAAGAACAAGCTAATGTTAAAACTGTATGAATGTCCACTAAATCGTTATCTATAATTTTTCAAAAGATTATATTTGATAACACAATATTTTCAATACTCTTCCTAACAATGAGTCTCACCATTTCTTTTTTTTTTGTCCATGATCAGAATAACAAACAATATGTTATTTTACATTTAAAATCATTTTACTTCAGTCAACTATATTTCAATAATATATGTCAATGCATAAAAAAAAAATATTTCTATTATTACCACATCAAGTTTTCTTTGGCTCATATTATGAATGTTCCAGGATCTAATAATTATCTTGTCAGTCTTGCATTTTCCTTTCTTAAAAGTCAATGGTAATTAAATATTCAGTTGTTTTCTCATCCCTGGTGTTCGCCATGGGATGGCGTTGATGCTAATCAAAAACATATACATATAACGATTCCGAGCTGGACCTAAATGATAGATTTGATATAAAAAGATCTGATTTCTTAGATTTGTAATAAAATATTCTATTAACTAATACTATTATATGATGTCAGTTTTTTCATTTTTGTAAATGTTTATTAATCTTATCTTGTATTTGAGTTTGTGTGTGTGTGTGTTTAAAGTTACAGGGCTTTTTCTAATTTTTTTTTGACTTTATGTGTGTCTTTTTAAAGTTACGGTATTTTTTTTGCAAGAGTAAATCAATAATTTTATTTAAAAGCAATACGTAATAAGTAAATGTTTATTGATCTTAGACTGTTTTTTAGTTTGTGTGTGTGTCTTTAAAGTTACAGGGCTTTTTCTAATTTTTTGGGGAATTTATGTGTCTTTTTTTAAAGTTACGGTATTTTTTGTCAAGAGTAAATCAATCATTTTATTAAAAAAGCAAGACGTAATTCTAAATCTATCAAAAGTAACATAATTTATATACTACAATTTAGAATTGATACCTGACTACTATTAGTAAGGACCGTCATTGAAAGACTCAATTGAAAAATGATACCCAACTAATTTGCCTTCTTTTTTTGGAGACAGTAATGAATCAGAAAGTGGGTTGTTTCTGTTAAGTCTGTCTATATAAAAAGGTACCGTTATTGAAATACTAAATTTAAAAATGATAGCAGACTATTTTGCGTTTCTTTTGACAGTAATTAATCAGAAAGTGGGTTTCTTTTTTTTTTTTTGGTAAATCTTGTGTATATATATATAAAAAAACGTAATTCAAATACTCCATTGAAAAAATCAAACCGTTTAATTTGCTTTCTTTTTTTTTTAAGACTAATTAATCAGGAACTGGGTTGTTTTTGTTAGAGTGTAGATATAAAAACTAATCTTATTTTGAAATAATAAATGTAAAAAAAAAATAATAATAATACCTGACTAATTTTCTTTTTTGGACAAGTAATTTCTAATAATTAGACACTGGGTTGTATTTGTTTATGCGTGTATATATAGCAAAAGTAACTGGTCATGGACGAATTCTCGCAAAAATAGTACTTTTCGTGTGATCCTTGAAAATTTTTCCGTTCCGCACCCTTAAAAGCAATTTTTGAGGGTTATCCATTCGTAATGGAATCTTCAGGACATTATTACTAAACTTACAACAGTAAAGTAAGTTACAACACATTAAAAAAAATATACGTCATCAAATTTTAAGAAACTAAGACTGCTTCAAATACACACACTCTCACATGAAACTACAGAGAGAATAGATATTCTACTATTACAAGAAATCAACTATGGCAGCTAATAAAGGCATTTCTTTCTCTTTGCTTTTAGCATAGAAAAAAAAAAGCCCTAACCGGCAGCCGTCGGGAACTCTGTGTTTTATCATAGAAAGAAGTCTCTTTGTGTTGGCTTCTGTCATCGCCTCCGTCCAACATAACGTGAGGACTCTTTTCTGCGTTTATAACGTAGAAAAATTTCTCTTTTGTTGGGTGAATGCCGGTGAAATGGTATATTTCTAGGAATTGACCTAGAAATAGCGACATCTCGAGGCGAACACCAGGGATGAGAAAACAACCAAATATTCAAACTAAATCTTAAATGTCAAAAAATATCCTTGGTTGTCCATAATATCAGTTTGTATCTTTAAATTCAGACATTATTTTCTCTCACTACAGTTTCATTCTGTTTTATCCTATTATTTTCAATATGTATAAGAGTTATTTCACAATAGCTTTCCTTTGCGCAATTTCAAATGACATTTCACTGTTGAGATAAGTAATCAACTATCACTAACATCATTTTACAATGCTGCTGCTCAATAAACAATATTAAAAATAAAATATTAAAAAATGTAAACAAAATAAATAGAAAATGAAGATCAAAAGACGATAAATGGTGTCACCTAGAAAATATTCCAATATAAAATGAAAAGATTATATTCAGTTAAGCCATCTAAGGTTTGACAAATCAATATTCATTAGTCAGAAGCCATGATGTAATATACATATCACACAAAACACATTTGAACATTGAAAAAACTTTCAAACTATATATTGTAATGGTAAGAAAAATAGAGCTGCTTTAACCTAACCTAGAGATGCAGATAGAGGGGGTTCGAACCTCACCTACTCCCCTAGATTGCTACTAAGCGACTTACTCCCCAAACGTCACTAGAATTTAATCTTAATGTATGCCCGGTGGTCAGGGAGAGAAGAGACCACGAAAAGGAATTTTTACATATATAATTATCAGATGTACATAAGTATGTCACAAAAGAAAACAATACTAAGTGGTTTTATTTATAGTGAATGAAAGATAACAGAAACTTTTATTATTTACATTAAAAGAATTCATACAATGCTTTATTAATAGTGTCGCAGGCTATTTTCACTGCAACCGGATAGACATATATGAAAGATCCTTCGATCGTAATGATAAGAACAGACAAAATTTTACATTATAATTTCTTCTTTAAAATATTCCAGCTAATGGAAGTGTTATGTAAAAGAAATCAAGAGAGAGAGAGAGATAATTCATTAACTCTATGGATGGGTAACATGGAATTAAATAGGTGGTCAAACTCAACTAAACACTTTGGACCGGTTTGAATCATAGCCCTGCTGATAATTAAAGAAAATGAGAAAGTAACCCCCAGCAGGAATTTCCAGCTATAATTGAAACATTTGATGAGATTTTGAGAAAGATTTCCTAATAAATATAAATATACAAGACCATGCACAAAGGCGATAGCATATAGTGGGCTGTGAGGCTCGAGACATAATAGTTACCAAGAGGTTAACACAAGACCGGATAGCTCTCCGTCTCTAATCTAGGTTAGAGAGAAAAATGGAACCCGATCGCTAAACGCGTGACCCGGATTCAGGATCGGAGTTTTATTGCTTATGTCCAGTTACGTAGATTGAAGGGACTGAGATCGACATGAGATCCAGAACATTTTATTTATTTTAAGAAGATCCAAATGTAGGTATGTTAACCTAAGCGAACTTGGCGGCCCAGTAGATCACCCGAGGCACGATACCATATAAATACGGTCAACGACCCTTAAATTTAAAAAAGAAAACCTCTGCAAAATATATATATTAAGAAAGCTCAACTACCACTGAAAAATCCGCAGAAACATAGTAACTTCACTATTATAAAATTTGAATTACTAAAAAAAAACACATGGGCGGATATTTTATTGATTTAGTTCAAGTTTAACTAACCCACCACAGAGCCAATGCGATTTAATAATTTTTAATACATACACATATTGTCAAAATGTACTCTCTCTTATTACTAAAATATAAATGCGAACGTTTTATTTCACATTCTTTAAAATATAACTTTAAATTTGTAACCCTTCATTGACGAAAATATAAAGGCATTTGATAAGGATCTTTCTTTTATATATATACAAAAAAAATCAAATTAAAATCTTGAAAGTTTTCTAATAGAATATTTAGCAATTAAATCTTGATTTTAAAATAGAGTTTTGCACCTTCTATGATTTGCTTCCTTTTCTTTCCAAAATATCTATATAAAATAAATAACTTAATTACTGGAGTAAAATGGCGGAAAGTTAAACGAAGTAATTTTCAATTAAATTTATAAGAGCTATCGCCGCCATTATATATAATAACCCCACCCATTATGATATATAAAAAAAAAAGAAAAGAAAGCAATTAATGAAATACCATTTTATAAGATATGAATACATAGATTTAAAAAAAAACATATATAGAAAAAACATAACTCTAGAGTGAATTTGTAAATTACAAAGAGATTTTTATGTGAATTTATGGTAACGTGACCGGGTAACTTGATGGGGTGGGTCAAGATGAGTTCATTAGATGTTTACCGCAAGTCTTCTCGGTTCTTCAACTTTGTTTTTCCATGTTTGAGAGCAGATATTCATGGATACAGGGCAGACACTTTAATTCTCTGGCTAGCTTACATGATTACGACTCCAGCCTCAGGAACGGCTCAGGAGAGCGAAGGCAAAGAGATTACCCCCGCATTTTTGCAGAGCAACACATTTCTGGATTTTTATTTATATGCCGAAAGAATAGAGTGCAGCTTGAAGTAAGTACAGCAAGCAAGAGTTCGCTATATTGTCCAATTTTTCAGCAAAATTTCTTCCGACAAAATTCTTAATATTTCTCTCTGACCTTTAGCACAGGTTACCCGCAAGCATAAGACCAAGAACAAAGAAAAGTTCTTTATTTATACCCTTTTTTCCATTATGTTTTTAATCTGCTAAAGTAGCGAATCATGCCCGTTGTTTTCTGATTCAGAAAAATATTTTATTAATTAATTACTTTTCTTAATGGATTCTATTTAATTAAGAAAATTTTTTATCTTATCGAATTCTACCAAATATATTTTAAAAATAGTTGCAAATATAATTTTAACTTTCTATATTTTATTTTATTAAATCTTTTCTCTTTAACACAATTCCTTCTTTAATAAACTATTTGAGAAAACGATAAATTTAGTTTGAAAAAGAAACATACATTCACTGTGGTTGGACTTAGGATCTTAGTTAGTCCACAGTGAATGGTGAAGTGTGCATATATATATTTATATCTATATATGCACAGCTTCAGTACTAAAAAATTTCTAAGATATTAAATGAGGCAAATGCCACCCTGTGCCAACCAGAGTAATCAATGGATGCCAGAAGGTTTGTGCATAAAATCCCTAACTAGTACCTACTCATCCAATATCCCCAGACTAGTTTCTGGCTTGTGGCCTTCGTCAGTCAGGAGCCATGAATCTGATAGCACTGCACCTAGACCTTAGGATGTAATGCACCCAGCAGCCACCTTTTAACTCTACTTAACTACAAAATATGAGAATGAAATTAAAAACAATATTTTCAATCTAAAATCAATAGCTTATATAGTCATATGGGTCTGAACTCAGTTCAGCACCCATACATTTTGGTGTCTTTGGCTCTTTAACAACCATAGCCCCCACTATCCTATTAAGCAGGATTAGTGTTAAACCACAAAACATCACATGATCACTTTCTCTTATACTAGCACATAATTATTAAACAAGGCAAAACTCTCCATACAGTAGTGCCACCCTGTGCCAAGCAGAGATCTAGGTGCAATGCTATCAGATCCAAAGCTCCTCACTGACAAAGGCCACAAGCCAGAAACTAATCTGGGGATATTGGATGAGTAGGCACTAGATAGGGATTTTATGCACAGGCCTTCTGGCATCCATTGATTACTCTGGTTGGCACTACTGTATGGAGAGTTTTGCCTTGTTTAATAACAATTATGTGCTAGTATAAGAGATAGTGATCATGTGATGTTTAGTGGTTTAACACTAATCCTGCCTAATAGAATAGTGGGGGCTATGGTTGTTAAAGAGCCAAAGACACCAAAATGTATGGGTGCTGAACTGAGTTCAGACCCATATGACTATATAAGCCATTTCAGAAGGCTTGTGCATAAAATCCCTATCTAGTGCCTACTCATCCAATATCCCCAGATTAGTTTCTGGCTTGTGGCCTTTGTCAGTGAGGAGCCTTGGATCTGAGAGCATTGCACCTAGATCTCTGATTGGCACAGTGTGGCACTACTGTATGGAAAGTTTTGCCTTCTTTAATAACAATTATGTGCTAGTATAAGAGATAGTGATCATGTGTTGTTCAGTAGTTTAACACTAATCCTGCCTAATAGGATAGTGGAGGCTATGTTTGTTAAAGAGCCAAAGACACCAAAATGTATAGGTGCTGAACTGAGTTCAGACCCATATGACTATATAAGCTATTGAGCTTAGATTGAAAATATTGTGTTTTCAATTTCATTCTCATAGTTTTGTAGTTAAGTAGAGTTAAAAGGTGGCTGCTGGAGGGTTGTATTCGATCCTAAGATCTAGGTGCAGTGCTCTCAGATCCATCGCTCCTCACTGACGAAGAAGGCCACAAGCCAGAAACTAGTCTGGGGATATTGAAAGAGTAGGCACTAGATAGGGATTTTATGCACAAGCCTTCTGGCATCCATTGATTACTCTGGTTAGCAAAGGGTGGCCCTAATTTATGGAGTTTTGCCTCGTTTAATAACAATTATGTGCTAGTATAAGAGATAGTGATCATGTAAGATATAATAGTAGTTGTGGAGGGACCATACTACTGCCGGTAGATGGGCTGTGCCACCATCAACAACCGGCTCGAAGCTTGCAAGTAATAAATTTATATACAAAAGTGGCTCAAAATTGACAAATAAAAATGCCTGAGCAATATATATCCAAGAAATACATTGAAAGTACAAATTATAAATAAAAAACCAAAAAAATGCTATAAAATTCAAATTAAAAAAAGAAAAATTGGTGAAAATACGGCAGACATACGCCACCCCCTAAAATCAAAAATTCTTCACTAAAATCGAAAAGTAAAAATGCTTGAGGCAATATATATCCAAGAAATACACCGAAAGTACAAATTATAAAAAAAAACCCAAGAAAATGCTATAAAATTTCAAATTAAAAAAAAGCAGAAATCGGTCAAAATACTCAACCCCCCCACAACTAGCTAATTTCATCAAATTCTTCGTTGAAATTGGCAATACAAATGCAGCAAATCCATCGAAAATACAAATTACAAAAAAAAAAAACAAAGAAAATCCTACAAATTTAAAAAAAAAACAGAAATCGGTGAAAATCCACAAACTAAGAAACATGGCGGAGAGAGAACAGGAAATCCAAAAACCTCAAATTATTTACCTTTCAATATTTGCAAATGATCAGATTTAAAAGCAACGGTTATATAAACTAAAAAGAATATTACACGAGAGAATCTATTTCACTGGTTTGAAATTATGGCATATCATCAAAAATAAGTAAAACCTACCCCCTCCCCCAATGAAGAATTTCTATCCAAAAATAACTGAAATGGACAAATTAAATCAAACAAATACTTCTAAAATACAAATGAAAAAAAAAAACAACCCCAAAAATCCCTATGCCTCAAGAATTTGATCAAAAATAATTAAAATGCAAATACAGAATTTGGTATATTACTAAGAGGTAAACCCTACCCCCCCCCCCTCCTGCATGAAGAATTACTGAGTAACTTTCAAAAATATACATTTAATATTTAAAAAATAAAAAGACTATTTGCAAATAATAACTCACGACACTTAAATACAGAGTAATACATAGTTAATTAAATATAATTATAGCAAGTTTAAAATAATCATTGATTACAGTTACAGAAAAAATTATTATATTTATTGGCAAGAATGTTACTAGATTTTATTTTAACAAGAATTTAAGTAATTAAGAATATTAAAATAGAGAGTTTTAAAAATATATTTCTAGAAATATTACCAACTTTTTTGGTTCCAAGTTCAGTTCGGCGCCATTTATGCAATGATGAGTTTCTCAATGTCCTGCCTTGTTTACAACTCTTCCTCAATTAAAAATTATCAAATAATAAATGATTCTTCAACATTTTGACAAAGAGAAAATATTTTCTTTAAAACATACTTTAGTACCATATTCTGTGCATACTGGTAATTATATATAAGATGCATATTTCATTACGTTTTATTTAAACAAAGTTGCAAATTGAAATGTGATATAATAGCTCTTTCTTACATTATAAAAATATAGGCGCAAACAATGTACTTCCACAAAATATAACACCCCAATGCATTTCAAAATACTAAATGATTGTTCAGCATTTTCCCAAAGACAAAATATTTTCTTAAAAATATACTTTAGTACTATATTCTGTGCATAGTAAATATATGTATAAGATGCATATTTAATTATGTTTTATTTAAACAAAGTTGAGCATATTAGAAAAAAATATAGGTGCATTTGCAACTTTGTTTAAATAAAACATAATTAAATATGCATCTTATATATATATATTTACTATGCACAGAATATAGTACTAAAGTATATTTTTAAGAAAATATTTTGTCTTTGGCAAAATGCTGAAAAATCATTTAGTATTTTGAATTGCATTGGGGTATTATATTTTGTGGAAGTACATTGTTTGCGCCTATATTTTTTTAATGTAAGAAAAAGCTATTACATCAAATTTCAATTTGCAACTTTGTTTAAATAAAACGTAATGAAATATGCATCTTATATATAATTACCAGTGTGCACAGAATATGGTACTAAGGTATATTTTAAAGAAAATATTTTCTCTTTGTCAAAATGCTGAAGAATCATTTATTATTTGATAATTTTAATTAAAGAAGAGTTGTAAACAAGGCAGGACATTGAGAAACTCATCATTGTGTAAATGGCACTGAACTGAACTTGGAACCAAAAAAGTTGGTAATATTTCTAGAAATATATTTTTAGAACTCTCTATTTTAATATTCTTAATTACTTAAATTCTTGTTAAAATAAAATCTAGTAACATTCTTGCCAATAAATATAATAATTTTTTCTGTAACTGTAATCAATGATTGTTTTTAAACTTTCTATAATTATTAATTAATAAATAACGAATAACTTGCTATAATTATATTTAATTACTTAGAATGTATTACTCTGTATTTAAGTGTTGTGAGTTATTATTTGCAAATAGTCTTTTTATTTTTTAAATATTAAAGGTATACTTTTGAAAAATTACTCAGTAATTCTTCATGCGGGAAGGGAAGGAGGGTTTATCTCTTAGTAATACACCAAATTCTGTATTTGCATTTTAATTATTTTTGATCGAATTCTTGATGCATAGTGTTTTTTGGGGTTGTTTTTTTTTTTTTATTTGTATTTTAAAAGTATTTGTTTGATTTAATTTGTCCATTTCAGTTATTTTTGGATAGAAATTCTTCATTGGGGGAGGGTAGGTTTTACGTTTGACTTATTTTTTATATGCCATAATTTCAAACCAGTGAAATAGATTCTCTCGTGTAATATTCTTTTTAGTTTATATAATCGTTGCTTTTAAATCTGACCGTTTGCAAATATTGGAAGCTACTTAATTTGTCAATTCATATTTATAAATGTTGAAACGTAAATAATTTGAAGTTTTTGGATTTCCAGCTCTCTCCGCCATGTTTCTTAGTTTGTGGATTTTCACCGATTTGTGTTTTTTTTAATTTGAATTTTGTAGGATTTTCTTTGTTTTTTTTTTGTAATTTGTATTTTCGATGGATTTGTTGCATTTGTATTGCCGATTTCAGCGAAAAATTTGATAAATTAGCTAGTTGTAGGGGAGGAGGGTTTGCGTATTTTGACCGATTTCTGCTTTTTTTAATTTGAATTTTACAGCATTTTCTTGTTTTGTTTTTTTATAATTTGTACTTTCAATGTATTTCACGGATATATATTGCCTCAGGCATTTTATTTATCTATTTTCAGCCACTTTTGTATATAAATTTATCACTTGCAAGCTTCGGACCAGTTGTTGATGGTGGTGCAGCGCTGTCTACCAGCAGTAGTGCGGTCCCTCCACAACTACCGATATTATTAAGAAATTGTGATGCAAAAACTTCACTTCTTTTTATGCTTGCATGTGTAACTTTTTTGTTTTATTGCATACTATCTTGTAAAAATTATGCAGAAATAAAACGCAAACAAAAATTTGATGCCCAAATATATTAAATCAGTGTATACCTTTGCATACACAAAGATTACTGATCATTCTTAATATTCTTTTTACCCAAGCCAAGTAAAAAATATTCAAGTGGGGAGGGAGGGGAACAACATGTAAATAAAATTGAAATAATAAAATGCTTAGCTCAGTTTAATATTTGAGAAAGTTTACCTCAATATCCTTTGACAAAGAGTCAATGTATTAATAATATCTCAATAGTAAAAATTCTAAATTTAAAACATGTTTAAAAAATACTACTAATAATTTTGTATATAGTAAATTAAATTTTCAAAATACTTTCTTGATGCATTTGACAAACTATAGCAACATTACTTACTTCATTTGAATAAGATTCAAACAGAGATAAATCAGGCTTTTTCCATCGAACATCACATTCGAAAATTGACCCAGATGATGAGTTATTGTCTAAAACAAAAAAAAAAAATCCAATATAAATATTATTTATTATATATATTTAAAAAATTTTCTTTCATGTAAACTATCTCACAGCACTGATATAACTTAATAGTTCTGCGATATTTTCTTCGATAATGTATTGAACAAACATTAAAATATATAATACATGTGATATTTTAACAGGCAATCCCGGTATCAATTTCGTTGTTTGTATAAATATAAAAAAAAAAAATTGGATCTGTTGGCCATGTAGGGTAGTAAACGCAAAACTATGGCTGTCTAGCGCCATAACACCTGCAGATAAAATTTAAATACTATCTACCGCATTGGGTTTGAATACGAATCCACTTTCTTAATGAAATCTTAAGAAATAAAATCTACAAATCCTATATAAGGCTGTAAGTTAACAAAAAAAAAAATTTACCTAGTGGCCATTATCTCATTAAAAAACGAACAATTTCTTTGGAAAAAGTATATTTATGAATGTTAGTTAATAACTATTCTCAAGCGCCAATCTCATTATTACTGTAAGAATTATACTTTTCCTATCTAAATAATCTTAGAACTATCGCTAATTAGGTACCCAGCCCTCTAGCTAGTTCAAATCCCAGGGCTGGGAGATAACAATACCTATCAGGCTGAACGGAGGTAAATGGATAAATTTGAGTAATTGAAATGATCTTTCCCTGATTTCTATGCTTCTCAAATTAGATCATGCACCATTTAAAATTAGCTACTGTGAATTCCCTACTTCTAAACATTCACTCCCTCAATACACAATCTATTTCCTTATCCAATTTATGGTTTGGAGTTTAAAAGTACGTTTAATATAATTGCTTACTCGGAAAAGCATACTCAATTCATTCTGAGAGATATACTGCCAGGAAGGGAACTAGGCCAATATAAGTAATAAATATGTTCATTAATAATAGACAAATAATTTGTTTTAAAGTATACAATTTTATTACTATTCCGTCTAATTAAATATTGAGAAAAGAGAAAAATATATATAATTTACATATCAAATGATAACATAAAAAGAACAAAACAAAATTAGTTAAATATAAAAGAACAGATAATTAAACAGCGTGTGTAAGAATGCATTTATACGTTACAAATTAAATTATATAGTTTTACATAATGATTAAACCTTTAGAGAGTAACGATAGGCAATTTTCAGTTCACTTAAGACAATAAAAATTAGTCATATTTACCTGGAGTACCCGGGATTTCATTTTGATTAAGTATGTTTATTTCCATGTAAGCTTGTTTCAATGATCCAAACAAAATCTATGAATTTTTTATTGACGAATAAAAAAAATTTCTGTTAATGACAAAAGTCCAGCATGACCATCCATTTTGTGGTATTGCTTGGATATAGAAAATAGTGACATCTTACTGGAAGCTTTCTTAGTGTATACAGTTCAAGATTCATTCCTTCCTGGATTATTTTAGCAGCGTATTGGTAGGGTCCTTCGGGTTCTTAGACGGACAGGCATTGAACAAGAACAGCTATATATATTTTGAAGCTTAGGGTGCTTGCCTTACACATATTTATTCTATTCCAGCATTATGATTGTAGCAATTGTATAAGTTGATATTGTTAAATCCATTTTTTCTCGAGATGGTATGCAAGCATAGCCGTATCAGTAAATTTAGCAAAAAAAGAAAAATATATTAATACAATATTTCTGTCTGAAAAACACTCTTGCTCTCTCTTTCCTTTTTATATACTAATTAATTCAATTCTTTTATTTCCCAAAATAGTTCATCAGCATTGAGATCTCTATTTCTCAGGCATGCTTTTAACATTTTTCTTTTAGGTTTCTTTTCTTTTTTTAGCCATACATTTATTTAAGATTTCCTGGAATTTAGAGTGGCCAAGTAATGGAACAAAAGACACAAAATTGCCTCAAGGTAGATATATCAAAGTTCTTTTGTTACGCACATTAAAATACTATGTACGATAAAACTAAAGGAAAATATACATTTAAACTAAGTAATAATATAAAAAAAAATTATATATTTGCATATAACTGCATTCTCACAATTTATTAACACATATTTTTCTGAATGTACTCTAAAATAAATAACTATAACTATATATATCTTTCTCAATTTTTTTTAAATAAAAATAAAACTTTCGAACTTTATCTCTCTCTTCAACATATATATATGATTCTTTATATACATACTCGAACAATGAGGTCAATTTATTGGACTCACGCTTATCTAGGCAGTTGGAAAATATTATATAGCTACTTTGTAATTGGGTTTGAACCCATCTTCTGTTACAATATGTTGACCATTTCTATAAAACATTAAATGTTGAATATCTAGAAAATTTTAAACTTTATTTAAACGTTCAAATACAAACAACTATTACTAATGATACACAAAATAGATAACTTGTGTTGTCTATTTTGTGGGTTATTATTAAAAATTGTTTACATTTTGAAAAGTTTAAAATTTTCTAAGACATCTAACATTTAATGATAAACATTAAAATACTTTTAATATACATGCTTAATCCAAATTCAAGCAGTAATCTTCAATTCAGTAAATCAGGACATTGCAGTTAAGCCATAAATTTAAGTTGTTGTTTTTTATATATATATAAAATCTTGATAAAATCCATAAAAAACAAAATATGAATAAAATTTTAGTATTTTCAAAAATTGGTGGGATATAAAATTTTAAATATTACATAAATTACTGTTTATTTAAAAAATTTATTTAACTATAAAATTAGACTTATTTTTATAAATTATACTTAATAATAGTACCAAACTCTCCACACAGTAGTGTCACCAAGTCGTAATCAATGGATGCAGGAAGGTTTATGCATAAAATCCCTATCTAGAGCCTTGGATTTGAGAGCGCTGCAAATGCAACCCTCCAGCAATCACCTTTTACCTATTTGGTTAACTATAAAAGCTAGGAGCCCAAGATGAAAACACAATGTTTCTAACCCAAGCTCATTCACTTGTGTAATCATATAAAATGGTGATCATGTGATATTTAATAATGTTATTAATAACATACAAGTAAGAAATAAGTCTTTAAATAAATAGCAGAAAAAACCAGAAGATATCATTGACTTATCAATCCAATTGTCAGAAGTTGAAAGTTTTAGCCATTTCCACCCTGTTTTACCCCTGGCTAAGAGTAGTTGTTTATATATTGACCAATTTTGGGAGATTAGCTGATACTTACAAAAAAGCTTCTAAGCCTATTTGGATCATAAAAATTTTTCAAGTTTTACCTGACTCTTATTTGAAATCCAAAGTAGAAAGAATATAAATCTAGTTACATCAGTATTTTATCCCCCTTCTTTATTTATTAATATCATATCCAAAATTATATAATTTATTCTCAATATTACTATTAATTAAGCATCAATCTTTATATTATTGTTTTTTTAATATTTCTAATTCTTTGTACTTATTGGCTATCCTTTTAGATTAACTATTCAATCCTTTTTTATACAAATCATATTCCTAAATCAGAACTTACAAAAAATAAAACAATCTCTCTTCCTTCACTCAGCCTTTTTCTTTATTAAGCAAATGGATTTTGCTTCTACTAGACATTTTATCATCAGTATAATACTGTTCAATTATTTCAAGATGTGAGGAGATTCCATAATCTATTCTCCAAATTTCATTTGGTTTTCAAAAATGAAATATAATTTAAAAAAATACTAAATATAAAGCTCCAAATATATATAAAAAAATTATTTCCCACATTGTGAACAAACAAGAGATCATTAACATCACATTCAACATCATTGGTCTATGATTAAAAAATAAAATATATTACAATCCTAAATACATAACTTTTTTGAAAATCCAAAATTTAAAAATCTTTCATATAATTTACATGTAACCATCCATAACTCATTATATTTAAATTTTTATACATCATGTTATAACATCCTTTTGCACAACTGACAATTTTAAAAAATAGTATATAAATTAAAGTATTAAGTTTATTTACCTAAATTTAATAAACAGATATCACTGTAAGTTTTATCATGGCTGTGCGACAAATCATGAGGGCAATCTAAAACATTTTCAGGATCATAATTCAACACTTTAGGCTCAATTGAAACAATTAATGTATCATGAGTATGTATCTGAAAACAAACAAAAAAAAATATTATGACAAATGGAAAAAAAATTTACAATAATCCTATAAAATTCTACAAAATACCATAAAAATGAAAACAAAATTCAGTACTTTAGTTGTAAAAATAAATTTTTGATTTACAATTATTATATATCTATTACAATAAAGATGATTGCAATTATTACAACTTTAAATAATTATTGATTTACAAATTACTCATAATGTAAAATATAAACAAATATTATATATAATTCAACAACTTCTTCACTTGGAGAAAGTTATGAGAAAAAGAAAAGGAGTTAAATTTGCATGACAGTCAAACTATTACTTTAGCATGCGTTAGGATTTCCTTAGATGATTATTTAATCTTGAATACATGAATATGGGAGGGGGGGGGATAACACAATTTGAAAAATAATGGGAATGGATAATTTGCTTAGAAAGTTATGTAAAATTTGAGCACCAGAAATACTAGGTTGAGCTTCGATACAAGAACTTTTAGGTTTGTAATTTCTTTATTAGCACTTCATTTAAACATCATATGACCCCTCCCCCCAAAACTATTGTTTAGATTTTTTACAAATATTTAAAAATATTAAAATTAAAGAAAAACACATTTCAATAAATTCTCATAAATTAATAAGCTTAATTTATGCAAGCATGTTTCTATCTTCCAAAAAAAAAAAATTTTGTTAATTAGATTTTAGAAAGTTTGATTAAATAAAAAAAAAATCTGCAGCAATAACTTTAATGACAACAGATTTTATAAAATCATTTAGTAGACTAGTGAATAAAATGTAGCTTTGACATGTAGCAGAAATTTAGACTTAAAAAAAAATTGATTGGACAGCACATTATGCAAATTTAAAAAATAATAATAATTTTTTTTAAAAATTGGCGATCATCATCAATTTGTACCTACTACTTCGATTTACAATGGATTATTCCTATAACGATCGGGAAATTTTTTTTTTTTTTAAATTTTTGGCAGCCATCTTGAATTTTGTGTCACTGATGCCGTCAGAGAATAGGTATTTTAGGGTCATTTATCTCAAAAGCAAAAGTACACTACTGTAATACGTATACAGGTAATGACTGCTGAAATTGTATAGCACACACAATATTTTATTCAAAAAACACAATGTTAGTGCTGCATTCAGTATTTTGATTACAGAATGTATAAACTTAAAATATATATAATTAATGAATATATAATACTACATATATAAATTTAAAATCAGCCATTCAAGCTATTGTGCGCTTTTACGAGTGTTAAATAATAAATGAATACTTTCACTCCCAACACGAGATATAGTATTTAGGAAAGAATAAAATGAATCCACTTATTCTTTCCAACCCAAATGCTTATATATGAGTAAAGCTTAAGTACTGTAAGTGAAAGTGTGAGGATAGACCACTCACTTTAAACCACTGTTTACGATATGTAAATGAATGATGTCGACGAAATTATCTAGAATTTACTAGACGTCGCTCACAAATGAAACTTTAAACATATGTAAATAAACATTTATTTTAGCACTGTTTCTAATTGTAATACCTTTAAAATCAGCCATTCAAGCTATTGTGCGCTTTTACGAGTGTTAAATAATAAATGAATACTTTCACTCCCAACACAAGATATAGTATTTAGGAAAGAATAAAATGAATATAATAAATGAATACTTTCACTCCCAACACAAGATATAGTATTTAGGAAAGAATAAAATGAATCCACTTAGTCTTTCCAAACCAAATGCAGATATCGTAATACTACATATATATAAGTGTTGAATGTCTTTAGAAAAATTAAAATTTCTTTAAATATAATGTACAGTACTTGGATTATTTAAATAAAGTTTAATTTTTCTAAAGACATTCAACACTTATGTTAGATGATGAAATAGTCCAATATATAAATACAGTACAACTAAAATACCATCATCACAAACTTTCAGGAAAACACTAAATACGAATATTAACCTGCATGTGTGTGTTCCTTAATTACTGTATATAATTTTTAGAACACCCAGTTAATTATGTAAAAATAGTTATTGATTTTGTAACTTTGTTAAAAATGTTGTTTACACCCAAGTAATTTCAAATCAAAAGAAAAACATTTTAAAATACAAATGTTGAATTAAAAAAAGTTTAGAAAGAAAAACAGATTGCATTTAAAATAAGTGTTAATGAATAATCTACATAGATTTAAATTGTATTATCATTCATACATAAATATATATACAGTACAGTGTGTACAATACATACATATGTCAAGTGAATATCTACATAATACAGCATAGTTTACGCAAGCATATTAAATTAAGGGTTTTGGTTTTACATATTTTTATACACTGCATTCAATAAATAATTTTTTTAATATGTACTTTATTTCCAAGTTAGTGTAATTTTTTATCTTTAGGAATAGACCAATTTTTTCCCCATAGTCCCCCATTATAAATACGTATTCTGTATAAGATATTCTTGCTTAACAATGAGTTTTGGAGGACCAATTACCATCGCTAAGAGGGGTAAAGGTGTGTAAGATTAAAAATAGATACGTCAAAAAGGGTTTTTAAAAAATTTGAAAAAAAAAAAATCAAGTGGACAAGGAAGATACAATAAAAAACTGAATGGGTGAAAATAAATCATGACTGAATTTGATTGACAAATATACTTATGATTATTAAGAGATGACAATAGCAAAAATAATAAAACTTGAAGAAAGTGAATTGAAATGGTATACACCTATACAAAGTATCATGAAAATTTATTATTAACAAAAGAAAGGCCTCACTCTGGTAAAATGTCTCAGCTACTTCATTAACTAACATCAACAGGCATGACTTATACCTCATGCAAACCATCTTCTGATAAACTTAAGTCATTAATTTGAGATACATTAATGGAATATTTTATACTTTTAATCTTCTAAGTAACAAAATTAAATAATCAAACTATATTTTGTTGATATCTGGTCTCTTATATTCATTTGTCTTCACTATGCATAGTTAGCATATCTGCTGGCTATGCTTAACATCTGGTTTCAAATCTGTGTACAACAGACTTAATGTTCTTAACAAATTTGAAGTTTTTCTTTCATGCAACTAGTCTGTAGCCAATTCAAAAAAACAATTTAATAATTGATGGTAAATGGATATGAATATCTGCTACCATATGGCAAATGACAAACCTAGTGAATACTGTCTTCTCCATTGTGAAAAATACTTCAACTTGAAGTTAGATACTTATATGCTTTACTTTAATCCAGTGATTTAAAACTTTTAACAATATACAAGAAATTTATATAATATATATATAAGCTATAATAATTTGTATTTTCATACTTTTGTAACAATTGTTAATACAATGCTGTATTAAAAATCTTAACACTTTCATTTATTTTAATTATTTAACTGAAGCTATAGATGCTAACACAATATAAGTGTCATCTTGCTATCAGATGCAAACGCCTGGGTTTATTGATTCATGAAAACATTGCAAAACTGAACTAAGAAAATATTTTTCTAAACAATATTTAGAAATATATTATTTTTTATTATAGCAATAATCTTTTTTTAAAATCATTTACAGTGTCAAACATTAAATATTTTAGTTTTACTACTTACTATTATGCTCAGAATCAAATGATCACAAAAGAAAAATAAAGGAGGCATTTTACATTAATGGAAACATCATGCTATCAATAGAAAAGACACTTGCTTCGACATCTCGAAGAAATGGGCTACGTAACACTAGCTTATTTAAATATTTGTATATATTTTACTATACATTTTATGATGGCTATGAATATGAGGCATAGATTCTCGAAAACGTTAAGCCTATAAACTTTAATATTAATTTATATCTTCTCCATTAAACAATTATAAATAAGTGTTTTTTGATTAAATATTTTAATATTTTTTAGTACAATAAGAAACATATTTTTTAAATTAATAATTTTATATGGCCTTTTTGAGAAATCACTTGCAAATTTTTTCAAACAAATATTTTAATATTATCATTCATTAAAAATAAACACTGTAATTCTTTTATTCATCATTTATAAGCATTTATATATATAAATATTACTAGTATTTTGATTTAACAGGATTTTTTCTATATATTTTCTTTAGATAAATTTCAATTATAATATAACCAGGCAAAATATCAATCAATAATTAAATAAAATCATGTCATCTACTAATACTATTTGTCTGATCATCTTTAAAACAGTTGAACATTATTATTCATACAAATAAAATATAAATTTATCTTTAAATAGTATATGAAAAAATCCTGTCAATTATCAATACCATATTTATATCTAAAAGTTAGTGAAAACCTAAATACAGGAGATCCTTGATTTTCATAAATTCTACTTTCATATGAGAACAATGAAAAAGACAGCGTGTTACAGAACTTTTTATCAAAAAAAGAGTACAATTCAACTATCTCTTGACAAATTTATAAAGAAAATATCAGATATTAATCAATAAAGTGTTATTTATGTATATGCTAATTCACCTCATTAAAAAATAAATATTTTAAAAACATTTTTTAATGTTTTTTTTTTTTTTATATTGCTCTATTTTTGTACATTTCAACTTTCATATACATTTCAGGAACCAATTAGTTAGGAAAGTCGAGAACCGCCTGTATATACATAAACATGCATTTCTAATATATAAGAAAAAACATTCTGGGAAATAACAAAACATATAAAGTAGTTTTGCCTCAATATAATGTTCAACAAAATCACAGAGAAGCAGCATTAATTCATATATACAAATTGCAATAAATTTAATCTTTTTTTTTTTAATTAATATTCTGTAATCAATATTCTTTAACAAATTATTTTTGTTTTTATTCAAGTCCAGTAAAATCATAAATCTGAAAAAGCTAGAGAAATAGGATGCCAGATTAATAACATTACACTTGTATATTAAAAGTTCTTTTTGTTTCATTATGATTCCAATATTATATAATTTTCCCAAGCATTATCAAATTAACTAAGACATTCTTCTAACCTTTATATATATAATTTCACATTTTATAAATAATAATTTTGGCAGACAACTGCAAAATGATCTTTTTCTGCTGCATCTGAAATATCTTCATTATTTAATTTTAAACAAATATTGAATATGTTTCAGCCTAATTTATTTCCATTTTATATAAATTTTTAAAAAATGTTTTATAGGCAAAAATACAATTTCAATCTTTTCTCATTAAATTATATTCATGCAGCTTCTAAAAATATTTTAGCAATAAATAATACATTCTTTTATGTATTTTTCATAATCCCATTAGTTACAAATAGTGAAATTTAGAGTTTATCAAATATTGAATTTTCAATACCCGTTCAAATAAACTACAACTTTAAGAGATATTTTTATTTTACTTCTAGCCGTCATTTAATCTATGACTTCATAAAATTTTTACTACTTCTATCTGAATTCTTTATATATGTTTAAGAATTACCACTATATAATATATTTCAAAATACAATGATTAAATTATATTCTTTTTGAAATTATTATTGAGAATTATATTAAAAATACATTGTCAAATTTTTTATTAGTTACTATTTTTGAATCATTCATTTTTTTCTTAATTTCAGTAAAATAAATTGTTAATCAATACTGGTATTAGAAATGTTCTATGCAGTAGCTTCCATGTGATTTTAATATTTTATTAGTTTTAGATATTAATTTTAAGTAACTAACTGAATTGCCAAAGAATGACTTGCATTTTTCAATATTTCTTAAAAATCATCATTAATTTGTAATGACAAATATGATTATTCAGCTTATCATTTTTTAAATCAGTTTTTTTAATAATTTATATTATCTTTAAATAAAATTAACTTAATTTATAATCAGTGTTGCCTTAAAAAAAAAAATCATAGACAAGGATAGGAATATATAAGGGCTTTGAAGTGTACTAGTCCACCTGCCTGCCATGTCTATGAGATGGTTTGAATCTCAGCTGGATAAAACTTTGAAAACTTTTTTAAAGATTCAATCAAATTTAATGTTTTTTTTTTTTTTAGATAGCCTATAATTAATCCAGTTATCCATCTAATATTAGTTAAGAAATAGGTTTCTAGTTACTCTTAACTAGATAGCCAAACAAATGAAAAATTATTCAAATTTTCACCATTCTGAAATTAGCATGCCTAGTAATACTTTATCTTTTAGTATTTCTTTATTTGGAGGGATAGAGGGGGACTGATATAAAGACCTTTACTTTGCAATACATTATTTTATGGTTGCTCATCTTTTACTAACATAGAAATAATGTTATTCAAAGAAAAACTCTTGCTTATTTAAAAACAGTGAATATTAAACTTTATATTATGCACTACTAGATTCCTTCTAAAGGCAAATTACATAAATTACTTACCTTGGGAATTGGAATTTCTTTAGCTCTAAAAACAATTTCATGCAGCTCAGTAAGATATTGTCTAACAAAAGGTGGAATTGGAGTACAACATGCAAGAATTCCCTGTTTTTCTCTGAAACATATAAAAAAATTATCTTTATTCGATTTTATAATTTGAAAGAAAATCAGAATATACAATATTTACAAAAAAAAAAAAATCAAGTATAAGTTATAAATAAAAATAGAGTTGATGTTTTTTTTATATGTAGCAACAAATAGCAGCCAACTCCAAATTATTCAATCGATATAGTAGATGTGCATGCACAAGTTCGGTGATTCGTTTCACTAACCAAAATAGTAAATACACACAATGATAACAAATAAATCCTCACAATACTAACACATATACAGTTCATGACCCTAGCTTCCACTCTAGGATTGGGTAAAATTGGTAAAAAAAAATTTCAGAAAAGGCTTAGATTTCTTCTTTCTGGCAAGCCTTATCCAGCTTATTGATTAGAAAATAGATGTATGGATATTATGGATTTAAAATATATGAAAGATCAAAAAGCCCTTGCAGAAGAATAGACTTGAGTGTCCCTACAGTATTTATTTGAGTATCCAGGAGTTTGGTGTGCGTGCTTTTTTTTTCCAGCAGAGATTCACTATCCTTCACAAAAATATGATAATACCGAGGAACACCACCTAGATGTTCCAACCAAATTTCCATGTTATTCCTAAAAATTGTTTGAAACCTAATTTCACAGATAATATATAAAAAACTATGTAAATCAGATTTATTACTATGTCCAGATATAGTTTCACCAGCTATGAATCACCTCAAATTCATGCTTAACGAAGAAATTTCTCAAATAATAAAAGAATTATGACATAAAAAATACATTTCTTGTGAGGTTCTATATAAAGATTTTTTCCTAAACCCAATAGTAACCTCATATAGATTTAATTTTCTATATGTTATGAGAATCTTATCAACAGATAAATCAATCTATGGTCTTTATCCTCATCTGCTTCAAAAATAGAATTTAGAAACCTATATTAATGGCTTTTAAGTATTGTGCCCAGTGGCAGTATTGGACAATAGAGCCATTAGTGAATTTCTTTCTTGGATGAAATTCTCTACCGATATAAAAATATAAACTGATTCTTCTTATCTATACATTACTAAGTGGTAAATGCTGTAATTTTATTGATTCTTTAGCTTTCTTTAAAATTCCTAATGCATTACTAACAAATCCATTAACATAATCTTTAACATTCTTTTATAAAATAATGCATGAAAAATTAAAGGTAATCCATAAAAATATCATGTTAATAAGAGAAGCTTTATTAAATTGAATATCAATTAAAAATATAAATATATATTAAAATTTTTATAAAAAAGTTTTTGAAATTTGTTGAATTCATTTGCAAAGATTTCACTATTCAATTCATTCTAGGATTCAAAAATAATTTCTATGTCAAAAGCAAGAATACTGGAATTTAAGCAACAATTTCTTTTAGAAGATATTACCTAAAAAAATAAATGAAATCAATATGCTAAATAAGTAATAAAAATATTTATTAACCATAAAAAATTAAAAAATATTGTAATAGGTTGCAGCCCTCACTGATGATGAGGAAGGTCTCATAATCCTATGCACACAAAGCCTAAACATGATACAACTTTACTCTTGTGAAGAAGAATTTGAAAAAAGAAACAAGTGACTAACAATAGATAAGATTTCTATACTGCTGTTTTTCCAAGGAGTTGGTAGAGCATAGAAAGAAAGTATCAATGTCACCAAAAATTATGTTAAAAAATAAACCCTTCATGTCAATATCTTATTCACTTTTTATTCCGTTTGCAATCTATTTATTAACTTTTACTTTGTGTTTTATGTATATATCACTGTTGAATAAATAAATGCAAAAAGCTGAAAATCAATATTGTCCATAATCATGTTGTTACATCTATCTATAATACAAATTATAATTTTTTTATAAAAATAAATACTGATACATGTGTTATAATTTGATAAATATCCAAAATTATTATGTGATGTTGTGTTGCTATTTAAAAATCAATCTCAGTAAAAGATTCGTTTTGTTGAATTATATAAAAAAAAATACTATGCTTAAACTTTAATGCTTGCACTGGGAAGCATCAGTATTATCTTGATTTTTAATGTTTAATGAAAATTGAATATCAGAAAAATATGTCAAAACCATTCAATTTAAAAGACCACAATTAAGACATTTCATTCCCTTCAAAGAAAACAGAGTCGAATAACTCTTTTATAAGAATGGCTTGATATTAGATTACTCAACCTCCTATCATCAATGTATGCACAATGATGCTAACTTTAAAAGAATTTCAATCAAATACTTCAGAGAAATATGCCTTACCATGTAAATCTAAACAGCAAAAAACGTCAATGAAGTAAGATAGTTACTGGAAATATGTTTGTATATACGCAAATATTTTATTTAGTATTAAGATATCTAGATGCTTTTTTTTAAAATTTAAATAAACAAAATTTGACATAATCATTTGCAGTGTACCATAAAATTGCTTATCTACACAAAGAAATTTTCAATTATTTTAATTAAAACTATAATACAGCTTTATATAAAAGCTTAGGTGAAAATCTGATGGCATAGTAACAGAAAAAATTTGCTGCTTTTAATTCAGCATACAAACCTAATTTTTTTAAAAAAAAAAAACAAATATATATATAAATTTGTAAGGAAGACTTAGGCATATTATTGAAAAGAGCTTAAATTCTGAAAAATTATCAAGAAATATTAAAATTATAGATATTAAATATTTTCAGTTATTAATATTTTATTAAGTATATTTATAATAGTCATGAAGTGTTAATAATGTAATATACAGCTATAATTTCTTTATATTCAGAAAAATTATGTTTGAATTTTCTGAGTGGGCAATATTATATGCACTCTATATCTATTAATTCAAAAATGACCTGACATAATGCTATTGTTTTGAATGACAGATTCCCAATATAAAACTTACAAAGATGATCATAATCCAGAATTGTCAATATATATATTGGGAGTTTTTTTTAAATTAAATATTGAGATTAACAATGTGATTATTAGTAAAATGATAGAAATAAAGATTTTAAAAAAATATAAATACTGTGATACAGAGAATTAAATATTTGAGATAGGAAAAGAAGAAACATATGAATAAAATAATTTATTTAACAAATAAAAAATTATTAGTATGAGCATATATATAACAAAACAAAAAAAAAGGGAAATTTAAATGATTTGTATGATTAAAATAATAAACTCTCAATGCTAAAATACATTATGTTGAAAAAGATACAAGAAACTACAAACTATTCCACATGAAAAAAAAAAACTACAAACTATTATCAGTGACAATTAAATATTGTTTGTTAAGTTGTATTCTGTTGCCTGGTAACCTCAATTGCCTTCAAGCACAAAGAACCTAATATATAGCAGCTTGGATAGATAAGAAAAAAGATTGTACAAAGAGGTTGAAAATGCTACAACTAATATGAAGATTGGCAAAACATAAAAAAAAAAAAATGAAAATCCCATTGAATTACTGAAAGATATGGTCAAAAAAGATTTAATTACATATAATGTTTATAAATTGAAGACTCAACTTTCTGAATGTTGGAAATAACAAAAAATTTTAATAAAATATAATTGGAAATGTTTTTTTTCTTCTTTAAATCTAATGCTACAAACACAGCATTATTATTAATACCACTACAAATAATTAAAATAAATAAACAATGTAGTAATTTACATAGTTCATGATGAGATTATATAAATGAAAATCTAAGCGAAATAAGATTGCAACTTTTACATATAATGTAATTAGTGATGAAATTATTGCAGAATTTAAATTATATATTAGCTTTTATAAGTAATCACAGTATTATAAATCAGATGGATTTTTAAACCATTATAAAGTTGGTATCAATTTCACTGGCCTAGGTTGCATCCAATAAGTTTGAAATCTAATTCATTTACATTGAATCTGCTAAATTAAATGTTATGAAAATAATTTAAAGCACACCGCAAATCAATTTAATTTAATTTACTAAGTGTACCATCAAAGAGCTAATAATTGTGAATAACTACATGCTTAGACATAAAAAAAACAAAAAACTTACATAATAAATATAGTGCCACTGAGTTTGCAATAGAGTTCACTCTCAGCCAATTAAAATCTTAGCATTAGTTAAGGAATCAATTACTGTACTTCTAAATGCCTTTAGACTATTTCAATCCTCAACAGCATATTATTTCTTTGTCGTCAGAATTAATATAATCTGCATTTTTATTTCTAAGAATAACAGAATGTCCAATTTCCAATTCAATTCCATCATTCAGGTCAGTTCTTTACATGGTGGAATAAAACTTTGCTCACTGGTGCATTTGCTTTGCCTTTTTTTTTTTCCGAAATATATTTTCTAGTTTGGACTTATTTTTCACAATAATTTTGCTTTTTAACAGTTATCTTCAAAACAAGTATCTACATTAAAAAAACAATAACATATTAACTAATCTTATTAAAACATTTTATAAAAGTCAATGTTACTGAACTGAAGTCATCACCACCAATTATAATTAGCATCCTTCTGATTTCTTATTCACAATTAAGCATGAAATAAATTCAAAAATTTTGAGTATAATATTTCTTATTGGGGATTTTTCCCCAAGATGTTTAAAGATTGGACTATGTTCAATAATAACTACGATTTAATTATAATATATAATTATGATTGATATATATTAATAATTCATATATTATCAAACATCTTCATATTCTAATGTACTGGATCTATAATGAATAAGTTTAAAATTTCACTGAAAAGATCAAGAATGACCTTAACTCATTCAGAAAATCAATAATCAAAGAGTATTTTATAATTTCAAAGAGTTAATTAATAAATAAGTTTTTAATACGCAACACTTTGAATCTTATGAATAAAAATAACAATAAATCTTGGTATAAAGTTAACAGCATAATTAAAAAATTCTTTAATATAAATTGTAACCATGCTGCTATAATGGAAAAGCTTATATTATAGTCATTATAGCAACAATATGTGATGAGATAATATTGCAAGTTTTTTTTTAACAATATTGTCAATTTTCAGATAATTATTAATGTTTTTTTAAGTGATATCAAATAATTCCATTTGACTAAGTCAATCAAGCATTAATTTAAAATCAAGCAAATAAGATAAATCTTTAAGATAGCACTTTGTGATAAATAAGATTTCAATTTAATAAAGTTAAGCATTATATGCTGTTTTTTCTTTTTGTCCAGGAATATCACATTATGACTGCTGATATTGTTTACTATATCTCTAATATATAAATATTCATTGTGTGCCCCAATGAAAAGATGATTAGCTTTCTCTCTTTCTTTAAAACTGTCTCCGGTGCTATTTATGAAAAACATGTGTTACATAGTAACATACTTTTAATTATTCACCACAAAATTTTTAAGGTACTAACATTCTGTATCATGAATTATAAAAAAAGGAAACTTGACTATGTATTTCCTATCTTTGTAGAAAATTTGCAATGGAACAATGTGCTAACACTAAATTTTATTTTAAATTGGACAAAACTAATCGTATGGATGTTTTCAAATGATTTGTAAAATTTCATGATAGCAAGAAGAGCATTGAAGATAATCCATTGGCCAGCATATCAAAAACAACTAGAAATAAGAAAAAGTGCAAAAAATTACCAAAATTCTTCTAATTGTCATATGCCTGACAGACTTATTGAGCAACTCACTGGCATTCTCAAAATCATTATCCATTATATTTTAATGGAAGATTTGAACAAAAAGTGTGCACATGCTTCATGCCTCACTTATTGACAATCGACCAAAAAGAAACCAGAATGAGGCACTGTGAAGATATGCAATGAATCTCAATTACAGATTTGGAATTCTTATCAAACATTATAATTGGTGATGAGATTAAGTGTTTACAATATGAGCCATCAAGCAAACTCCAGATCACTGGAAGAAAACCAAAAAAAAAATAGTAATGCAAAAGCCACATAGTATTTTTTTATTATTATTCTATAGGTATTATTTAGCACAATATATTCTTGAAGATTAGATAGTAAATGCTAACTATCATTTTTTTTAACCAGTTGTAGATCAAAATTTTATATAAGTGACATTAATATTGCAAGATCTTGATCATTGTTGCATGATAAAATATTGTCCTACGGGGACAAAATTGTGCAAAATTTTTTAGTCAAAAAAAAAAAGTAATGTGTTTGAGCATACCTTCTATTCTCCTAACTTAGACTCCTGTGGACTTTTTCTAAAATTAAGTTGTTTATAAAAGCAGCATGTTATGATTCAATTTAAGAAATTTGAAAGCTTGCAACAAAGTTTCAGAAGACAATTCTGGTGGGGAATTCAAGAACTGCTTCAAAAAATTTTACAATTGTTTTCAGTGGTGTATTGAGATACAAGGAGACTGTATTGAAAAATCAATAATAGAAATATAATATAAATAACTCCATCGTGTTTTATTTATATCAGTTGTCATTGGGATATATTGTGGAAGTATCTTACCTAGGCATAGTTTCAGCAATTTGTAACATCATATGGTTTGGTAAAACAAAGCTAAAAAAAAAAAAAATAGAAAATTGTAAATAAACTTCTATTAGTATTTAAAATGAATAAATAAATGTATAATTTATGTTGTAATACACTCTACCCCAAACTTTCATCTTCTAATCTGGCTATTTTATTTCTCCATATGTATAAGTTATGCAAGGCAGTTAATTGGCAGGAATTAAAAAATTTTCTGCTCTTCTTATATATTTCCTGATAATCGTCTTCACAGAAAGGCACTTTTTCATATTGCTATTTAAAAAATATAATTCTCTGATTAAATGTTATCGATCTTATTGCATTTTTTTTTCTTCAGAAAAAAAAAAAAATTTAAACATTATGAATTCTTAAAAATTTTAATTATTTTATTATCAGTACATGGTAATATTAATATTTTTTATTTAATTAAAAAAAAAAAAACAACATAATTTTTTTCTTAACAGGAATCCATTTCACACGCTACTCTAGAAGTATATATAAACATGAATAAATGGTGAACATTAGATGATAAACAAATTGTCTTGAATAATTTCTGTTATGGTCCTACTTCAATGAGAAATACTGGATTCCAGTTTTCCATTTAACAGCCTTCATACAATTGAAGCTAATAACATGAATGTTTCAAACTCTGGGGCTTTGAATAGAAAACCAATTTTCTTGGTAACTATATTTTTAATGACTTCAATTATATGCTGACTATTTGACAAGCAACTTTATTTGAGCTCAAATCTTTGGGATCATGGTAACTTCCAAATTATTAGTTTGAATATAAAAAATATTATTTGGCTGATGGCTAGGAGTACACAATCCAATACTATCCACCGAAGGCAAATATTCAGAAATTAGTTTAGAAATTTGTTTGACATTACCACATCTGGTATTTATTGACAGCTATAGTGTAGTAATAATAAAGTAAAGTACTATTATTAATATGCAGATGCTCAATGTAAGCTAGGATTCAAGGGATGATTTTGTTTAAGTATTATAATCCATAACTTCTACAACAATTCTTTAGATTAATCTGAACAAAAATAATTACTTAAGTAAAATTTTATCATATAGTACCAAAATTAATCATTTTTAACCATTATTAATTCCTTGCATGAAAAACAATTTTCCAAGTTTATTATAATAGTTCTTATCTAGATCTCACATTAGCAAAATTTCTTATCTATACATCCATCCATCCAGTTTAGGATTTCAGTTATTCAATTATAGTTAACCTTGCATCAAATTCAGTTTCATTCAATGATGATAGTCTTATTAATCTAATTTCTTTTCTGTTTTTCTTGACTTTGAGATGTATGGTCTACAGTATAAGCATCGCTCTTCTATTAAATATCTAAGTCTCAGCTCTATAAATAAATTTAAAAAATTTTCTGGAACAAAAACACATTTCCTTTCCATTACTTTTTGTGATTTATTACAATATCATTTGAATTATTTTCAATTGAAGTTGTTTGTTTTACAAGATAATTTAAAACATACGTAGCCATTCAATGTTTAAAATGCTTTCTATCATTAATCAATGTAAATACAGGAATTTTAAAAAGATAACTATAATTAGAATGATGAGTCTCTTGAAATACAATTATATCAACTTGGTACTGAACAGTTAATTGGTAGAAAATCAAATTTATAACTTCGATATACTCTTAATGTTAAGTTGGAAGTAATTTTATTATTTCCTATGCGAAGAGATGGTAGTTATGTAAAGTCTAATTGGTACTTGAGGAATTGCATAGTTGCCAACATCATGTAGTCGTTTTTATTTAGAGAGCTTAGGACCCTTGTCATCGTAGTCCTTAGGTCCATAATACCATCAGTTTACATTAATAGTTTGTATATTTTTATAATGTACTGCCTTAATCAAAAGTTCACCAATATTAACTTAGATTTCCATGTGGGAGACATTAGTATCATGTACTAATAATGCACGTTGCAGGATGACCAAGGCAAGTAACATGCATTAGAATGTGAAACTAATGACTCAGATTTGTGGTTACAATGGTAATCTCTTTCCTAGTTGGCATCTTTATAGATTTCTTTATGCTATCTTGTTAATAATTAAGCTGTCTAAATACATATGCTAAATAAATAAATATTTATTACAATTAACCATTATTTTTTTTCTCTTTTTTGAAATTCAGTGATTAGTCTTTCATATTTATCTTAAGATCTAAGTTCTTTGATTCCATACGATGGTTTATGATAATCGTTTCAGCTCTTTTGAAGCTTTGTTGCTTTAAAAAAAGGCCATATAATCTGCAAAATCTAAATGATTTAATACATTATTTTCTACTTTAACCCACAAAATACTTCTTATAAATCTAAAACAAAAACTTCTGGTAAGATGGATAAATGTTCATTTTTTTACTAATGTTAATTTTTCTGTGCAATTTACTGCTTACATTTTAATAAATATTTTTCAAAATTTAACAATAAACTGATTTTTGTTATAATATTCCAATGTTTTAATTACATAAAATTTGTGTATAGTCAAATATATTTTCACAATTTACAAATCCAATGCAAAATGGCAATTCATAGTAGTCTTTTCTATAATTTCTCTTAATATTTGGACTATACTACAAATATTTTTAAAGCCAATTTCTTCTTGTAATTAGACATGAGTTAAAAGTTTATTTGAGATAATTTGTAATTATTTTGTTATTATAATACAGCTTTGCATGTGACTTCATAGTATTATTTCCTTACATCATTAACACTTTTCTATATCATTTTATAAACATCTAGATAATCAATTCTTACAAATAACTCACCTTTAAGTATTTTCAGAAACTGTATTATTATTATCAGAATCCATTCTTACACATCACTTTTTCTCTGTATTATGAATATATTTCTCAGGATGTTTTAAATCACTAAAAATATTACATAGTATTGAATTAATAAATACATTGCCTTACCTTTTCACAAAGACTCTTGCTTTTCTGGAGAACATGCAAAAGAAGATTATTTTGTTCATTGCCCTTTTCTATTAATTCATTCTTCATGCAATCATAGATATATAATAAATAATGAGTGTCTTCACGAGAATAATTGATTAACTCAGCTGGTAGAGGTCTGAAATAATATAATTAATATTACATACTGATATAGTTTCCTGTACTTCAAATGAAAGTTACACAACATATTATATATGATTACCATGAAATTTTTATTAATTATTGTGATATTAGTTAATATTTCGTAATAAGTATACCCACATATATAATAAATATTGTATAATTATATTGTAACGGGTACACATGCTATTACATTATTTTTTTTTAAAAATTAGACATTAAAAATAAAAGTTCGCAAATAAAAACTTTTTTTTAAGAATTAAAAATTGAAAATTAAACATCATCTAAACTC
This sequence comes from Epiperipatus broadwayi, assembly GCA_028023455.1. NCBI lineage: Eukaryota > Metazoa > Onychophora > Udeonychophora > Euonychophora > Peripatidae > Epiperipatus > Epiperipatus broadwayi. Next base: position 4,680,742 of record JAQFVV010000053.1, on the reverse strand, counting down.
ATATATATATACATATATAAAATCGCACAGATGAAAAAAATAATTATTAAAAGAAAACTATTAAAAAAGAAAAGGTATTTTAAAACTAAATATTAAGAAAAAACTTAAAAGATTTAAAGATAAAAAGAATGTACAATAAATTAATTAATGCTATTGTGTAAAATGGAAATGATTATTTTCAATTAATTAAAGTAAACTAGCTCTTGGGCATCTCAAAATGTATAATTAAAGGTCAGATAGGAGAGAAAAAACAATAACAGAATGGCAATGAAAGAAATCCCTCAGGAAACGGACCTCAATGGAAGGATCATCATCACTGTGACGTAATGTCCACTCGATCCGAAAGTTTATTATAAAAGAAAAAGTTTGGAAATAAATTTAAAAAAAAAAGATGTGATAGAGAAAGGTGTGCTATATGTGTTAGTGTGGAGAGAGTTGAAGAAGAAGGGATTGAAAAGACGCACTCTTCAATCCCTTCAGTTTTTCTAAAAAAAAAAGAGAAAGAGAAATGACCAATCGTTTTTCTATATTGCGGACCATAGGTCATCAGGCCTGGCAATAAAATACCAGCTACAATAAAGAACCAACGGCTAATGGCATACCGATCTCCTCAGAATATCGTGACAATTAACACTGAATCCCAAATGGCAAGCAACTGTTAAAGATGAACTTTTTAAAACCGTAAGAACTATATATATAACTAATGAAAATTAATTCTAAAACTTTCACAGTATTTTAATAGCAATAGAATTTCCTATCTGACCAAACTAAATTTTTTATCAATTATTTTTATTGAATGTATTATTTTTTTTTTTTGTAAATCATTTCCATTAATTTATTTTTTCAGTCCTTTTAAGTTTTATTATGATTTTTTTTCAGTTAAGCTAAACTTTTAATTAAATCATGTTAAATTTAAGTCGGGTGTGAATGGCTCCATAGATTTGTAAAGTTATATTAGTTTAATTAAGGGAGGGCTAATCTTAGGTTATTTGTTTCGTAGTTAAATTGGGTTAATCGGTTGGATATATTGGTGTAATTAGTAAATGTAGTATGAAGATCCGCTACGTGCAGGATCACATTATACGCCGCACTTGGGCAAAATAAGTCCCATTTCGTACTGACCACCGGAAGCAAACGTATTCCCTGCTCTTTGGATTACCCCTTTGCCTATGGAATGGGATAGTAAGACGGCAAAAAGGACCGCAATCCCTTCCTATAGTTTTTTTTTTTTATTGTTATTCTCGCCAAACAGATGTAAAATTCCTGTACTGGACGAGAGACAATTTCTTCTCTATAACCATGCTGTTTAGATGTGCATTCCTGACAGTATGGTATTGTGCTGTCGTATTCATGCTGCATTGAATACATCAATATATCAGATAGATTGGCATTGGTTTGACTGCGAACTTTTGGCCTAAGGTTAAATAAGGCATAGGATATTTTCTTTTCAAATGCAATCTATGTAGTCTACTGATACTTGACACTCAAATAAAATAATAAATTCATCTGTGCAAATGTCTAAAATAAAAGTTAAATTGTAAATTAAAATCTAAAGTAAAGTTATAATGTTTTATAAAAAAATTAAAGTAAACGTACTAAAATAATAATGCTAAATTTTATATATATTTAATAAATGTTTGTGTGTTATTACTGGCAGTGGCTTCTTTTATTTTTTTATATTAAAAATTATCTCTGTTGCTCCACAAGCTAGTGGCTTGGGCTGACGGTCAGAATAAAATATATGTAAAAAATTAGAGCTTAACAGTGCATATCTGCCTACTATATAAATTTTCCAGGTTCAAATAGCCTGGTGGTGCCCTGTATGGCAGATATGGTAAGACTCCACCTTCTTCCCCGACCATTATAATATATATATATATATAAAAAAGCTGTATTCATTAAATTATTTTTCTTACGTCACAGAACAATATTTATTATATCATAAAAATAACAGTACATTAAAAAGTATTTTAAATTTTCTCTCAGATCTATACTATAATTTATAATAAAATTGTAATAAAATATAAATTATTTGCTAAATTCATAGATACTGGCTAGACCCGTGCTGTAGAACATCTTTGTCTAATCTAATCTAAAATTATTATTAAAATGAACCCTTACACATATATATTATTGATTTAAAAATGCTGGTCCGCAGCTAGACTGGCAAGAAAGTTTCTAATAACAAAATAATACGATTTTAAACTTTTAATTAATATGAACAATTTTTATTTATTTTTTCATCGCATTTTTTCCCGATTTAAAAAAAAGAAACAGAACAAAAACAAAATCTAATCAATCATACATAAATTAATTTGGTTTTCTATTTATCACAAATGTTTATGGGGGAGGGGAAGAGAAAAAGTTTTTTATTATACAAACACCGGTTGTCTTTTGATAGCCAATCACGGCTGCTTGTCAGCATTGTTAAAACAATAAAATGTAACGTGACTTTTTTTGATCTCTTAAATTTTTTTCTATTCTCTCTTTTAATATTTCATTTTTAGTGTTTTTTTTTTGGCTTTAAGTTTTATTTTGAAAATCAATTTTTATTACCTTTTTTTTTAAAAATAAAAACCCAAAAATAAGTTCTGTCTCTAACATTTACAATGTATTTCTCAATATATCCCCACCACCCCAAAATAAAGTAAGATCAAAACTTTTGACTTTTTCAAGCTTCGTTTTCTTTTTTTTTTTTTTTTGTTTAAAAATATGCCCACTTTTTTTTTGGCCTATAAGGCAATATTTTTTTTGGCTTTATTTGTATACTGCTAAAATACTAAAACTTTTATTTTTAAAACCAATTTCTGTTACTTTTTTTTAATAATAAAAATAAACAAAAAATAACTTTGGTGTCTATCTTTTGTCTCAGTTGATGACAAAGTATTTTTCAACCCCCCTCCCCCCCCCCCCAAAAAAAAATAAAATAAGATCAAAACTTTTGACTTTATCAACATTCAGGTGAATAACATTTTATTCTTGAATGTTTTAACAATGTAACAATAAACGTAAAATGCAAGCACACTAATGAGAATGATTGTTATTGTATGTTTTCTGTAGCAGTATGACTGCGCAACTCGAGAAAGAGTGTTCAACATGTGAAGGTAAGCAACACCATTACTATACACATTAACTAGTGTGCTGTTTTGGTCAGTTATAACAATTATGCTTATCAAAGGCTAAGCAGGTTACATCTTTAAGAAAATTTATCTGTAAACTTCTGCCGGTCCACGAAATCTTATCATTATTTTTACCGGGCTGCAGGGGTGAAAAGGTTGAAGACCACTGCTCTATTATATAGATAAATATGTTATGTAATTCTTGTTTTTAAATTCATTCTTCTTTCCAATATTTAGTTTGTCAAATTTGACAATCTAAATCGTATCTTAAATGTGTTTTATTATTATTTCTAATTTTGTTTTTCATATTGTTAATAATTCTACTTAATGCGAGGTATCATCAAAATCTGATGTTAAATTATTTATTCGTGAGAATATCTCTTTGTGTAAGTTAGAGGTACAGAGTATCTTGACTCAAGATTTTTTAATTAAAGATGATATAAGGGACTGAACACAGACTTTCAAGCTCCCTTCAGCTATCCACTCTATCTCATACAACCAATACACATGACCACCCACAAGTGAAAAAGATAAATGATTTGCAAAATACATATTTCGTGCTGAACCAACACTCATCAGTTGGTCCAAATCATCATCTTCCATACATATATAGTACTCAGTTTATATTAATATAGCAAATCTTCAAACTTTAATGGACAGGTTACATTTTTTTTTATTAATTTCAAAATTGAAGAGTTGTGAATTTGTAAACAAAAATTATTTTAATCCTATTATTTTATAGTAAACAGAAATGTTAGATAATGACATATAAATAATTTCCAATGTCAAATATTTTTACGGACAAGTGACTGTTTTGTCTTTGGAAACCTAAATTTAAAACACTTAATAATGTCCCCATCTTCTTTTACTCATTTCATTTCAAAATTTTTATTTAATTTATTAAATATTGATAGTATCACCATAAAGGAGGTCATGCAGAGACCTCAACATAACTGTAAGTAGTACTTTTTCAATTGAAACAATGATTGAATTAATACAAAATCACTAACAGATTATCTCATTAAACATGGCAGATAAATCATTATTCAGATTAAATTCATAATGAATTGCATGCTTGCAATAATCATAATGTTTTGATCTAAAAGATATATATATATATAGGGCAAATTCTATTTACTCAACTGTGAACTTCAGTGACTTCTCATTGATTCTAGCATTCTTTATCGTGTTTATGAAATTAAAAGATTGTTTATTGTTAAGTTTCCTAATCTGAATTCATTTTACATCTACTCTACAGTCATTTTTCCAGAGCCATGATAATAGCCTCCTCCAAAATCTATTATACTTTTATTTAATCAATTACTGATACAATTAGAAACAAAAATATTAATTTACCCAGAAATAATCTTTCAAGTTCTCATCATTGTCTATTACAGCTAGATTCACAATTTATCATCAGCAATTGGGGCAATTGTAGACTTTGAAAATATTTGAATAGAGGCATTTGCAATTTAATACATTTCTTAAAAGAAAAGCATCTGTTATTAATATTGTCCTGCAAGATCTTTACATGAAAAATATCAATCAAATAAATTTGAAGAGAATCATAATTACAACATTAAAAAATAAAGACAAATTTATATTAAATATTTTGGGGAAAACATACTCATAATGCATATTTCCAAAATTATATCCTAAGGCTATCATTCACAACTATTTGCAAATAAAAAACTTCATAAACAAAATTATCCCTATCATTTTCTGAGAAACCTACTACATAGTGCAAAGAAGATTAGCAGAAAATTCATCTTTTAATTTCATAAGCAAATAAAGAATTCTAAAATCAATGAGAATTCAAAATGACTTTCATTTAATATCACTAAACTCTATGGTTTAGAAAAAAAAATTCGATCAATAAATACCATTCAGTATAAACACCCTATGGATATTAAAAAACATGCACTTCATTATAGAAATATTATATTGAATAAATAATGATTTATGTATTAACATTTACTACAAATATTTCCACATTGATTATAACCTGACCCTTGGGATTACCTATTAGTGGGGTTATTTCTAATTAATCAAAAAAGTAATACTAATCTATCCTAAATTTAAATAAAATGTCATATATATTTGATGTATTGATAATGTTATTTATATATGTCCCCCTTTGTTTAATAAATAAAACCCTTGAAATCAAATGGGTTAAAGATCAAGTTATTAATAAGTCTTAAAACTAATAAAAAAAATAACATAGAGAAGAATACAAATAACTTAATCAGCATTGGATAGTCTAAAAATATGCTTGATAAATAAATAATGAAAATTCAAGTATTGGTATAAAAAAAATATCTAATAAAAAAATTTGGGGTTGTGAAATTCTAGATAAGTGACTAATGCAAAAAGACAGTTTCTCATAAATAAGAAATTTAATGAAAACTCCAGTATCCCTTAACCATTAAATAGAATTACAAACAATTCAAAAGATAAACTTAAGAATGATTATACAGCACAAATAATCGTTAAATTGTCAAATTTGTCAAACCAGATATTATGGGGACCCACAATTATAAAGACAAGAATTACTTATCTGTATAATATGACTAAAAAGAATACTGTACATATATTTATATTCCATGAAAAAGTGGTCAGTCTTTTATTTGAATCTGTTAAGATTATTGTTTGTTTGGTGAGAAATAATAAAAAATGTAAAATAAAAAAGATAGCAAATAATTAATGTAAAACTTGCTATTACCAAAGAAGTTATTAGCATTGCTCTTAGTACACTGATATTTAAATTAAACAAAATAAACTAGAATAACTGTAAAAAATTAAAAATGTCTGTATAAAATTAAAAAAAAAATTTCTTTGCAATTATCCCTTACTATTAAATAGAATTACTAACAATTCGAAAGATAAACTCAAGAATGATTACACAGCACAAATATGAGTTAAATTGTAAAGGATTTTTGAAAATTTAAAAGTGCATAAATTATCTATTAAACTCATGTTGGATTTTGGAGGATGCATGTAATAATTATCAGGCAGCAGTTTTTGTTGGATAGTTTTTACAAGATGGATTGGGTTTTGGTGATTATATAATTGGATCTTCATTTGATTTAGTTTAAAATATTGATAATATTGTTTTGGATGATGACGATGAATTATTTATATTGGATGTTGCAGAATTATATGATTCAATAAAAAGAAAGGAATCTATTAATATTATTGATCATATAGTTTTTATAATTTTATGTAGGCATTTTTAATTTTGTAGTTATTCTAGTGTATTTTGTTTATTATATTTATATCACTTGATATTATATATATTGTAACAGTAGCCGGGTTCAAACCCTGTTACAAGGAAATTAAATAACACTTACCAACTACCCTTGATAAATTGTCTTCAATATATTAAATATCATGCATGAGGAGTGAGATATATACATATGTAAGGGAAATCAATATTGAAATTATTTTTTTTAAAAGAAAACAAATGGGAAAAGGAAAGGGATTAAGGAGGTATAATTATTTATTTCAAAATATTTCTTTTTTAAATATGTTATTACAAATTCGAGAAATACAGTTATATGCGAATATTTTTTTTTATTATTATCGATTGTTTCAAATATAGATTTTTGTTAATGATAAATTCCAAATTTTTGTTTTGATCATAACTTAAGTTAATGAGGGTAACGAAAAGAATTACTGTATATGCCTCTAGGCACTTCTTGGTTATTTAATATAATGCTTAACTACTTTAAAAATTCCAAGAAAACTAATGAATGTATGGTGAACCAAAAATACCAAAAAAGATAGAACAAAAAAAAATGTTAAAAAAAGCACTCCAGAGAAAGAGATCGAAGTGCTGATAAATTCTTTTTTTTTTTTGAAAAAAGTACAAAAAAGTTAAATTTAATTGCATTGAAACAGCTGAGCAGGAGAGAACAGTGGACATTTTGGAAAAGGTGATTTTCATTTTATATATATATATTTTGCTTTGATATATTGTAACCTGATAGAATGAGAGATAGAGAAAGAGAGAAAAGAAAAGAAGGAAAAGAGATAAAAGAGAAAGAGAATAAAGGGAGAAAATTATAAAATGGAAGTAAAATATAACCTACTAGAATAAGAGGGGTGTGTGAGAAAGAGAGAGAAAGAAGAGAAAAGAAGGAAAAGAATGCTAATAATGAAATCAGAGAGGGGGGAAAGAAAGAGAAAGAGATAAGAATTAATAATGAAATGGAGGTAATAATAATGGTAAGAATAAATGATGGAAAAGAAAAGAATTGAGAGGGAAAAGAAATGGGGAAAAGTAACAGAAATGATATATATAATGGAGAGAAAAGAAATGAGATGATGGGAAAGATATGAAAGAGTGATATAAGAAGATAGAATAAAGGAGAAAGAGAAATGAAATGAGATGATAGAAAGATATGAGGAAGAGGTATAAGAAGAAACCCTTAACGAATGTTTTAAATAGCTGAGATGATAGAAAGATATGAAAGAGATATAAGAAGATGGAATAAAGGAGAGAGAGAAATGAAATGAGATGATAGAAAGAAATGAAAGAAATAACATGAAAAGAAATGGAATAAAATTGAAATGAAATAAAATATAAATGAGAGACTCTTAACGACTCGGCTCAGTGGGGTTACAATAAATTTAAAGAAAGAGATGATGATCCAGAGATATATAATCAAATAAAACTCAAATCCAACACTGCTGAACTATACAGACTAGTTTATTAATAATAATCTAATACTAAACCATACCAAGGATTATTTAAAAATCACTAATCCATAATTACCATATTAATCCTACCAATCAATCATACACTCTCTGAATAAGACTAATGATACTTTGTTTTACAAGATTATCTTACAGAATTATATTTACTAAAACAACAAAAGTAAATAACCTCAGGGATTTTAAAACTAAAACTCTTGTGTAAAATTAAAGTTTAAGTTAAGTTGCCTAACAAAGAATTACTGTGATTAATAAATAAATAAGTGACATCTTAGCCGACCATAAAATAATTATAAGATGTTCAATCTTAAAATAATAAACAAAACATATATTAATTCTCCAAAATTTAATGAATCAATTTAAATTTAAATTAATAATGGCCTATTATCTAAGATATTACTTGAGCAGAGAAAAGAGCAAGGGTACTTTTAATGCCTTTCCATACTCACAGACAACCACTAAAGACCTCAAATGCAAATGGATTAGAATTCTTTAAATATATGAGATTTAAGATGATGATAGATGATGTGCAATAAATATAAGATAAGGTGCAGCTTTTAAAATAATATTAATTAAAATATTCTTCTAAAGTACTAATATTGTTAATCTGATATTGCATAATCTTTAGTCTGAAAGATTATACTGATGATTTAAAAAAAAATAAACTTTTAACTAAGTATTTAATTAGGTATCTGCTATAATGCAATTATCTGTATTTATGATTCAATGTGAGAATCATTTACTTTAACATAGTTTTTTAATTTTCAAGACAATATTAACTATATTTAATTAACTTAGAATATACTTGTAAATTTCTGAATTGAAGATTCAATAACTTTTACATTTTAAGATTCTGTGAACTTGGAACCCAAGACAATAATATATTTTCATATAAAAGCAAAACAAACAAAACAACACTTTTGAAATAATAATAATTTGATTTATTAATAATGAGAAGAAATGTTTATAAATGTAGTAGAATACAAACAATACCAATACCGCACTAAGATTTAATACAATTATTTGGACTCTTAACAGTTTTATTTAACTTACACTAATACACTTAATAACCTACAAAGGTTATTCACTGTTACTTTCTTTTAATAATTATATTTTTCTCAAAAAAAAAAAAAATTTTAAACTTTAATTATCATATGTACTTAATAAGCACACTACTATCCTTCTTTATTAGATTAATTGATAACATTATTGTGTCATCTAATAATCAGAATGACACACAGAACTAGGTTTATATTAAAAACTCTAAGCTTAATTTTATACTCCTCAACTTAACAAATGCTAAGTTGGAATAAGCATATTCAACAATACTTTTTAAAAATATTATCACTAGTTTCACGGATATAACTAATATCACAGCTAGAGATAGGTTTAATTCAGATTAAGCTAATATTAAAATTAAACTAAGTTAAGTGTATGGGACAATCATTCATCAGAGATCAGTTATACTTTTTTAAAATAACTTTAGTCCACATAAAATTATTCCCTCAATGTTTTAAAGATAATGATGTAACAGACTTACAAATAGAGCGGCGAAATTCTGGATGAAAATATTAAATTATTATGTGTGAATTGCCACTTATACCATATGCATATTTAACATACTTTAAAATAAATATAACTTATTGTTGGTTAGCTTGTGTGTGATAAAACTATCATAGCAACACAATTCAAACATTGATATACCTATGAGCCAAAAATTAGCTACAACTACCTGAAAAAATACATTTCCTCAAACAAGCATATCTTGTCATCACAAATCTAAAACAAATGCAACATCACCTACTGTGGTGGAATTAGCATTAAGTCATCATGAATGATAGGCAAAAAATATAAAAATACTAGGCTCCTCAGAGCTGGAAAAGAATGTGGTGTCTTTAAAAAAAAATACCTAAATTTGAGGCAGAAACGAAGATACCTGGAATTCATCTACAGTGTATCTGGGAACAGGAAAGATGCACCAGAAAAGTACAATCCTCTCATGGGATTTCCAATGCTTATAAATGTGATTGTCATCACTGAAAATACAATATAATACCCTCTTTTTGGGGACAAGCACTATCAAATCATGGAAATACATTACAATAAGGATGGAGGATTTTCTCTACTCCATAAGGCATATTAAAAAATTATAAACTAAGCCTAACTCTTGAGGCTAACAAATTCTAACTAATAGCAAGATATATACTTCACTTAAACTAACTAAGTTATTTCCAAGAAATTTATAAAATACAAAACGTACATCCAATGTTCGAACCAACAAATCAAACTATGTGTCAACTGACTACTGTAGAAAATACTTTAAAATTAAATGCATATAAAATTCTAGGCAAGGCACAATGCACACATAACAAAATATTAAATGCTAAAATATAATAACTAGTGGACTTTTAAAACTGTAAATTAAATGCAAGAATATTTACTTCTCGATGAATTATAAAATATTTGTAGTTATTCTTAATATAACATTCATAAAACAAATGAATGGATATTCTCTGATAAACTTCTTTAGTAAATTTAAAATAAAAATTGAGTAAAACATCCCATTTATATGAAAACAAGACTGTGATATTTAAATCTCTATAATATAATTAGTAAATAGAAACTAGCTAGTGTAATGCTTGATAAATAAATTAAATCTACTTAAGAATGGCAAAAAAAAAACATTTGCTCATTCAAATAAACCTATTTCGTTTTAAAATTATAACCCTAGTTTATCTGTATATTTATGCATAAGTGTTACAAAAAAAATTAATAGCATAAATATTTTATGGTTTTTTTTTTTAAAAAACCAATAAAGCAGACCATAAAAAAAAAAAAAAATACATTAATCTAAGTTCATACTTCTGCTCCGTGACGATTTTTCCATTTCATAACGTGTCGACAATTTATCCAGGTTAAGATATCGATTTGAATTCGAAGCTTCAACTAATACATTTATATACATGGCAATCATTTCCAAACAAAAATGTTCAATAGTTCATTAATAATATTTTTTTAAACAACTTTAAAAAAAAAATTAAATAATAAGATTAAGCCGGCATGAAACAAAATAAATTCTTCAGCTGAACACACTTTAATTTATTTATAGGATCCAGAGTTCAAAATTGCATATAATAATAATAATATATATTTCTTTATCTGAAGTTCTTTATCCTCTTTTAGGAAAACGCTTCTTTTAAAATATAGTTTTTTAAATAGTTTCCTAATAATATTCCAAGAAGTATTTATTTTTAAAAATTAATTTCCTTTGCTTATTTTTAAATATGAGAGTAGAAATTTTTTTTACTGTTCAAGGCATTTCTCCGTTTATATGCTATAATTAATGCTATAGAGTTATTTTTAAATAACTGGCAAGTATGACTATTTATAATGTACTCAAAAACTATTAATTCATTATTAATCATTATAGATTGCTTTAAAGATTTATTTCCAAATACGTATCCTTTCTTACGGTGTAACTAAGAATTATCCTTTAAAATGTATATATTATCTGTTTGCGTTTAGCTAAACAAATCATTTTTATATATGTCAAGATATAAGTAATAACTTTTTTTTTTTAAAAAAAAAAAAAAAATCATTCTTTATAGTTTCACTGTAATCGAACGTAGCAGCTTCTTTATAATGTTCTTTTTAACTTTAAAAAAAAAAAAAAATTCTTTTTTTTTTTACATATACTTTTAATCTAACAGGAAAAATAATTAGCATTTTACTTTCAAGATAGTTTAATACAACTAAATGCTTATCTATGGAAATGATTAATAGTTCGTTCCTTAACCTTACTTCCAAGTACAGAAAAATAAACAAGTTAAAGTCATTTAATGTGTGAGATGCTTTAGTTATCCTAGACATTTTTTTTTTTTACTATAATTTCTATGCCTCGACTGAAATTCAAATTGTCAGTAAAATGGATTACCTTTCTTTTAGCTTCAGCAATTAATGTTTACAAGACGATTTTTAAATAATTATTTTAAACATACTTTTATTTTTTTAGAAAATATAAAGTTTTATAAAATTACTTTTTATTAACAAACTTTTAAGATCCAATTCCAGTTGAATCAAAATAAGATCAGCCCCAGAATGACACCTCAATCTCCGTTTTATCTCACAATTTTTCATCCACCTACAATTCATTTTAAAACCAATAAAAACTATTTTTTATTAAATTTTAATATTCTGACAAACCAGCTGTGGAATCAATCTACTGACATAATCAATATAATTTTTCCATACCACGTAACCTTCAGCTGCAAAGTCAAAATTTTATTATTAACAATATTGTGCCATAATTTTTTTTTTAATGATATTTTAGCCAACACATAGTAATAAATATAAAATTTAAAGTTATACCCTTTATTAAACCCATAAATATTTCATTGAAATAATTTTATCCACACATTTGTTTTATTTACTTATTTTAAATAATATTGGAATTAAATTACTTTTTTTTTATTTTTCTTATGTTTCCATGTCAATGCATGCACATTCTCACATACGTCTGGCCTTGGATTAATTGTTTAAAACTATTTTTAAAATTACAACAATAGAATGTTAATGAATATTTAATCTAAATAATTTTTATAACTGGAATGTTAAACTATAAAACTAATAATAAATATTCTTATTTCTTTTTAATAAAAACTTAATATCATTTTTTTATTTATAATTTATTACTTAATAATTCCAACTTAATAATAATATCTTATTATTATTCTTTACACATTAGAATGGATTATACTATAGTTATTTTAAAATACATTTAATACTATTTATCAATTCACAATTATTTTTTTAACATTCGCTTATGTTAAATTATTACCTAACATCCCTTATCAAACCAACTGACAATATTAAAATATTTAGATTATCCTATTTTAATAATTAACTAAGTTAATTTCCATTTTTATCATCATTATTTTTTTTTTAAATCCGAAATTTTTTTAAACAAAAGGTTAAGCTAAGATAACCTTGATTACCTCTTGGAACTAAATGACACTTCAGTTAGGTACAATATTAATTCGGATGGGTGTGATTGCGTGGCTATAAAGAACATCTCAAAGTTTTTCTTTTGAATTAACTGTTTTTCAGAATAGATGTATCCTAAATCAATTTATAAAATGTCAACGTTTGTAATAATGGGGTAGCAGCAGAAGGGTGTCACCATCTGCTACAAGTACGAAGCTGATTCTATCTACCACCTGCCAGCAGGGGAAACCCAAGAAACTCACCAGTATGCTACACTGAATAATAAAATAAAAAGGATCGGATCTAATATTATAAACAAATTCCCATTGAAAGATTATGTCGTTATTACTTTGCTTCGCGTCTCGTTCATACTACAAATGGACACTAATGCCGGACTTCACCGATAACAGATATTCCTCTTAAATAAAATAAACATCGATTGCTTAAGGATCGTGAACTTAGAATTATCTACATGTACGTAAATGAATGTGTCATTATTCAAACCCCGGGGTTCGCAAGGTAATATGATTCTCTTTATTTTAATATAAACTTAGAATTGCCTATCGTTACCCTCTGAATAATTCTATATGGATAAGTTAGTAATTTGAATTGTAGCGTATAACTGTATATATATTTTTTTATCCCAATCAACATTTATGTTTTATTTAATAAAATTTGTTTTGTTTATTGTTATTGCTTTGTTATATTTTAATATAGGAATTATTTATATATTTTTGGTCTTATGAATAATATGCTTTAATAAATTAAAAATAAAAGTTATACATTTACTTTATAACTGGAATTATCTACTAATTTATCATCTTTATTTGTCTATTGCTTTACCTGCCAAAATGTATCGCAAAATTATTTAAATATGCCTGATATGAATAGGCACATATATTAAGTAGATTTTTAAACTCAAACCTAACATTTAAGAAATAAATTGGAGTAATTAACTCGGGGAATAAAGATTTTAGAGACAGGGAAAGAGAGCATTCAAATATACATATTTCTTCACATACTTCCGTTCATCCGATAGGTTTTCCTCCCAACCCTGAGAACGAGCTAGCTTGGGTCGGGCACCTCATCAGATAGGAAAAATAGGGAAAGTATAATTCTCACTGTACTAGTGAGTCTGGCGCTTGAGGTCAGCTACCAACTGACACTCATAAATATACTTTTCCTGTAGAAATTTATTTATAGATCTTACTTAAGGGACAATGGCCACCGGAAAACGTTTAACTAAAACTTTTAACTTAGATTCTTAAATAAGATGTACGCAAAATCTAGAAATTGCGTGTATAAAATTCCCAAAAGATAATTGATTCATATTCGAATTTCAGTTCGGTAGATAGTGGTTAAATACTGTCTACAGGTGTTATGGCGACTAGACAGCCATAGTATTACATCCATTATACTGTGCGGTCCACTTGTCCATTTTAAAGATTTATTTTTGCCAAGCATTAGGATTGATATATGGGGTTGACTGTTAAAATATATATATAAAGATTTGTTTTAATAATAATTTTAGATAAGCTTTGAGAAGAATGCTCTGTATAAAAACACTGATTAAGCAATTTTTAAAATCACCTTTCATACATATATAGAAATAATGCATCATAATGTGATAACAACTTCATTTAAGCATATGATACAATTGTAAATATTGAAGAAGGTGTGTAAGTATAGGCAAACTATTGGAAATATTGATTAAGTGATAACACATATGTAGTACCTTATTTCTTAATTATCACAACATATACGTATCCATAATTAATGAATTTATTCGAATAATTTTTCAATGTAAGATCAAGTATTTACCTGATTCTCCAGTCTGCCAATTGGTATTGTTTATCAATTTCCAGTTTACAATAGTGTTTTAATAGATAGGCCAGAGAATAACGAGGGAATTGAAGTGTTCGAGCTGCTTGACCAGTATCAAACATATTCACTACATACATACTAAAATCCCTTTGCAACCATTCAATGTCCATATCAGCTCCATGGAATATCTTCATTAAAAAAAAAATTATATATATATAAAATATGCAAATATTATGCATATGTGAATACACTCATATATATATATTTATTTACAAATAAAAATATTACATGCTTAATTATAAATTGGATATTTCATCCTTTTTTTTTTTATTTTTTAAGGGCAAGCTCTTTCTAATGATAAAACCGTTAAGTATTATATGTTTAATTTTCTAAAAATATTAAAACACAATCTAAAGCTAAATATTCTATGATTCCACTTAGCAAATCTTTTATATGTGATCAGCAAACCTTTCCTAATGAGCAATGTCAAAATATAAATTGCAGGAGAAAATTATTATAATTGAGATTGTCTAATAATTTGTTTATTTAGTATACAATTAACTGTTGATGCATACTTTTGATTCACTGACTAATAGTTATATAATGCAATAAAATAAATTAAATGACATGATTAGTTACTTGGAAGATCATGTGGCATTTAAACACCTAAGCGGTGGAGTTGAACACATTATTGCCAAATCAAGCAATCAAATTGAGATTATTTAATCTTAAATTCAGTTAAAAATTGATTTGGGAATTTTTTTGCTCGAGTCTGCTATTCTATCACTATGCTTTATAAATTGCACATGCCAGCTTAATGCAATTATCTTTTCTGATAACAGTCAAAAACAACATTTGAGAACTCAAAACAGACAAGTTGCCTTTTATTTTAGTGATATATATTGTCTTACTCATTTAAATACTCAATAGAATATATATTCAAAAATTATGCTAAAAAAAATCTCCAAGCAGGCTCTCTAAAAATCTGAATTACATAAAAATACACAATTTTCATTTTAAAAGAATAACTAATAATATAAAAATTGTTAAAGATTTTTTTAATATATATATTATTATGATTCATTCAAGAGGTTGAAAATTGTAGAAAAAAAAACAAGGTCCAAATTGTTTTTGTTTTTTTTTTATGAAAATTGCAATTTTATATTAAAATTTTAGATATTTTTCAGAAAAAATCTTTGGAGTATTTGCAAATAAATAAATTTATATATATTTAATATTATTATGTTTTTTTAAAATTTCAAAATAAGTGAATGACAACAAACATCATAAAAGTGATAAACACACAAAAAACTTTCTAATAAGATAATAAAATTCACATTTCTGATCCCATTTTATTTTTAAATAAAATGAGTTATATCAAATATATTTATTTAACTTTTAATACATTGCAATAATTCTTTTGATTGATGGGTTAGTAATTAAATTTTTTTTTTTGCAAAGAAATAATTATTGTTAAGGATTTCACTACATGAATACATTTAAGATGAAATAAATATATATTTTCTTAATTTTAAAAATACAAATAAAAGTAGAACTTACTTTAACAATTTTAGAATCAGTAAAAACTTCATTAAGTATATCCATTTCACTTCGAAGTTCTAGTGTATCTATTATAAAATCTTTATTCCTTGTTGAAATTTGCATCAGACAAGTTAGACCTTGAAAGGAGCGATAAGAATGATTCTATAATAAATATACACTCTATTAAAGATTAAATATACGCCAAACAGTCACAAGTTTCTTATTAAAATATGCTTCATAGACTATCATTAAAACAATTTTATATATAAACAATGTGCATTTATTAATACAATATAAAAGTAATATAGAAATAAAGAAAAAAATTATTTTAGGCATACAAGAAACAATAAAGTATCATTTTCAACCATTATCAATCCACTGCAAGATGAAGTTCTCTCAGAATTTAATCCAGTTTCTCTGATTCATATCACTTTTTTTCCACACCACATCAACAAACTTACTTTCTATTTTCATTTCACACATGGTCTTTTTCTAGGTCTGTTACAATCTATGAAAAATCGTTTTAACATTTCAATCATTTATCTCTTCTAGCAATCTAAGTCTCTTGATTGTTTCAATGATATCAATATGTTTGTTTTTCTCATCCAAGTATTTAGCTTGCATTATTTTCTTGTTACTCCCAATGTATATCTTTCTATGCTTTGTTGAATGTCTCAAGTCTCTGTACTGCTTTTCCATTAATTATTCAAATCTCAAATCTATAAATAAGAACTGTTAAAACTTATTTATTAAAAACCTTCATTTTCAAATGCTTCAACATATTTTCTTTTAATATAAAATTATTTCTAGCAAAAGCATACCATTTTAATTCTATAATTAATTTTACCCTTTTATGTTTCCACTTGTATTAATCAATAATCTAACGAAGATATTTGTAGATGGTAATTTCTTCTAATTTGTAATTAGAATTTTTTTTTTGAATACTACATCTTTATAGTATTTATTTTTAATCATAATTCCTTACTTTTATCTGATATCTCTTGCAACATTTTGAAGCATCATTTTTAAAAACATCAATTCTCTTAGCTTCAGGCATTTAAATCCACAAAATACTTTTTTTTATAGAATCTGTAAAAAGTTTTGGATACATGGAAGCACCCTGTCACACACCTTATCTATGTTAATCTTAGGTAATCATTGCTGCTGCATTTTACTAAATATTCTTCAAAATATAACAATATTCTGCATCTATATCATGATTCAAAGCTTAAATCTCTATGGAAATATGTAATCAAATGCTATTTTATAATCTGTAAATCAGAACATTTTAGCAATTCATATTCATTGGTCTTTTGAACTACTATACTAAAAAATTTTAAACCCAGTTTGATAGTTGAATTAATTAGAGTACAAGATTTGTCATAGATGAATTATAATTGTCTTGCTAAAATTTTTATATAGAACTAATAGAAGACTAATATATTTGTAATTTCCTAATATGTTTATCTCTTTTCTTAAACTTTAATAATACTATTGCATTCTTCCAATCATCTGGTATATATCTTTATCATACAAACATTTGATATAATTTGGCCAATAATTTTTCTATTTCATCTATTGTTTTAAAAATATCAAAAATAATTCCATCAAATTCTGAAGCTTTTCTTCAGATTTATCCCATCTCTTTGTTTAAAATTCTTTACAATTCAGAAAATTTAATAACTGGAATGCTTCTTTTGTTTACTTGTTCTTTATTATTTTATATATTCTTGTAGAACTATTCCACAAATTTCATAATGTTCCTCCTTTTATTTTCATTTTATTGCAGACATAACTTTTCTTCCAATATCAAAATGTTATTTTATACTTTTGAAATTTTTAATTCTCTTCTATAGCTTCCCTTACCAATTCAGTTTTTTTTTTTTTTTTTTTAGCATTATTACGACTTTTTTATATCATTTTACAGAACTCCAGATATTCATTTCTTCTTAATGTATCATTTCTAAATATTTTCATATTTTCTTTCTTTCTTTCATATATTAAATTTAATGATTTACTTTTTTTCTTGTAGTAAGGTTAGAAAAATCAATTTTTAATACAGTGTTTTTTCCCCCTTTTTAATCTCTCTAGTTTTGCATTAACACGTACTTTACATGTCATTAATCGATAATCACTCTCTGTGTTAAATCAATAAGATTACAATTTTGAAGCATACATTTTCTGATAATCAAAATATAATACAATTCTGATATACCTTCATTTGGATATTCCCACATCTATTTAACATTTTTCTCAAAGAAAAAATTCATAATATATAATTTTGCTTTATCTACAAATTCCACAAATCACTGTCTTCTCTCATTTCTGTCACCATATCCAAATTATCCACAGTACTTTCATCTTTCAATCATTTCCCTTCTAACACCCATGACAATTTTTAAAATGTTCTCTGGTATGATCAAAATAATTTTCTACATCAATATAAAAGCACTCTACTTTTTCATCACAATGAGAACTTATTGGGACATAAACCTGAAGTATCTGCATTTGATTTCTATTAAGTTCAATAATCATAATGGCCACCTTACCTGATGTATCATCAGTCTCCATAATGTTGTTTTCCCATTTTTCATTTATAATGAATCTACTTGATTTATGTTTCCAATATTTGAATCTTTCTACTACAAATTAATTGTGGCTTCAAAAAAAAAAAAGATATATTGAATCAGTAAGATTCGATTTGCAAATCTTAGTTTCACCTATCCTCATACCTTAATTTGAACACCATTCTATTGTAGTATGTGTGTTGCCTACTTGGCTGAAATCCACGCATGTGATTATTGTAAATAGGCGAATTAATAATCCAGCAGAATAATATATTGATTAAATTATATTCGAATTTAAAGTATGGTCACATGTGGGTATATATTCTAACCGGGAGTGATAAGAACTATTTATCTCTAAATAAATAATAAGGGTTTGTGGAAAAGATATATCTTAAATAATAATAGGGTTGAGACTCTTAAAGATGACGATAAGGATTATAACGTGGGCTAAGCTCAGTGGTCGATTAGATATAAAAAATTAGCAGGAGAGATATGCAGTTAAGATAAAGAAAAAAATTAATAATGATAAAAAAAACTATTATAAATAAAACATTATTTGGGAAGAGAGAAAATTTAGAATAATGTAAATCTCTCCCTTCATCAAAAACACATTCTCTGAGCTATTATAAATATCTGCACTTTTAAAAACATATTCCCTAATAGGCTCTTATGTCTAACAAAATCTATTATATAATTTAATATTATCCACTGATATGAACTGATTTCCTCTACATCTTGTAGAGTGAATAAATAAATCTTTTATTATAATGATATGATAAATAATACTGACTTTTTACGCCAACACTAAAGTGATCAATTAAATAAATAAATGTTTCTTAAATAAGGCAAGATAAAATCTCAGGGTTTTTTTCTCTTGTATTCTATCAAATAAGACAGTGATATTGTGTTGTAAGGCAAATGACTGGCATCCTAGCAGGCTTTAGAAAACATGCACTTCCTATTAAGCGAATGTATCCTATTAAGAGATAATAATAATTATTTAGATTACAGAAAGAAGTGCTTACTTTAATCAACAAATATAATAATAAAATTTACAATACTCCTAGTCTTTTACCTAGAATGTCACTCAAATAATAGAAGGAAAAGGGTACATTTCATTTCTCTCTCTTATCCTTACACAACACAGACAAAATACTCAATTTACAATGTTTGGATTCTGTGAATATAACTGGTAAATAATGCACAGTCTGAATAATGGATGGATATATATACAGTGCAATGATCAATTATTAATTTGAAAATTTTAATTGGAAAAAATATTTATACCACATTTTCGCATCAAATATTAGTGATTTTTGGATCACAAGAATAATAATTATCTGACTTGAAAATATATTTTTTTATTTTATTTTGTGGAATTGTGGAACCAAGGAAAAGAATTTCATACAGAATAAACCAAATTTTAATAATTTACAAAAATACATTTAAATTAATACACTTTACAGGTTTAAACCTGCACATATATAGATGTAATGTATGCGGGATTTGAACTCAGACTACCCTCAACTCTCCATGCCATCTCATATTGCAGACCCAAGTATGAAGATTGGCTACCTTAATATAAAGCTGAGCACTGATTGTATATATGTGTGGAGATAGTAACCTGGACCAACTGATGATTGCTGGTTTAGCATGAAATACATATATTGGTGATTATTTATCTTTTCAGCATGTGCGTGATCAGTGGGTCAGCAATATGAGATGACATGGAGAGTTGAGGGTCATATGAAAGTCTGAGTTCGAATCTCGCATATTTTAAAAATACATTTAGTAATATATATTAAAGCTATAACCTTAAGACTATGCACCTGAAAAAACGACAGTAGGGACCTCTGCAAATAAGATTTGCAGAGGTCCCTACTGTCGTTTTTTCAGGCGCATAGTCTTAAGGTTACAGCCTTAATATATAATACTTTATGTAATGAGTATGCACTTTAAAAATATAATTATTACAAAAATACATTTATTAAAGGCTAAACATTAATCAATTATTTACAAGGCACATAAACACAATGACAGTTTGAAAATCATGGCTGCAGAATGTACTATTACATTTGATTCTCAGAAATCAATAACTACAGATCAACTTTATTCAAAACCTATTACCCTCAGTATTGCTTAGTTTTAAAATTACTAAAATAATTTCCAGAACTATATGAGCAGTCGCTAGAATATTTAGTTAACACATTACAATTTACTCTAGCTAAAACAGGGCATTAAACAAACATTTAATGCAATTGAAAAATAATAATTACTGCATGGCTAGTTTGCATCATAAGCTGATTAACATTTTCTTATATACTCTACAGTCAGTCAGGCACTTACTCATGATATCCTATTATTAATAAAGTAATAATAATAACAAAAAAAAAAAAAATTAAGTTTCAATCTAATCTATTGCTGCTTCTAAATTAGATGGCTTATATGATAATAACTATCATCATCAAATTACAAATGATTATTGTCTATCACTATGTTAATAATAAAAAGCTAAATGGTAAGTAGAGAACTTTTATCAGAAGTCATACATACCCTGATATTTGATTTATTTAATGTCCACATAATAATATTAAATTTTTAATTTTTAAGAGACTTACAAACCCCTTGGTGAATTTCTTCATATGATGCATATAAAATAACATTGTGTCTGTGTATTCCCATCATGCTATGCCTTAAACTGAGCAATTAATTTATTAATAATTATTGGGCTTGGAAGTGATAATCATCACGGATCACCGATGCTTGGAATTTCTAAACAAAAGTTATTTAAACATTTATTGCCTCATATGGTAGAGCTTATCATTAAAAGAGTTCCATTATAAGGTCATTTACTGCCATAGCCCCGAAAACATTGTGGCGGACATATTGAGTCGCCACCCCATAGAAATGAAGTCATACAATCCGATACTGAATGATCAGCCACTTGTGATTATGACTAACATTTTGGACCACGAGATGGAGCAAAAGTTGAAGAACCTCCAGTATTGGCAGGAGAGACAGCCCCAGTACAGGGATTTGATCCAAGTGGTAGAGCAGCAAGGGATCCAACCCATGGATGCACCACTGGCAAAGGAAACAAATATCTCATATACAAAACAGGCTATTGCAGCAAGATGAAGGGGAAAACAAATCTTGGAGAATACTTGTGCCGCGCACAACCTGAAGAGCCATCTGATTAACTACATGCATGGCCCCAGGAAAACCGAAGAAGCTCTAAAGCGACAATTCTATTGGCCAAAGATGTTTGAAGACATACTAAGTACTCTCTGGAGATGTACTACCTATGCAAGAAATAAACCGCCAAACAAAAGTTTTAGTGGCATCAGTGCATCCTTTCAGGACCCAATGACTAATCAACCATTATGGCCTGCTGCTGCCGTATCAAAGATTCCAATACCTGTCATCTACAATTTGTTTTCCAAATATGCATGGGTCTATCCCATTATGAGAGCAGATTCGCGATGTGCAATTAGGGCATTACAAGAAGGCAGTTTGTAACCATTGGGAAGCCAACGGTAGTCTAATCGAATCATGGTTCTGCATTCACGTCGCAAGAATGGTGAACCTGGATGAAACGCCAAAACCTCAACACGTTCAAGCCTCTATAAGAAACCCACAATCCTGCGAAAGTGTTACATGGGAGATAACCAGATTGTTTAAGACCCACATAAATCATAACCATCGAGGTTGGAGGATGGTCAATGAATCTACTGGGCTGATCCCGATGCATCTCCATTTTGCGAAATCAGAACCTCAATTAATTAAGACAGCACTTCCCGGGAAGGATCAGATGATCAATATCGAGGCAGACCAGCGTGCAGTATACTGTCGTTTGAAAGCAAGAGTTGAAAAGAGACTGCAAATGAGGCAGAAATCGTACCAGTTCCAAGTAGAGAATCAAGTATGGGAACAAACCCCACAACTAAGCTACTGGGACTAAAATAAATATAAAAAATTATTCTTGTTATACCAGGGTCCTTATGTAATAAGTCGGATATGTGGCCAGAATGCATACTAGGGTACCAAAACTGACTTTTTAGAAAACCAGTTTTCAAGTTTTAACTTTTCCATAAAACCGGTTTAAACCGGTTTTGAATTTTTCCGGATAAAAACCAAGAAATACAACTTAAAATAGAAATTTAAATTTTTTTGTTTTATTATAATTTAAAAATACAAAAAAGAATAAAGTACATATATGTACATGCATAAAATTATTAAAATAAAACATTAACACGTTTAATTAATTATACATTAATACTCTTAAAAATTACAGAAGTCAAAAAATGTTTAACATTCAACTGTTTAATATGTAAATTATTAATTTATTTATTATTCTGTTTAATAAAATATAACTTCAAAAAGCAAAGAACATCAATAGATTTACTACTTAGTCGTGGCATTACATTTTAATCTTTTTAGCAAATGAATATTTAAGTGTTATGTATACATTTAAAACCGATCTTTTTTTACAGGAAAATCGATTTTTGAATTCCAAAATTTTCTTTAAAAAACCAGTTTTTAGAAAACAACAAACCCTAATGCATAACTATTGGAGGACAAGGGTACAGTAAAAGGAACGTACAATACCAGAAACCTTAAATCTTTAGTCAATTACCCATCAGACCCAGGGAAATAACCGTAGCAAATATATGGTTGACCAGTAAAAAATCATACTCGGAATTTCGAATAATAACAAGGGTAGCTATGTAGTACCTAGTCTTGGTGGTAACATATTAGTAAGAAAGATAGTACTCAAATAAGGGACTCTGGTATGTAAATAGACTTTGACTATATATGTAGAGTGTTAGCTAGTCATGAATAGGATTACTATAAATCGATCTTATATAAAAAGAGTCAATAAATTTAAATGCATTCACTAGAAATCTAAATTATCCCTTAAGTATATGATCTGGGTATATAAAGAAATTTTGACACTTTATATTAGTTTTTTTTTTTTGTCTTTAGCATCATAATGCTGCTATGTCAATCTATGTAAGGGATGCCTATGGATGATTCATTTATCATGTAACATTTTTTTTTTTTTGCTCTGCAACTGAGAGAATATGAAACAGTAAGATTCACTTTGCGAATCTTAGTATCACCTTTCTTCGTTCTTTACCCACCCTCATACCTTGATTTGAACCCCAGTCTATTGTAATGTGTGTTGCACTAATTGGCTGAAATCTATGCATATGTGATGATTATAAATAGACAAATTAATAATCCAGCAGAATAATAAATTGATTAAATTATATTCGAATTTAAGGTATTGTCACCTGTGGGTATATATATATATATATAAAAGCTTAAGTCAGGTATGCTGAATTTACACACATATTTCAAGGTTATTAAAATAATGTTATTTTAACCTTCAATATTATAGTTAAAACTGCAATTAAAAATAATGTTTTATTCTTATTTAAATCTCCAATAGTTTAAAGTAATATTATTTAAATCGTCAATATTATTTTGAAACTTGCTGTTGTTAAAAAAAAGTTATTTCATTGATTTAAAATTTAGTAAAATATCATACCACAATTTTATTAAAAATAAATGAGGGCTGGAAGAGTGAACAATAGACTTCACTAATGAAACAGCACAGGAATGTGTTAATGGCTTAAGTACTTTACTTAGCCAGCAAGAATGAAAACAATAGGTATTCGCTTGTACGATTTTTCATCTTAAAATTAATCAAATTGTAACAAAAGAAAATATACCTACAACATCCTGCTAGTCTTTCGATCTTCAAATAGATCACAAATGCATTAGGAAGGGTGGTAATATTCTTAACGGATTATTATACACATGTATATTTGTGTATGAAAATTTCAGGAGTAACAACAAGAGAAAACAAACAAACAAAAATGATTGCAACCTTTGCTGAAAATACAGGAATTTGGGATAAAAAAATGAATCAAAAGATTTAAGTAAAAGCTATATCATTATACCTGTAACCATAAAATCCAATATATATATATGCGAGAGACAATTCTCTCTTTCT
Source organism: Epiperipatus broadwayi (assembly GCA_028023455.1). Lineage (NCBI taxonomy): Eukaryota > Metazoa > Onychophora > Udeonychophora > Euonychophora > Peripatidae > Epiperipatus > Epiperipatus broadwayi. The sequence goes on along the minus strand of JAQFVV010000053.1, from coordinate 4,655,969 downwards.
TTTTTTTAAAAATGATTAATAAAAAAAATGGGAAAAAAATTATATATTTCTAACTATCAGAAATATCCGATTGAATTAATTCACTATTAATAAAATATTTTTAAAATAAACTTATGTAGGGTCTTCATCTTCTCCTGACTGGGCTTCAGGTTAACTGGCTGTGCAGTGAGGATTTCATATCATTAAAGTGTAGGTAAGGCGGCTTTTGTCATCATCGTGGCCAGCTGGAACTGGCATGATCACATCTCGGCGATTTGAGCAGAACAAGGGCGGGTGCATCGGCTGGTTGTCTACCCCACGCTTACTTTACTGGAAGTTCTGGTAGATTTCTCCATATTTTCTATCTAGTATAATGCAATAATTATCATTATTAAAATTTCATCTGCTATCTTGAATGGTTAATTAAATCCACAAGAAAACAAGAGTTCTTAAAAAAACTGTGTAATTGATTTTTTCTTAGGCAATATCAGCAATAGCATAAATAAATCTCTAAGTGGCTGGATGACTGGAGAATTCCGGAGACAAAGTAGTGAATGACTTAAACAGAATGAATGCCACAAGAAGAATGAATCCCATAGCACTGACTAAAACCTATCAATCCCACTCATAAGAACCAATTCAAGTATGCCCCTGAGAAATATGAATCAGCCAACCCTTTATTTTAGCTTATCATTTAGATTATAAATATTCCTTACTATTTTTCCAATTAAATTCTACATATCAGGGTTTGATATAATGTTTAGTTTCCATCTTGAAATCTCAGACCACTTGATTAACAAATATTACTTTGAAAGAATTTTATTTTATATATAAAAAAAAGATATTTTAATTATAACATTCATCATCAAACATTTTTCTTTTTGAATAGATTTTTGCCAAAGCAATTAACATTCTTTGATTACAAATAAAATTACAGTTTTTAGAAAAGTAATTAAAAAAAAAAAGCAAAAAATATACAAGTATGTTGGAACAATTACTTTAATTATTTCTTTTACGAATATGTTCCAACATGTGATCCATTTGACCAATAAAGTTTGCTTTTCTGTATTTGAGTTTTTCCAAAAAAAGCAAAATACATAACCATAAAATGACATATAATGAAAATGTACAAACAAGAAAAATAAAAATATATAAAATACATGAGTTTATTATATGTATATCTGTTTGGGTACAATAGTTCTGTCAATCAAATGTTTTCTTTAAATTGGTGTGTGTGTGTGGGGGGGTTTTCTAATGCTCAGTCCCAACTTCCAACATTAATGTAGTACATATATATTCAATGTGCTAAATATATACAAATTTACATGTGTACCTGCTGTAATATTCTTTACAACAGACTTTGTGCATGGATATTTGACAATGCCTGGCACAATACATATTAATTAATACTAACCACATAGATATTTCTATTCCAAATATAATATTGTCCGATCTTTGTGAAACTTTTAATGAAATGCATAGTAAGAGAAATTAAGCAACAGAGAATATCATGACCATAATGATGTGGGATCTCAGAATACTTATGCAAGCTTTAGTTTGTTAACATCCAATTATTTGAAGCCTTCAAGTCTGATTTAGGAAATTTTGACTAGTGATTTATGAATTACATCATTAATAGCCTCTATAATTGCATATGTGTTACAAATTGTCTGCTATTAACTTACTAAAATGCAACCAAACAGTAACAAGACAGTCATTAACATAAGATATTTCAATGCATACCCCTTTAAGAAAGCAAATAAATATTTTATTTTACATATATATATATGTTCCAACAAGTAAGAAGGGCTTCATGGCACAGCAGTTAAAACATTCACCTGTCATACCCATGTCCTGACATTTGTTTTTCAGTTTGTTGACTCATCCAACTGAACATCCATTTATTGGGGAATAAGTAAGAATCTATTTTTAGCTAGAGGTTGAGACAAGAAGAAAAGCTGTGAGTTTTCATTACCTCACTAACTTAGCAAATATTGTCCTCATACATTATTTTTCTAGGCGAGAAAGTGGTTAAGTACTTTTCCCTGCAATGGATTGTTTAAACATTATTTTACTTTTTAATCTACAGACACACATAAACATATTTACAAACAATGTGCCAGAAGTCAGACCCCTACAATTATAATTTTATCTTTTATGCTTTTGTTTTAGAATAATAAATAACTTATGACTTAATAAAATGAATTTTCACATACAAAAAAGTATTCCCCTCAACTACAATAGCCAAGGCCTCAATCAATCAGTGTTTGGATCATGTGGTTCTATTGTATAGTCATTTCTAGATCTAAATCTTTTGGATTATTTTTCGATTTTTTGTTAACTATTACAAAACAATAAACGATCTAAAGAAGGCCATTACATTTCAAACAATAAATAGATGAGAAAACATTATATTTAAGTACAAAGATCACGTCCCAATGAAATAAAAAAATGGCACCAAATTTGAACATTTTATTTAATTTATATGATAAGTTATCTCTGTGGCATAAGTTCTGGCTCAACTGTGAACATAAGTATGTGTATAAATATATATATATATTCATTATAAAAATAAATGTAACAATGAAAAGAAAAAAAAAAAACAACATTGTACAACCCACCTCAAGATCAACAGCAAATTCTTTTTCATTTTTTAATAATTCACATAAACTTTGTAAATCATTCAAAGAATCAATATACTTCAAAGGGGTCTCTGGAAGAGGTTTAGGTAACTAGAAATAAACAAAAAAAAATATCTTTATAACAATTAGTGTGAATGTGTGTGGTGAGCCTTTAATTATTATTATTATATAACACGTTTAGATTTCACCTATTATTACCTGGATAGTGTAGATGGTCGTCTTTTCAATTACCAGTGTCTGGCAATAGCTACAAAACCATCATATTCCCCAGCAATTGTACATAAAATCTAGCATAAATGTCTATGTTATAATAATAATAGCAATCAACCATACATAAAAAACCCAAATATCTTTCATTCATGAAAGCTTTTAGCATGTAAATAAAAATAATACTAATAGGCACTATATGGCTAAATTATATACTTAGATATAGATAAACTTTCTATTATAAAAATAAAGACATAATATGTAGAATAAAACCAGCTACCAAATTAATTTTGATTAAAAAACTAGTGAACTTTCTAAACTATTCAATTAATGTTAGAGATAAATACAATACATAAATAAGTTCTTACAATGTAGATATAAAATTTAAAAAACTTAATAATAAAAATATAGAGAAAATTCATCCTTCTTATTAATAAGGACAAAAGCTTTATGGTAATACAAAGTATTTAATCTAAAGACATTATTATCTATAAATCACAATGGAAGATTTCAATCTCAAATTCATAAACATACTCATGTAAAAAAAAACCATATATTTAATCTTTACTACGAAAAATATAATACTAATGTTTATCAAATAAATCTATTCAAAAAAGATTCAAAACTTTAAAAAAAATTCCATTGAGCCATTATAATTAAAGCCAAGTGATATTTTAATAATTGTGATATTTCTAATTGTTGAAATATCTTCAAAAAATGAGCTAATGGTGAAAAATCAGAGAAATTTGATTAGCAAGTGTTATTTACAACAAAGAGATGTATATCAAATTCAAGCTATATCTTTTTCTAATTGAAAGAAGGGAAATGTTGGGAAATATAGGTGGAAGACATTATGAGAATCACAATTTCTTGTGACATTTTGCCTCAATTTATATCTAATCCTTTTCATAGGCACTGCAATAAAAAAAATAGAAAGGATCAATTAATTTATTAGTCCATAAAAAGCTTTTATAAATGTACTTGAAATATGTACTACTATGAAGATCAATTCATTATAAAATAACTATTTATAATGCCATGAAAACATGATACTATTTCCAACCTTCTTATACTCTTAACAATACTATTTTTTACACCAAAACTTTACTCTTACAGTTTCAACTGTCCTCCAGTAATCATCAAAGCTACAATATCCAAATATATAATCATACAATTAATACATTATATTTATACACATAATCACTAACATACATCTTAGCCTGATCATTACAAATAACCATTTTCCATTTTATTATGTATATATTATAATGCCTTGAATGATAATAATTAAATATTTTGTTGAGATATATGCTGCTTGTAATAGCTTCATGCATCTACAGCTTGAAATGTTTCTTCAGAATCAAGAATAATTTTAAGACTTCTACAAACAATAAATTATATTTACTATATTATTTATTTCTTACGTAATGTCATAACTAAATAGACTTCACTTTCTCTCTCTCTCTCTATAGATATATAAAAGACATTTCCAGTGATTAATATTATGTAATACTTCCTCAAACTATTGTTTTATTAAGTAAATGAAATACATTCAATTCAAAGCATAAGACAAAACTTTTTTAGAGAAAATATGTCTTCTCTTTTTACCTCATTTTCTTTTATAGCTTATTTGAAACAATTTGGAAAGCATGAATATTTTTAAATCAATCATATTACTTTAATTGACATTTGTGAAATTTTTCAATTTATACACTGCTAATCCTAACTGAAATAATGAAATGTGTAAATATAAGCTATTCCAGTGATTAATATTATGTAATATATAAAAATTAATACTCAAACTACTAGTTTATTAAATGAAATACTCTCAATCCAAAGCATAAGATAAAACTTTAAAAAAAAAAAAAAATTGAAGAATTTCACAAATGTCAATTAAAATAATATAAATCAATTTAAAATATAGCTTTAAAAGTAATGATTGATTTAAAAATATTTGTGCTTTCTTTCCAAAGTGCATCAGATAAGCCTAGACAGTCTGTTATTTTCACTAAAAGTTTTGTTTTGTGCTTTAGATTTAGAGTATTTCATATGCCAGTAGTTTGAGTATATATATGTGTGTGTGTGTGTATAGAAAAAACATTTCAAACATTACTGCAGTGCAAAGTCATTTCAATATCCTTCTATAAACAAACAGTGATGAAGCCAATAAACACCAGCCTAATCTAAAATACCAGGGCATGAAGTCTTGTTTTTGCTTCCCAAAATCTTAAGCCTCTTTAGAGCATGAAAATTTCAAGCTTCATCCATTACAGATTCAAAACCCAGATCATAGGCATGATGGATAAATAATCTATTATGCCTTAAGCACCATCAATATAGATAGAAACAAAAAAAAAGTCTCATAAATGGAAAATCTCCATGAAACTTTTATATACAATGTTTCTATATCATATGACTTGACAAATGTGTTGAGAAAATATAGAATTATAATTTATTTATGTGAAAATAAAACCCCAATTTACAAAGTTAAAAACTGATACCATTTTTCTTTGCAGATCTAAAATTATTTATCCTTTGTCCTGCAATAGCATAATATATGGGGAAAAAAAGATTTACTTTAAAAACGACTTTGACAATTTTCATTTTTTAAATTTAAAAACTGAATTAAAAAAGTTTATGATATGATCACTTTAATAAACAAATATTTCATGCATCAAATAAGAAAGTGATTGAATTGACAAAATTGTAAAGTGGCTTTGATCAATTTCAGAATTTTAATATTTCAAATTAATGAGAACAATAATCATAGAAAATCTAGTTTTTAATGCAATGGTTCTCACATCATTAGCTCCATAAACTATGTTAATCAATAATGAGAATGATTACATGAACAGATAAATTATTACATTCCTATGACTTGATCTGAATTCTTCAGGTTAAATAATCTTTTAGAATTTAGAGCTACAATGGCTATTGTCAGGGTAGTTACCAAATATTTAAATTTTTGTCTGCTATTAGTTAAAAAGAGAGCTAAAACTATAGTTATTTAGGAAGGCGATTTATTTTCAAGCAACTAAGTGGTAAGGGTGAAAACAGCAATTCCATTTGATTAAGATAAAGTTATTTTTTATTTTATTCAACTAAAAATCAATCTAGGAATTTTTAAATCTTGAGTTTGCTATTCAGAAAACCAGAGTGATGTGCAGTCCTATGAACTGAGTTGATAATTCACAAACAACAGAAACTTCTATGAAACCAAGATTGGTGAACAAATAAGATTTATTTTAGAACAAGTTTCTCAAAGGATTGTGCATACCATTTGATATATCAAACTGAAGCTATAAAATTATCTAAGACTATGAACTTGATGAAAACAGACAGATTGCCTCTCATTCTAAATAGAATAGCCATCTCTTATTTAACTTCTAATGGAAAAATGTGCATTAAAAAACACAAAACCACAATACTCTCCAAATAATAGTATGGACTGCATATAAGTTATAAAAATGTATTATTTTTGTAAAATCTTAAATTGTATCCTATATGGTATGATCTTTTTTTTATGAAGTAGGATGTGAAAAATATCAAATAAGTTTTCAAGCTAATACTACTGAGACAAAGTGTAAAGTCCTTCTTACAACAACATTTCTAGCAATCTCTTTCAGGAGTTTATATATATTAAAAATTAATAGCCTCTTGCAAATAAGTATAGCCATTTTAACTTCAAAATAAAATATAAAAAAAAACTATGAATTTTGTGAAAATATAACCCAATCTGTGAATCACTAATGCCTACCATACATCACATCAGTTCTATTAATAATGCTGTTTTTTAACTTCTGCAACAAATTTTTCTTTCTAAAAGGTTTCAATATTTTACTTAATTATAGTTCTCCATTGTAATTCATTCTCAGCCACGTATTCATAAAAAAAATACTATCAATATTTTTTTGTATCTCTTTAAATTGTTTTAGAGATATTGGTAGTACAATCGAAAGTTCGCCCTCCACATAAAAACCATGTTCATCATAAAATACTTTTATAGGAATGTCTGTTATTCTTAATTGCTATCATATGCAATCTAACAAAACTGTATCACTACCATCATCATGTCTAGCAAGCAGAAGAAACTATCAATCAATCTTATTTTTAGAATATTACAGAGGATTCTTAAATAAGTTTTTCCAATGTATTTACATTACATTGATAGAGGGACCACATATGTAACTTATATACAATAAAATCAGCAGAATAACAACACTGCATACAATTAATTTGGTTGAAAAAATGAATTAATTATATTGGTATGATGAAATATCCCATCTTTTAACTTATTAAATATAATAACAGAACATTTAAATCTATATTGCATCTCAATATCCAAGCCTGTCCTTCTACCTAAAATACTACCAAAATATTTATATTCTCAAGCTGATAACCATCCAAGTCAAAAAGTCTACCTCCCCCACCACTGACTGATAAATCATTTGAAACTTTAAACATTAATTACTAAACCAAAATCTTAATAGATTGCATTCTTGGAATTTGGCAAAAATACAGCTCTATTTTCATCATATTCTAAATCACAGAGCCAAAAAGTTTTTGTTTTCCTTTTAATCAATTCAAATTAAAAAGTTTCATCAATCCATATTGCATCCAAATGCATGCTTCATAAAACTGTTTATCCATGGATCATGTAATTCTAAGTTTTTCTACAGATAAATAGAATTCAGATTAATATCATTATATTTTAAAACTTCTCCAAACAGCCTATCAAGAACTGCATTTTCTGCTTTTAATATTATGAAGTTTTTATAATTTTATTACGATGGATGTCTTTGCCCAAATCTAATTGAGATAATAAAATAGATATCTATAATTTAAAAAGTAATTGTATGAATTCTTGTTTCATGTATTATTAAAAGAGATTATCAAAATACTACCTCCAAACTGCTTAACATATCATCATATAAGAATGCCATTCAAAACATTTTTTTAGTTTTAGAGAACCTAAAATGACCATGAACAGAAAATGATCCATATCCCATTTTATTCAAATAATTCTTGAAAATTCTTTTTTTATGTTTTAAAACTATACAATTCATCTCATGTTTCGCATTCAATTTATTCAACTATCCAGGAAAAAGAAAGCTTCCTTTTGCAAGTAACTAATAACGCAATCATTGTCAGAGAACCAGTTATAATTTTTTTTACTGAATCCCAAAAAAAAAAGCTCATATTCATAACTTCTCAAATGAAAAAAGTTTAAAAATTCAAATTTAATTATAAGTGATCTTTAGCACATGCTGTAGTTGCCTTTAAAAAATAAAAAAATTTCTGAAAGTCTGTGCTCATATACCCTATATTACATATATAGACACAGGTATATAATAAGCCTGTGTTTCAGCTATTATTTTTTTAATGAAACTATCATAATAACTTTGGAGCATAATAATCTATATATGTCCAACAATCTATGCTTAAAAGTATTGCATAATATGAACTTCGGTAAAAGCCTGAAATCCGAGCAAAGCCGCTTGGAGCGTTGATGCTAGACAAAATCAATGAAATATAACGTTACCGGGCCGCTGCAACTTTTTTTTATACAACAAGGGTTTTTTTTTCTAATATTGATTAAACGAATAATTTTTATTTCATTTACAACATGATTTCTTTATTATTAAACAAATTTTGATATTCATTTTTGTTACTTTTTGTGGGTTTTTTGTTGGAACCTGATATTTTTTCAACAAATTTTGCTAATTGTATTTTTTTTTCTTTTTATCATTTGAAAACTTCGGACCGTTTCACGACGTCAAAAAAATTTGTTTGAATCCCACCGCCGAAAAAATAGAATACAATTATTTGAGACTTGTTTAGAACTTAATTCTACCTTTCTTTTATTTTTTTTTGTCTTGAGTAAATGGTTTTACTTATTATTATTAATTTTACTTTTTTTTTTAAACACAACTTGTTATCACTTTGATGTTTGAATTAGCCTTTTTTTTTTTTTGGCTACTACAAGAAATAGCTTTTTGAGCAGGGGGAGGTGGGGGGGGGGATCGTACTGTTTATTATTAACAAAAAGGCAACAACAAAAATAGTCAATTATTTTAATAGCGCTGAAAAAAGAGAATCAACTTTGGAACTTGTTTCGAATTTTGATTTCTTTTCGGTTGATGTAATTGTTTTTCTTAATATTAAATCCAAATTTACTTTTATGTTTATACCGATTCAAAAATTGTTTTCAAACACCCACCCACAATCGGAAAAAGAATTGTAACCAAAAAGTCAAGACTTTAACCTTTTTTTTCATTTTTTGAAACAACTTTTTACTTCGATTTCTATTTCGTTCGAATTACCTTTTTTTTTTTTGTAGCCTTCTACAATAAACTGCTTTTTGGGGGTGGGGGTGTATTTCGTAATTTTTTATTCTTAACAAAAAGTCAACCAAAGTCGTCATTTATTTTAACCCCGCTGCAAAAAATTGAATCCAAATACTTGTCAATTTCGAATGAAATAAAAAACAAAAAAGAAAGGACACAAACTTTGGACTTTTTAAAATTATATTTATTCGATTTTATTCTGTAATAAAAAGTGGACATTACGTGTGCCTGACAAAATAAATAAAAAAAACACAATCTACACACTTTCTGTACTCGGCAATTTATCTGAAGAAAAGTTTCAAAATTGCACGTTCGTCTCAGATCTTTTAGTGGTGTCGAATATTTTCCCCACCATGCTGAAACGTGACTTAGCGTGTGAGCTTTTTTGAAACCTGTTGGAACATGCCCTTTGCCAATTTTTTTACATATTAATCTTTTTTTCGGGAAGGGTGGGGACCATATGACAATTCTTAATAATTAACAACATTTTTTAAATCGAAATGACATTACTCTATTACGGAGATTTGAAAAAGTCGTACCGCTTTGAAATTTAAACACCCTCAAGCGATACTGTGATCAGCTATGAAAAGAACGAATATGCGTAAATAGCTTCGAAGCACAAAACAGGCCGTAATATTTTTGTGCGATGTCATGTAAAACGGCCAAGCTCAATGGGTTAATACAATACGTAAATATTGTATTAGCCTGTAAGGCTGTGGCCGCTGTAAACGGCATTTTTATGTGTTTTGACACGTAAACAATGCCCCAAGCGACCGTGCCTGGATTTCAGGCTTACATTAAAACATGTATTTTCTGGTGACTTAGATTTTTACTAGCTGACTCAGTTCTTATCCTTCCATGCAGGTTATCTGCTGAAAATAATGTTTCTTTCTAATAAAAAAAAATATAATAATATTTAACAATAAGTATATATCAGATATTATGCAAAGAGAATTTTAGTAAACCAATTTATCAAAAAATATAATTAATTTTTAAATAATTGCAATAAAAATAATATATAATATAAAAGAGCAAAGATAAAAAGTGATAGAATGAAAAACTAAAAAGTTTTTTCAGAATGCATATATATCACGTTTCTACACATGTGCAATATGATCATGGTTACCATGATTATGACACACATTAAGCAAGAAACTTTTTCCCCCAATTTAGTGCAATATAAAATATTAATGAGAATAGTCACAATATTGATGCTTCTTATTTGTCCTACCTTTCATTGCCTTTGTGGAATTTCCTATAGCTTACTAGCAAAATGGTTTTATTTTAGGAAAAATAGAATCAACTGTTATAATAATATGAATATAAACATAACTTGTGAAAAATTATATTGCTTGTATAAAAAAAGCAGAAAAAATACCTGTAGATTGCAAAAAATGAAATGTAATTGCTTATGTGCAGTTGACAATGTTATATGATTTAAATACATAGTAAATAGACATATGAGATACTGCTTTCAGCAACAATATATATGACAATGAAATATATTTGATTTTTCATTATAATCATTACTTATAAAATATATATATATATATACTTTTATAAGCAAAAAATAAGATTGAAAAAATATAAATAAAATTGCTTATAGAGTAGGCACAAAACAGATTTATTCTAGATCAGGGGTCCCCAACCCTATGCCCGCGGACCATTTTACGTGTGCCTGCCTCTAAACATAATAAAAAAAATTATTTATCTGATACAAATAAATTTAATTTTTAAAATTTCTTATAAATTATTGTATTGTAATCAAATTATAGAGTATACTATACTTTTACAGCATAAAAATATAAACTTCAATTATATGTTAAAATTTTACTTTTGAAATAAATATTTTTTTGTACATTATGTGTATTATTAACAATATCCAACTATAAATTTACATTGAAAAAGTAAATGGTGCCCGCCATCTGGCCGGTATTATAGAATGTCCTCTTAAGTGCAAAAACGTTGGGGACCCCTGTTCTAGATAATGAAACAAATTATTGTTACAATATAAATTTCTTATATAAAACGAATATGTACTTACAGTTGATAAAAAAATATTACTTGTGAAATTTCATTTTTACAGTTGGCTAGAGTTATATATATGCATTGGAGCACAAAAGACATTCTACAACACCAAAACAAACCATTATTTTACAGCATTACAAATTATTTATATTAAAAATAAATATGAAAAATATTATATACTTGTAGCTAGTATAAATATTACATTTAAAGCTTCACGTAAAATTATGATTGTTTTAGATTCTATGCCCTTGGATTTACATATATATGCATCAGATTTATATTTTTCATTTTAGAAACAAAAAAAATCACTGTTCATTCTTTTCCATGATGTTAAAAAAAAAAAAACTTTTATTAAAATATTCATAAAAAATGCAAATTTTATCGTACAGAAAACTAAATTACACTATTAGAAAGTTAATTCAATAACAAAAAGAATGATGTCAATCACATGCTATATTGATTTAAATTCTATAATTGGTCAAAATTCTAAAAAAAAAAGTTTTCAGGGGTCTAATAGTCGTTAATAATTAAACTGTAATTGCTATTGATGCAATAACACTATCCAACAAAAAAATAAAAGTATTCTCCAAACATTCTGAATCTAATGTTGAAACATAACCACTGATAAAATAGACACAGATGCCATTTCCCAAAACCATTTTTAATATCAATTCATTTAAATTCAATAACTAAGAGTCATCAAAGAAAATCCTACCAATGACCTTTCCATTTGGTGATTTCCTTCCAAAAAAGTTTGAAAATGAGTTTCACTAAAAGCAGATTTAAACTTAAAGTGCGAGTACTAGTCTAAGTTTAAGTTGAAAAATTCACATATTCCATGCATCTATATTTAAAAAATAATTAAAATAACACTTATTATCAACCTATTTGATCACTAAAATTACTACTTAAATACAGAAATACAAAACATCATTTATACATTACAATTTCTACTTTCTTTCATAATTATGAGGAGGGAGAGGCAATGATATAGTTTCTAAAATATATCATTTTGTTAAATAAAACTGTCTCAAACTTCAAAGTGACTCATTACTGTCTGTAATGTTTCACGCAAGATCATTACTAAAAAATTTATAAATTACAAAATCTATCCCATTGTTTTTTTTCTTCTCAATGTCAAGGGTTTTACATACATACACGCAAGCATCAAAACAAAAACTGGGATCAGAATTGCTATGTCTGATTGAATAAAATGTCATAATTTGTGCAAACATAATTGATGGCATAAATGAATATAGTAAAGTTAAAAAAAAAATGGAAAGAATGAGAAAAAAGACAAAAGACTAATTAGAACAAGTCCTAGACTTTCATGAGACCACTTATCCTTTAAAGATCACCAAGATATTATTGGCCAAGCACTACTTATAAATTATTTGCAGTTAATACTTATATTTAAAATTTATTCCATTATCCACCAACTGCAGACTTTATCAGTAATTGAAATTAATATTTGAAGTATATTAAAAAAATTTATATATTTCTGTGCTGTGATTAGTTACAGTTAGCACTATAAAAAAATCCGGTCCAACTAAGTGAATTATTTGCTCAATAAAATATTTACAATAACAATAATCAGCAATGCATATTTGTACTTCATAGCCAAATGGCTCAAAATTATGCATCGTTTAAAGAGATTCTAACCTACAGTCTATAGAATTCATCATTCTGCCAATAGATTCTATACAAACAATGAAATGCAGGCCAAGCACATATTACATATTAGTAAGATATATTAATAAAATTCAAGTTTATAATATATATCTTATAATTTTGTAACACTTATCAATACAACTGAGCATGGTCTGCACTTAGCAATGATGTTTCTTATATTTCTGGGAATCCAAACAGTGTGTTATGTTAAACACCGGTGTTATTATTACTAAACCGAATATTATTCAAATAAATATTAGTGTAAAAAATTGGAATTTAATTAGTTCTTTGTAATTTGCAAACTAAAGACAAATAATCATGCTTATGTCACACACACAATAATAATAGACAAATATAACTAATATACAAGTTCATTGGAAAATTTGAAATTTTTACTTAATTTATGTCATGTTATATAGCTTCTTGAAATGCAACACTACTAATGTTATTTTTTATAAAAAAATTTCATATAATTCTCATTCTTATTAAAATTTTAATTAATCAACATGTTAAAAAAAAATTGATTCAGAATATAATACCTTCAATAAAGATTAGTTCGACAAATATTTTTTTGTAAATAATCATGACCACTACACCTGTCTTATGTAAAGAAGCGGTTGCTGTAGTATAAAAATATAATGTCATTTTAAGTTATCATGCTTTTATTTACGAAGCTTTTTAAGGAGTTATAAAATAAAAAATTATAAGAATTAACTTAATTTCAATGGCAGTAAAAACAAATGAAATTTTCACAAATCAGAATTTAAATATAATTAGAACTAGTTTATGAGCACCCGATATTATTGAAAAAATATGTTTACTGATGGTGAATAGGTCAAATGAATATTTCATTGCAGAAGAAATATGTTCTGATCAAGTCAAGATTTTTAAAAGTCTAAGTTTATCAGCATAAACTATAATTATAAGAATTGAAGATTTGTTTATTAATGTTAAAGATCAGCTCAAACAAAAAATTACAGATTTTATAAACTTTTCAATTATAATTGATGAAAATAAGAATATTATTATACAATATTAATTGCTTGCTTTCACATGAGGTATCAGTCAAACTTTTGAAGTCACAGAAGCCACTTCACTAAAAGTTTAATGGATAGAATTTAAAAATAAAAAATATTTTTAGATGTATCAAGAGTATGAAGATCTGCAATTTATTTGAAAATTTTTGTCAGCAGTAACAACTGGTGGTGCTAAGAATGACTAGAAAAAAATATTTGTTTCAATAGACATAATAGATATTTTGATTCTAAAAGCATAGAAACATCCAAACAACTTCATTGCATTTATCAGTAATTGTTAAATTTTTATCTTTGGATTCAATCATGCCAACAAACTTATTAGTTGCTAAAGTGCTGTCAGAAACAAATATCCCTATCTCATCACTTCAAACAATTGTGCTGGTTAACTTTTATCCTTGAACATAGGCTCTAAAATACTCATTGCCACAGCTTCTGTTTAAATATTCCCTAACAAGATAGTAATTTAAATCTTTGAACTGAATTTTTTTCTAACAATTCTAGCTTTGATTTTGATTTTTGACTTACCTGATTCCATTTTTAGTTTTGCTATTAGCAAATTCTAAAAACATAATTAATCATCACTCTGAAGTGTTAGACCAATGACAAAAGAGCCAATCATTATTCCCAACATTATTCCCTGATATATTAAGTTCAAGATTATTTGGAAGTATTACCAGATTTTATTTTGTGCATTAAAAATTTCAAAGATTTTTCAGTTTTTAATAATAGTATTAGTGGTCTATTATTGCTGTAAAAATAATGGTTGAAGACTATTAAATGATACAGCTTTAAACTCAGGCTTATACATAATCACATAGTTAGTCACTTGGAAGGTCATGTAATGTTAAAACACTATCAAAAGATTAAATAAGAAAAACAAAATTGTTTTCTTTGATTATTCTTTCTACTGAATTACTGTTAATAAAAAATGCATTTATATTCAAAGTAATCAAATCCATAAATGTAACAAGTTACTTTCAAGGAAAAGAATGTCTTTGACATGATAGTTTCATCCAAGTTCTTTTTAACTACTATTTTGACATTTTTGTTTAGGTTTTCATTTACTCATGTGTTAATGGTAAAAATATCAATTTAATTTTCCAAAACAAAATTTTATCTATTCTTTGTTAAAATAATTATTATATAAATACAGATATGTAAAACTTAACTAAAAATATCATACCTGTGGTTCAACACTGATCAACTGTTCAGTTAATGGTTGGAAATGATCTAATTCAAACTGATAAGGATGTCCAATATCATTGTAAAGTACAGAATAATTTTCCTGAGCCTTAAGAAGATTTTTTGATAACTCTTTCAAAGCATTTGGTTTAACTTTAATGGAAGGCAAAAAAGGTCTGGAGCTATTATCTATTTTATCTTTAAACTTTAGCTGTGGTCTTAATATGTTCTTGGCCCCTAAAAGTTTATAACTTGTGGGACTTGAGATTTTGGATGGCAATGTATTTTTCTTATTCCAACTTGTATTAATAGTTGGTTTAGGAGTTAAAGTTGCAATGATAAGTTCCTGTTCTTTTTGTTTTAAACCTTCTGCTTCATCTAACAGGTTACTCTGCAACAAAAAATTTTCAATTAAAAAAAAAAAAAAACAATTTTTCAAATCACATAGAACATATTATTAAAATTAAATCAAAAAAATAAGAGAATATATAAATAAAATGCAAAATAACTAATGTGCATTGAGTCAATTTACTTTTTAAAAAAAATCATTACGTAATTAAAAACCAAAGATAATTTGTATATCATGGAAGACTAGCACAAAAAATGCCATGAATCTTTAAAAACGAAATGCTAGAATTATGTTAAGAGAACAGTAAGCAATAGTAAATTACCATTAAACATGATCAATGTTATCATTTGTAGTATTCTATTAATCTATTACCTTCAAGTGGAGAACATATACATTAATAAAATAAACAGTACTTAATACACTTGATAAACATACACATAACAATTATAAAATATTTTTTAAAATATAATCAATAAAAACTATTTTAGTTTGTTTTTGATATTAAGAAAATACTGTGACTTTATTAAACAGTCATCTTCAGCCTAAAAAAAATTATCCACAAAATAAACGAATACAAACACAAAAAATAATCATAATAAATTTCAGTGAATTCTCAATTATTTATTTTCAACAGATCACAGAAAATAAATAATAGAAGTCTATTAAATGCTATAAATAAACAAAATACAACTTTACCATTAGCTTTAACTTCAAAACATTCCCACACTTATTATGTGCAAAATATAAGTGAATATATATAATTTTAATATCCAGTAATTATATGGTTTTAAAAAATATTTCTTTTATACAAATAATCTTATTTAATAATTATATAAAAAGGAATTTACTTAACTTTTTAATTTTATAATAAAATTTTAAAAAAAAATAATATTTATTTGCTTTGGACAAATTTAGGCCTCAATTGATTTTTACAAATGTTAAGTATTTATTTGTAAGACTTTTTGAAAAATAAACACTATAGACAAACCAAAAAAATTCTCTTTTTAAACAATAAGAAACAAATTGACTGGCAATAAAGTTAATTATTTCTAAATTTTAAAAAACATTTTAACTCTGAATTACTATATAAAAATTAAATTAGAGAAAATATTATTATTATTATTTTTAGTAGAATAAAAATGTCATTTCAAATTAAAAAAAAACAAAAAAACAATTCACTTGAAAAAATAATGCAAAAGAAACAAGAGGGATCACTTTATCTGAAATAATGATGGGATGTAAAAAAAAATACTCCTTAGAATTTAGGTTATACATCATTAATATATATATAGTATATATTTTTTATCTCATATTAGATAATTAAAAAAAAGGTTTGTAAAGAAAAAAATTTTAATGCCAAAGGACCCACAATTAATGTCATGGGTCTGAATATTTCTCAATAGTTCTGCCTCTACACGTTTATACCAATTGGGATATTCATCTATATCAGTCTTGTTTTGACAAAGATACTCCGAATCAAAAGCCTGGTTTAGCAGTTAATAAATATTGTATTTATACTTAATTTTATTGCAATAATTATTATCTACATATTCAAGTGGAAATTGCTTATTTATTATATACTAATATTATTAACTATTATAAAGATGACACTAACACCTGAAAATCATATAGATAGTATTTCTCCAGAATGATCCATCATATTTACTTTTCATTATTGGGCATTCTTTTCTTTAATCTCCGGTCTTATCAAGGATTATATACTTTTTATAATGAATTAAATAAATTCATGATATGACCAAAAATTTCAATCTGATTATTTGTACTTTTAAACAGAATTCATATTTAATCTATCGATATCCTCTATTCATTTTTCTTGCTATGTATGGTATTCTCAAAAGTATTTACAAGTACCATAATTCAAAAGCATAAAAATTTGATTATTCTTCAGTGGCCAACTTTAGCAACTTGCCATAGATTAACATCAAAATATGTACCATTCTGATCTACATTTTTAAAGATATACCCCCTTACATCTAAAAAACGTTTTCCAGATTCTTCACTGCAACTCTATTAGTATACTAGTTTAAAATGAATCTTCATTAAATTCTTTGCTACTGATGAATGATCCACAAAAAAAAAAAAAAATGTCAACTATATCTATATTTTCATTATCAATTCTGATCAGCTGATGCTGATATCATAATCTTTGTCTTCAGTTTTTCACTCTATTACCAACTTTCCTATTAAATGTAGTATTTTTTTTTTTGATTTTCAACTGGTTGCTGCCTTTAGTATATCTAAGATTGTTGATGTTACTTTCGGCCTGAATCTACATTTTCATAAATTTTGGTTTCCCTATGTAATATATATATATATTGTGCCATTACAATTTAGTCACTAGCTAAATTTATAGTAATGTGCATGTAAGAAAATGTAAAACAAAATCATCATCACATTTTCATAAAAAAAAAAATGAAGCTGTAGGGCATCCAAGTTCAAACCCTACAAGATCCAGTTCTAAATGCTTTAGACAGAAAGAGAGTGGGTCAACAATTATATTCTTTAATTGTTTGTGTGTTGATAGAAAGGTAATACACACATTTAAACTATTCCATATTTAATTTTTCTGTTAAAAAGCAAAGTTATAACGCATATGTATAGGCAGTGTGTGTTATAAAAGCTATTTAGTTAACCACTTTTAAATTTCAGATATTAAACTTTCTTTAAAACTAATCTATGCTTGTTCAATTCTAGTATCTTATTCTATACTTCTATTTTTGCTTTTCTATAATTGTAATTTGGATTTAAAAGGTTAAAATTTTAATTTTAAATATTAGGGTTATAATTACTAAGCTAGCAATTAGATTATTTTAATGTCGGTTTATGAATGATTTGAAATGATAAAGGATGTGTGTACATTACATACCTAAATTTACATTTATTATATATTGAAAAAGAAGAAGGGTTAAATCTGTCAAATTATTTTTTTTTTATTCAACAATTTTGTGTTAAGGGTGAAAAGCTGTTGAATAAAGTGTATATTTTGTAACAATTTTGTTTTTATAAATGATTGTTTGTCATTTTAAAGCTTAAGCTTGGTGGGAACTCTAATTTTGAAATTGTCTCATCTTAAGATTAAAGGAAAGAAACTCCAATTTTAGATATTACAGATATACGTGAAAAAAAGTGTCTGAAAACCAGGTGTGTGATTTTTTGAGTTGGTCAAAAATAGCAATTCACATTATCATCTAATTAGGTGAGTTGACACAAAAATCGGATATAAAAGCAGTCTGGAAAATCAGTTAAGTTATTAGATTATTGTTATTATAATATATTGTGAGAGACTTTTTAAAAATTATTGAAACTAAAGCAGACAAACATTTTTAATTCTGCTAGATAATTTTTTTTTTTTAAATCATTTTTTAATATCAAGTTTTGAATGTTGAAAATATAAGAATGACGGGGTAGAAAAATTATATATATGTCTCATCTTTTACCTGACCGTCGCGGAGCCGCAGATCATAAAGGAAGGAAAAGATGTCTTGTCTGAAAAATAATATTCTACACCTTTCAACTGACCAGAGAAATAAGATGTTTTTAGCTGGAAAGAAGAAAACATTCACCTGCATTTGAAAGAGATCAGAAAGATGAATTAATCTACTGATAAATATTAATCATCGAATCCAATTAATTGTTCCAGTAACTGAGTTTGAACCCCAGAAAAATTACAATGTGAAAACAACTGCTATATTTCATCCACGACGAGAATCATGCTGAACGGAAAAATTTTAAATCAGTATAAGAATTTCTAAATTGTCCACTAAAGCAAATAACCGTATTTGAATCATCATCATCAAATAGTTATACATCTCAAGAAAGAGATTGTTCCAAAGTAAAACGGAAATGGTAGCTGCAGAAATATAGACATTATACAAGATAAGTTTGAGCCATTGGAAGTTCGCCATAAAACAAAGGATCGGTAATATGACTTTTTATATCTATTTTCTTTATGAAATCAGAGTCTTAATAAAAAATTTAGTAATAAAGTGGTATATTTTATTTAAAGAACTTTTAAAGACAATTCAGATCGATTAAAACCAAGAATTTCTTACTAATAATAACTTTGAGCTTCATAAATGATTCTGAATGTATCAAGATTATTTGTTTATTAATTTACAGTTATGAAATATTAATGTGTAAAATAATTTTTGTATTATTATTTTGGTTTTAAATAATATTTTTGTTATTATGGGGATAAAACGCGCACATACATAATAATATTTTACATGTGTATACTTGTGAGTGAATGTGAATAAGCAGTATTAAAATATTAGATTATTTTGTTTTAGGAAAATATAGCATTTCAGCGCTTAGAAGAGAGGGGGAGAAAATAATTTAAAACTTGTTTCTAAAACTTGCTCTTTCCAATTTTACTAACATTTATTTTTGTCATTCTACTTATGTTGGATTTATAAAGTATGTGTGCCAATGAGTGGATATTTTGTTTTATGAAATACTTTTCTTGTGGATGGAACATTTTAACAAATCGGTTACCCAATTTAATACAATATACTTTTGAAATACATTTACGGGAAAGGGGGAAGAATTTAAAATTTAATGTTATGATTTTAAAACAGTCGATTATGATTATTGTTGTTATTGTTAATATAAATTTTCATGTAAATATAGAAATTTTTATGTATATGTTAGAAATGCAGTAATAAATATTAGTTTATGTTATTAAACGAGGCGTATATATTTCATTAAGAGTAGTCTTTATCAAGTGTGATCATTCATCATCAATGGTTGAATATTAGTTGTTTAAGATATGATTAAATATGCTAAGATTAACAATAATTATGAATTTCTTTATAAAAATTAGGTTTTATGTTTAGGCTTAGTCCTAAAGCTGTGGTTGAAACCATTGTCATTGTCATCATCATCATCATCAACGTTTTTAATTAATGAGCTGTTTAAATGTTTAAAGGCCATAAATAAATATTGATTTCATAGTATTTAGTGATTTCTTAGTATTATTATAACCACCATTCCATCATCTATTTCATGCAAGGATGAGTGAATTGCCATCCTAAATTAATAGTAATCTGAGCTAGTAAAACTTATAAAAAAATATTGAAACACATTTGTTATGCTAAGGTCTAAGAAATGATTTATGTCTAATGAATTCCACTTCAGTTTAAAAATGTTTTATGTTACCTAGGTGTTTACTTAAATATTAGTGCATACAGTGCTATGGGTCTAAAATCAAAATCATACATTTTGTAAGAAATAAGGTACCAAAAGGGATTCAAACCCGGTACATGTGAAAGGTTATTAGATATAACTGTGTCTAGATTCAAATAATCTAGTGGCACCCTGCTAGACCATATTCACTTGGTATTTGTTTGGATATGCACTTAACATCAAACCAAGAAATGAAAGTGGATAAAATCTACTGTCTGTATACCTGAGCAGATATTTTATTGAGTTACTAGTGTACTCACCTCACGTGATTTCCATATACCTGAGTTATAATAGTTGTTATTAATAATTTGTTTATAATTATTGATATTGTGATATCTTGAGAAATCTAATTATAAAAATATGTTTAATTTATTCCTACTCATTATTTTAATATTTATGACCTTGTGGTTATATAGCTACTATCCAGGAGTATGTTTCATTTAATCCAATGACCCTTAATATGATTGATAACTCAGTCTCATCTTTTGTTATATAGCGTATGCTCATGTTAATATAAGTTTAAATAAATTCTGATCAGTTTCATTAAGTTTATTTACAACTTGTTTGAATTAATATTTCTAAAGACTACTTATTGAACACGTTTATTTACTTACAATGTTGATTTAGTCTCTTTGTTTAATAGCCACTATTCAGGTTAAATAATCCTTTTCTCTTTCATATAAAATAAAAGCTACAATTTCTTTTCGTTTATTAAGATAAATATTCGTATTTGAATCGTTTCTTAATTATTAAATACATTTGGATCGTTTGATCATCTTTATTAAGTTACAATGATACTATTTGAATATTTGAGATTTTAATAATATTTGGATTTTTGACAAATTCAATGATATTTTAATATACAATTGAATTCATCATTAATTTTGTTACAATTCTGCGCAGTAATAAGATAATGTTCTTTCTCGATACGAACTGTTCCAAAAAAGTTTAATTCAGCCATCAGTTATAAAACAAATTACAGAAGAAAATACTAAATTAGGAATTATTCCTGAAGTGTTCACTACATATATTATGTAAGTAGACTTTATAATAAAGAAATGAGAACACTTCAATTCTCAGTAAATCTAATAACTATGTATTGTTGTTAAATGCTGAAATTTATACATATTCACTGCAAATTCCATCTAAAGGAAATTTGTCATTAACCTTAGTTGTAAGTGTATTGATATTAAATTATAATTGATTATTCTTACTTGATCTTATGTCTCATTTCTTCGTGCTACCACAGCTGAGATAAATTCCCTGTGGACACAGCACCCTCACTATAAATTAATTATAAATGTTAAATAGGTAGTGACAATATGTCCTATCTAACTCTTTTGCCAACATGAAGCCAGTCTGTTTCATCACAGCTCTTTTTAATTTTAGCGTCTAATACTGACTAGATTCCTCATTAGAACAATGAAATATTAGTCATTCTTGTAATTTATCATAAATACTGATAGTAAAACTATACAGCATCATAATTATCGACATGGAGTTCAAAAAAGAGCAAAATAAAATTTGACAAATTTTTCAGATTACAGATTTTTTTTTTTTTCTGACAGCAATGCAACTAATAATTCAAATATTTATCAATAAATGAGCATTTAGTTATTCTTAGAGAGTAAAATAAAGAAAATATTTGAATCCCTACAATTACTGTTCCTGTTTAGAAGATTTTTGATGTGCACACTATCAAATAAAAGCAAACACAAAATGTGTGTTAAAGAAAAAAAAGCAAAAGATAATCAAACCTATTATCAATCCTGAACAAAACAAACTGATTGACATCCTTTCCATAAATCCTGTAAAAGTGGAATAAATTCTATTTACAAATTTTTCCTTCTCGTGCATAGCATAACAATATCAATCCCATCAATCTCTTCATTATATATAACCTGGCAATAAAATTTCAAGATCAATATTTTAATACAGATAATTACAAATGAAGAGAAATTTTGCTAGCTATATAATATATAAAAAATGATAAAACTATATTAGCTGGCAAAATGAATATAGTAGACTACTATTGCAATATTTGATGTTATAGTATCATCTCATGGTATGCTACAAAGACAATAAAATTTATCTCTGGATACAATTTAAAAAGGATATGTTTTGCCTGTTTTCTTTTTTGCAATGGTTACATCTTGTATTATTACCTAACTATATTGCTATTTGATTCATTGTGCTTACTTTCATTTTGATTAATTTGCTGCCACAAACAGTTTTATTATGAAATTTCATCATTTATGGATTTGCATTTCTATATAAATTTTGTTTATCAATATTGTGACAGGGATAATGAGAATTAAACCCCATCACAAGTTAGTATCACCTAACTCTATGCAAGATCTGAACATAACAAACAATTAAATAAAGGCGGATATCAATGATAAATATATATGTATGTAAATATGGTATGCATATGCATGTGAGGTCTGGATATATTTTAATACTAGTTATTTTAATAGTAGTTACTTTTATGAGATTGAAAGTTAAGTTTTGTATTTAGAATTTAGGAGTAAAATAAATTAAAAGTTAAATAAAAACAAAACAGAATAAACTAATTATAATTAGTTAAGAATTTTAGTATCTTCTATCTGATTTTTATTTTAACCCTTTAACCGCTAATTATATTATTGGTTGTATGAGGTAAAAATCAAATCTTTTAATTGGCCAACTCACAAACTGAAGACAAAGCCTATTGTTAAAACATATTCGCCTATAATATTAAATTCAACTCAGATACGTTTATAAAAAGTATATTACTAATTTTTCAGGCTATGAAAGAGAACGAAAGTTCTTTCAAAAATAAATTGCTATTTATTTATTATAAAATATATTCAATTTTGGTAAACTTAAAGCGAAT
The DNA here is from genome assembly GCA_028023455.1 of Epiperipatus broadwayi. Classification (NCBI taxonomy): domain Eukaryota; kingdom Metazoa; phylum Onychophora; class Udeonychophora; order Euonychophora; family Peripatidae; genus Epiperipatus; species Epiperipatus broadwayi. The sequence continues at coordinate 4,632,447 of JAQFVV010000053.1, read as the reverse complement.
GTCTAAACAAAAAAGTGCTGACGCAAACGCTTTTTTTCAATTTTACGTTATGGAAAAGTAAAGATTTCTTTTTGCTAAATCTTAAATATTTTTACTAAAATCTTCAATATTTTTCGAAAATAATTTTGTTTTTTTAGTATATTTTATTAAAAAACTATTTTAATTTCTCAAATTATATTTTTTTAATACTTAAATTGCATTCGAAATGAAAATCTCAGCGTTTTTCTTTATTTTCTTTGATCAGGCGGTTTCTTTGTTCTTTCCAGCCAATCAGAATGTCTTTTTCGGCTGATAGCCAATCACCGACAAACTTCTTTCTTTGTTTAGTTTTAAATGCATTTTTTTTTGATTTTTTACTTATAAAATAATTCGGAAGAGGGCACCATCTTACAGAACTTTTAAAAACCTAATCAATAACTATCAAACGAAAATTCTAGCCTTAAAACTAGCAGAATTAGAGTGACGTCAGATGTCGACGAGATGCCTCGTAAGAGGCGGTTAAAGAATTTTAAAAAAGAAAAAAACTTTTGTTTTATTAAACTTATTCAACTTAAATTCTGAAAAAATTTTAGTTTTACATTAATTAAATATTCTATACCTGGCAATATTGTTTCCTTTTGTAATAGCCAAATTATACAATTTATTATGAATTATATTGCTTAATAAAAAATAAATAAATAAAGGTCAGAGGAGATTCATCAGCATTTTCTTTCATGTTGTTGACTATAGATAGGGGTTTTACAAAAAACAAAAAAGGCAAGCTGTTATTGTGAGAAAAAAAAAAAAGAGTGGGAAGAATAACCTAAATGCAGGGAGAAAATAAGAATAACAATGCAGGAAATCACTTTTTATGAAGATGATAGCAAAAAATACTTTCAGATAATAATGAGAGATCTACAAAATCAATAAATTCTTACATTATAAAATTCTGTTGATTATATTAATCAACTGACAAAAATTAATCCAAGGGAATAAACAAAAAAAGTTTGTGATAGCTTGTACTATTAGCCTGTTGAAACAAGTGACATTAATGGAATGTCAATTAATAACCACCAAAATAAATCAAATGGAGTAGACATTTTAAAGTACTCTAGCCTGCTCATCACAATGTAGTCTAGCTTTTGGTTGCCAACTGATAAGTATTGACCTATAAGATATTATCTGGAAAAAGAAGTCCTCATGCCATAATGAACCCTTTCTTCTGATCGTGCACATAATAAAAATGCATAAAGCCTCTGATTTATATACCAGTAGGACCAAAGTGAATGAAGAAAAACTATTATAGAAGACAAAAGAGCTCTGGACATTAATGCCTCCATGAATTAAACGAGTGAAAAAAAAAAACTATTCAATGTGATAAACTATTGTGTTGTTAAATATAATCCTGGGAAATCAGGTTTTTTTTGTATATATAAATAGTTAACTTTATTATTTTATAAATACATTTATAAATGTGTTATTATTTGATTTGTTTTTTTTCTGGTAGGGTTTATTAAAACATATATGTATATTTTCTTTTTTGCATCTATTTATTTACATTTAATGAATGGATATTGATGGAGTTACTTAAATATTCAATATCCTAGTTTAAATTTGTATATGCATGTACAGATATATGTATTCATACGAGTTGAAGGAAGGGAGGAGGTGGTTTGCTTCGTGTTTTATTTTTATTGTGGATAGATTTTCATTTTATTATAATTAAAGTATTATAAATATTAAAATTGAATTCTATGCATTTTTTTTTTGTTTGTGTTGTCTTTCAAACTCTACTGAATGATACGGTATGCGGTAAATGTAGAATCACAATTTATTGTAAATAAGTTAGACTGTTCAAAATCTATTGTTTGATGTTTTGTTATCTCTTTCTCATCCCACACAAATATAAATTGATTATTATTGTTTGTTTTTACTGTAAGTCACTCATTCTGAGACTAGAGTACTGAGCTTATATTTCGGATATGATATCTAAAAGTAGAGGTGGATAATATTGTAGGGATCTCTTCAGGGAATAATTTCTAAAAAAAATTGGCACTTAAGACTGATTTTATTCAGACTTTATAAAAATGGTAAGCTTTGCTGATCCTTATAAGGATAGATATGAAGTAAGTGAATAGGAACTGTAACTAATTATTATTAGTTTGGTTCCTTTAGCATAGCATTTATTCTATGTGTGCGTATTGAGCTTGAGATAATACATGGGGGGGGGGATCTCATATGTTGTAATTAATGCATACCATTTCTGAGGTCTGTAGTAGATGTATACAGATAAGAGGAAAAGAATATGATTCACAGTAAGTCCAACATGGGGCCTGAAATAAGGTGAAGGTCCTGATATAGATGTAGGTGAAATATTAGATCAAGAAAAACACAACCAGTGACTTTGGTGAAAATATAAGGTAGTAGTTATCACTTGGTTCTAATATAGATATTTTATCATTGTTTTTTTATTTGTTCTTTAGAAATACGTTTCATAGTATATATAAATTATATATATGGACAGTTAATAGGTGATAAATTAATGTTGGAGTGACGAGAGATTGACACCAGGTTAATAAATATGGTAACATATAAGATAGGTGATGAGTTGAATATTAAACAGATTAGAGGGTTTGGAAAAGGGTTTATATTTAATATAAAAAGTCAAAGGAAAAATAGTGCAGGCATGATAGGTGGTAGCTGAGATAGTAGCATGGTGAGAGAGAAGGTTTAGGGTATTGTTTTAAACATATATAGTAGATTAAGCTTGTTTAATTGGAATAATAAATTATATACAATCAGTAATATATTACAACTCAGTAGTGTAAGTAAAAACACAAAATGATGTATAAACTAGTAATTCTTGATGATAACTAATCAAACATGAAATGACAGAAACAATCTAATGAGCAGTCAAAAGTACAAAAAAAACGAATCCCTAATCAATGAAAATCAGCAAATACAAGAACATTCAGAGACAGAAAATCAAAAACAAAATTACATGGAAAAGCTCAAGTAATAGTCGCAAGAGATGCACGAAAATAGGACAGCAAAAATATGGAAGAATTACTGCAGAAATATTAGGATGAATGGCAAGAATATGAGAATCCACAACATTGAGGAAAAGTTTAAAGATATGCAGCAGAGTATAAATAGGAAACTTCAGAGTATTGAAAAAATAAAACAAAAGAATGTAATTAAGATATTTACTAGAACAATTTCAAACTGTAATTATAAACAGATCTTAATCAACCGCTACTTATGTGCTGCATTATCATATTAAACTAACATTGTTTTGTTGACTACGAGTAAACACTCGATCCAAGCTACATGATAAAGACTTTGAAAAGATTAAAACAGCCACCTTATCTTTGTATCTAAATGCAATTATATAGACCAATCATAAGCATCTTGGATTGAGAGCATATTTTATAATATTCACTTTACTTCCATTTTCTCTATTACATATATTAACCCTCCAGTACTCTGACAGATTTCTTTGTTCTCATTAGATTTAAGCTTTCAACTTTCACTTTAATATTAAACCATTATTATTTATCAGAATATAATAAATTTGACCTCATTTGATAGATATTCTGGATTAAAAATTAAATAAATTTTTAAAAATCACATTTGATTTTCAGAATTATTTTAAAAATTAGATTTTGATCAAAACAAAGTGCTGTCACATCATCAAATTTCAGGTGGAGCAGATTCAATTTGCAAAATGAACAAAATCTTTGTTTCATGTTTGTTTTAAAAATCTGAATGAATTGTATTTAAATATCTAGTAAATCTATTAATTTGTTTTAAAAGGATAAAAAAAATTTACAATTTTTACGATATCGTTAAATGTTATTTCACACTCTTTAGTGACGAGATTTCTAGATAGTTGTATTTTCCACAACCGTAATCTCTATGGTAACATTACACAGAATATATTCTTTTATATTTAAAAATGAAACATTTCTGTAAAAATTAAATATCTAATAATACATTGTAACAGTCAGAAAACGTGTGACTCGTAAACATCGTGCAGAATTCGACCACCATACAGAACAGCAGCACCATCGAGTAGCGAAGCCACCCGTGGTACTGAGTTCGAACATAGTTTATCGGTTCCACAATGCAATCCACAAAACAACGCATCTGATGCGACATTAGTAAATATTTCCTTAGGCACGGTGGTCAGGGAAATGCAAGAGATTCATGATTTTATTCTCGAGTTAGCCAATAATCAAACTAATATTAATTAAACATTCATATTTACATAATCGAAGAAATATTATATAGAATGGGTATCGAATAAATGAAACGTAACTGCAGACATATAGTTTAAAATTATTTATTAACACATTTTAAGAAGATCATTTACTAATAATATTTTATGGACTAACAGCTTCAGTAGCGGGATTTGCAACATGATTATATTTTAAAGAATACATTATTTATTTGTTTACAAAAGGAATTATTTATTTGAGGGCGTAATCTAGCTACCTAAAATTCTCGGGTAAGTATTTCTAATGCATGCCTGGAGGGATTTATACCTTTGCAATGCAAGAGTCTAAAGTAAGATTTAAGAGTAGCGGCGGACATATATTTATTTAATTAAAATATTTATTTTATGACTAAGGGCAAACATTTATTTGAGAGTGAATTATGAAGATAATGCAGAGGCGGAGTGATATATAGAATAATAAAACTAAGTAAAGGAACATGTGGTACGCTTTAGAAAGGCGATATGGAATGGCAGTATATTGAAACTGCAATGCCGCGAATGAGTTTATAAAACTGTCGGGCTGGTCTCTGCCTCGGCCCGACGAAGTAAGGTGTCACATAAGCATAACCAGGGACAAGCGGTCCGTGTCGCAGTTTTGCCGGCTGGCTGCACGACGTTGTCAAGTCCTACGGGAGCACCCATTATGCCCATTTGTGTAGGACGACTGGGGTTAATTTCAACCCTGAAGAATCCGGAATATTTACGGTGGAATAGATCATCGCGTCTTTAAAACGTAACACATGTATAAGTATAAACGATTATGATAAGATTTAAATAGATTTCTAATTCGGCCCTACATTATCAACATTTACTAAAGAACGTTGGTGACTCTCAAAGAAATGTAATTTTCTGGAATTATTCATGATGATTTAATAAATACAAAACATATATAAGTTGGGAATTATTATAACTAATACGTCAGCCATTTGCGAAGTAGTAGACCCCTGCATTACAATAAATGAAGCATTGAATGCGTGTCGATTTATATGAAAGTTAAGTTAGTTATGGTTTATAAGAATGTCGGGCTGGTCTCTGCCTCGGCCCGACGAAGTACATATTAATGAAAATGTGACACGCATTCACTGTTTCAAATGATCATAGATTTAAACTTTGAAAATAGATACAATTGTGAGCATGCAATAATTAAATAATAAATATAGATAAAATGTAGATTTTAAAAATACGCACCCAAGATAGAATGAGATAAGCTAGATTAGTAGAGAAATTTACACATTAAGTTAATTATTCAGTTTTAGTTATACATATGGTAGTTTTTACATTTTATAGTTTAGATAAGTAGTATGAAGAAGAGCTATAGCATATTATTAGAGTGTAGAGTTTGAACACAGACAGGTACCTGTTTTATAAAAAGTTTTCTGATTCCATTAGTTTAGCAGCAAAAGGTTCACGAGTGGCAATTCTTTCTTGTATTTAGATATTTCATTTAATTTCACAGCAGCAGCAGCTTTTTCATTTATTTCAAGCAGCAGATCTTCATGGTGAATTTATGACGGGCAATGGAAAGTTCGGCATCCGATAGGCCATCTCCCGATGGAGAATAATCTAGGTGCTTTACTCGGTCATACCTTGGCAGGAACAAATTATTTTTATATTTTGGAGACTCTCAGTGATCGAGAGCAAAGCTAAAGTTTTTGTGAATGTCTCCAGCAAGTCTAAGATGGCCTCTCTTTTTATCTTGATCTTTCACATTTTTGTTAAGATATTTTTAGGTTCTACTTAATCTGCCCTGAGGATAATCAATGCATTTTGTTGGTTTTTAATTAAAGAAAGCTGCCGTTCTATTGTTTACATTTTACATTTACTAATTACATTTTGGGGAATTTTTCTTTAATTAATCTATTATCTATCACTGACCGATGCTTTTAAATTTCAAAGACAAAAAGGAAACATAAGATTATTTTAACTTTTAATTAAATATTACATCAGATTTTTTTAGAATTATTATTAAACGAAATTTAAACAAAGCAATAAATACGAACTTTATAATCCAAAATAAATGATTAAAATTATACAAAATTATATAACTAAAAGAAATCTAAATTATATTATTTTATCCCTATTTATTGCCTTTAATTTGAGATCGAAATGTGTGCGTGTTTATGCTGAATTCTACATATATTTATATATTTTTAATATTGCTACACACACAATTCGATACCAAAAAGTTTAAATTTGGGCGGGATAGACCGGTCAGTGAGAGACGACAGAAAAAGGTGAAACTTAAGATTCGAATACGAATCTTACTGTTTCAATATATTGTTGATTTCTAATAATTATTACATAATTACAATACAAAAATAATTGTAAAATTTCCTAAAAAAAATCATGTTTAAGACTATCGTAATATTTTCTCAAAATAATCTTGCAATGTTTGAGATCACCAAATATATAATGACCATCCATCATCGTGTGGTTTAAGAAACATTGAAATTCGATTACCCTGATTTCTTTTGAATTATTTTGAAATTGAAATATTAGAAAAAATATATAGGTGAATTGTGTAAAAAAAAAAAAATGTTAGCAAAATTTCTCAGTAGAGGGCAAAAATGCAAATTAAATTTCTAGATGCGGGTCTGTTGCCTGAAATAATGGGTTGGTTAACACTCACGAAATTTTAACATTTACTGCATATTAATATAGGAGATGTTAAAATTAATTTAATTGACTTAGAATTGCACTTTAAAACTGCGCTAGTAAATATCTTAGTCAAATACTTTAATTCTAACATCTCTTAATATTAACAAGCAGTAAATGTTAAAATTTCAAAAGTGTTAATATGCATAATAAAGAAAATGGAAGTGAAGCGAATAATATAAAATTTTCATTTTCTCAATCCAAATACAAAGATAAACTGCTCCTATCTTTTAAAAGCCTTTATCATGCGGCTTGGATAGTTTCCTCATATTCAACAAAACAATATTGATTTAATATGAGAGTAGTGCATGCATAGTGGTTGACTACCATCTGTTTAGAATGCTTGAAATTGTGCTAATAAATATCTTGGTCAATTACATTACTTCTAACATCTCTTAATATTAACAAGCAGTAAATGTTAAAATTTCACGAGTGTTAATAGCATAATAAAAGAAAATGTAAGTGAATAATATAAAATATTCATGATCTCAATCCAAGATACTTATGATGGGCCTACATAATTGCATTTACATACAAAGATAATACTACCGCTGTTTTTTTTTTCAAAAATATCTATCGTATGGTTTGGATCAAGTTTCCTCATATTCAACAAAACAAAGGTTTAATATGACAGTACACTGCATGTGCAGTGGTTGATTACCATCTGCAAACAAAAGAATAAGTAAAAGATTGAAAAAGCACAAGAAAGTATTGGCATAAAGGCTCACTATATTGAAGAAGTACTGCTACAGTATGAAGAAAAATTCAAAGAAATGCGGAGAAGACTTGATAGTAAAGTCCATATCATTGAAGAAGATGCACTAATTAAATATTTGAAAGGTAAAATCAACTTACCACATGAAAACCAAGGCAAGCAAATCTCTAGATATAAGCTGAAGAAGGCAATACTTAATATCAAATTCATGAAGGAAAGGATGACTGGAGGGTGGTAATTCTATCTCATATGAAAAGCACACTTATTAAATATGTATATAGTTTGTATGATACTATGGAACCCATAAAACAGAGAGTATCTTATTAAAAATTGGTTCTACTGGCCATGCGCGCATAGTACACATTATTTCAGTTTTAAACAAATGTGAGATATGTCAGCGAGGCAAGTCAGCAAATAACAAGCTAAAGAGATGATGGCCATTGATTTCTATGGACTCTTGTCTCCGTTTAACTGGAAAAAGTATTTAGTCATGGTGTATGACTCGTTCTCAAAGTTTTCCACAGCCTACCCAGTACCTCAAGTTGTCACCTGATATATCAGTAGAGTACTAAATACCCATTTCCCAATCGTGAAAAAGCCTGAAGTTATCATTTCAGATCATGAAACCCATTTTATATTAAAAAAAATGGAATAAATAAATTACAAAACACAATACTAAGCATGTGCTGACTTCTATTAGGAATCCTCAGTCAAATCCTTGTGAATGTGTAATGCAAGAATTAGGTTGATTATTTCAAACTTACATGTCGACTAATCAAGACAGTGTTAAAAAAGTATGACAAGTGGTCAATTATAAAATTGAACAGTCAGTGAATCTACTAGTTTTTTTTATCTGTTTCTTTCCATTTAGACAAGCATAATCCAAAACTATTCAAGACCGTTTTAGCAAAGATTAAAGAGGAGTCTATTGACAGAGTTGGATACCATGGAAACTCATGCTAAGTTAAATCAAATGAGTCAAAAAAAGGAATAAGCGAGCAGGTGTCTCAAAATATAAGTTTAAAATGGATGTTAACAACGATAAAAACTCCTCGTGTAAATCATTCTGAAAAGTTTATATTTAAGAAATTTTGTAATTTATATGATACTTTTACAATTGTAGAATGTTAAAGAATTGGCATCTTCTGAATCGATACTGGCCAGGAGATAAAAGGCACATACAATGCTTGATACAGTATAATCATGCTACAATCCCAAGACATATATATATAGTTCCCTATTGGGAAAAAACATATTTTATAATTTATGTTAGTTAAATAAATTGAAAATTCTTAATTAGTAAACCCATATAAAAAAAATATACAGCAATGATAAAATAATATGCAAAAAAAAAAATTACATCAGATGTCAACAAGAGAATGGATATCAAAAAATAAAAAAAGAAAATCAGATATACGAGAATGATGGGAAACAAAGTAAGAAGTTTTTTCTGGATGCTCATCAAAATGGGTTTCATTGAAGATGGTCTGCCGTACTTTCTATTTCTAAAATTGAATGAGGATGGCAGGAAATCTTTGTGTAGTCAGGATATTCTGGCGCCATTGCAAGTTTTGCACCAATTCCATAAATTTATGATTATTACTCACTAAGTTTATGGGTTATTTTGGAATAAATTCTCATCTCACACAGATCAGCAAAAGTAAGCATGGGGAGTCTCCAAGATGATTCATGAGCAAGGATTTGCACCTAGAATAAGGATGTGAAGGCATTTTCTGCTTTACTGTGATAGCTTTCCTTATTCTCGATATATTGAGTATTCTTAATGCTGAGGATTGAAACTTTTAGTTCTATCAGGAAAAATGATTTGATAGTTTTAAGTAGACCTAGTGGATCAATTTTCCAGGAGAAAGTGATGGAAGTCTTTGCTAATAATATGAAGTTAATTTATATTTTAATTTTCTATTATATAGGGCTAAAATATATACCTGCCAGGCGACGAAACATCTATGTATTGAACGGAATGAGTGCTTCCATAAAAAAATTCACTAAAACTTTCAAAAGCTTTAATTAAAATTCAATTTAAAAAATTCACTTTCAATTTTTTTACCAACAGTTGAATTATTTTTATAAACGCAAAAAAAGAACAATGCTAAGATCTAATTGACAGTTAAAACTTTTAAGAATGTTAAATGGATTTGGAAGATAAAAATATATTGTTAATGTATAACTAATCACAGTCTGATTAGAATGAGCAATTCAAATTCATTATTTTTTGTATGGAATAACTGTTGACTCAGTTTTATTTACCAACAGTTGAATTGTTTTTATATACACAAAGAATGAATTTGACTAATGCATTCTCAGTTAATTATAAAAAGTTCAAACAATGCTACATCCAATTTACAGTTAAAACTTTTAAGAATGTTAAAAGAATTTGAAAGATAAAAATATATTGATAATATATTTATATTAGGCGCTATTACGTAAAAATTGTTGTGGCAAGTGAAATAAAAACATTATAAAAAAAAGAAGTGTGCTTCCATTTCTAAAAAGGTCATGCTTTGTCACTGACACCTGCATATAAAAATGGATAGAGTCATGAGAAATCTATCTAAAAATAAAATGTTTGAAACCATAAAAATGACTCATTAAAGAAGAAGGTATTATGACAGAAGTGATGAGGATCAAATCCCATCACAAGTTAGTATCATCTAGCTTTATGCAAGATCTGAGCATAATAAATCTTAACTAAATAAAGGAGAATATCAATGATGAATATATATATATATCTGTAGATGTGATATGTATATACTTGTGAGGATCTGGATATATTTTAATACTAGTTATTTTTATAAGATTGAAAGTTAGGTTTTATATTTAGAATTTAGTGATAAAATAAATTAAAATTTAAAAAAAAAAAAATCCCAGAATAAACTAATTATAATTAGTTAAGAATGTTATTATCTTTTAAGTGATTTTTGTTTGAAGAAAAAGAATTTTGTTTTATTAAACTTAAATTCTGAAAAGATTTTAGTTTTACATTGATTAAATATTCTATTCCTGACAATATTGTTGCCTATGGTAATGGCCAAATTATATAATTTGTCATGAATTAGAATATTTATCGGTTAATAAAAATTTAAAAAAAATAAAACTCCAAATGAGGATCATTCAGCATTTTTTTCATATTGTCAACTATGGATAGGGATTTAAAAAAAAAAAAAAAGATATGTGTGTAAGAAGAAAAAAAAAGAGAAGAAACATACATCTAAATGTGTATGTGTGGGGAAGGGAGATGATAATAATAATGATAACAAAACAATGACAACAACACAAGAAAGCATTTTTTTTTTTTTTTTATGAAAATAGAGGGGAATAAAGCCAACTTTCGGATAATAATGGCAGAACTACAAAACCAATAATTTTGCCAGAAGATGAAATTTAACATTATAAAATTCTGACTATATTAATCAACTGACAATCATCAACCCAAGGGAATAAACAAAAAAAGTTTGTGATAGTGTATACTATCAACCTGTTGAAACAAGTGACATTGACATATATCAATGAATAACTTTATTAAAATAAATCAAATGGAGTAGATATTTTAAAGTCCTCTAGCCTGCTCACCACCATTTAGTCTAATTTCTGGCCGCCAACTGATAAGTGCTTGCCTATACAATATTATCGGGAAGAGTCTTCATGCCATAATAAATCCTTTCTCCTGGTCGTAACACATATTAAAAGTGCTTGAAGCCCCAATTTGTTATCCAGTGGAACAAAAAAAAAAGAAAAAGCAAGTGAATGAATCAAGAAAAACTATTATAGAAGACAAGACCTCTAGATATTGCCTCCATGAATTATGAGTAAAAAAAACTATTCAGTGTAATAAGCTTACCAGTTTGCTAAATATAATTCTAGGAAATCAGGGTTTTTTTTTGTTTGTATATATAAATAATTAACTATTATTTTATAAATATATTTATAAATGTGTTACCAATTGATTTTTTTTTTCCTGTTATTTACTGAAACATATATGTATTTTTTCTTTTTGTAGTGATTTAATCAATATCCTAGTTTAGATTTGTTTGTGTATATTTGTATATACATGTACTTAAATATATGTATGCATATGAGTTGAAGGAAAAGAGGATGTTCACTTCAGGTTTTATTTTCATTGCAGATAGATTTTCATTTTACTATAATTAAAGATTACAAATATTGAAATTGAATTCTATTGTATTTTATTTTTGTTTGTGCTGTCTTTCAGACACTATTATATGATACTGTTGTTAGATTGTTCAAAATCTGTTTGATGTTTTGTTACCTCTCTGCCTCATTCCACACAAATATAAATTGATTACTACTATTATTGTTTGTTTTTACTATATGATACCCACTCTGAGAACTAGAGCACAATACTTAGTTAGTATGTAGGATATATTGAAAAGTAGATGTCATTATAGAGCTCTCTTCAGAGTATAATTTCTAAAGAAATTGTCATTTAAGACTGATTTTATTCAGACTTTATAAAAATGCTCTGAAAATGGTAAACTTTGTTGATCCCTTCAAGAATAGATATGAAAGTGATTAGGAAATGTAACTATTATTAGTTTGGCCCCCTTTGTCAATAATATAGCATTTATTGTGTGCGTATTGGGCTTGAAATAATATGTGGGGTAGCTCATATGCTGTAATTCAAGCATACTGCGTGTGAGGCCTGTATCAATAGTAGACACATGCAGATAAATGGAGAAGGAATATAAAGTTCCCGTTACAATATATTTTTTTATTCAATGTTCAGCAACAGCCACAAATTCAAAAATACAGACATTTTGTTTTTTCTATCGATTAATTATTTTTTAGATCATTGCTAAATACTATGTAACTCCAACTAATGGGTAGACCATATATTATATTAGTACCAATATTATTTTATGATTGAAAAAGCTTTGTCTTCTTTAGACAATTAATCTCCCTTTTATAAATAAATGTTATACATATCTATTCTTTTTCATGTAAATTTTCCATATTAAAACCATTTTTCTTGATTTCCTTACTGATATTAAACAAAAATAACATTAACACAGCATCCCTGCAATTTATTCATTTCACAAGTAAATACTTCAAGTTGTATTAAGAAATTCATTTTACTTTATTAATAAAAAAATTTATTTAAATTTAATTCATAATAAGCAGAGAAAATATGGTGAAAAACTAAAAATATAAGCTTACCACTCTTTCTAAAATCACATCATTAGCATCCACCAAGACATCAAATTTCTCTTCTAGATCTAAAATACCAAGATTTTTCGCCTGACCTACTTTTAAATTCTGCTGCCTTAATAAACCATTTACTCTACAAAAATTTTTTTATACATAGAATGAATTAATATTTTATATTTCATATATATATACATAATAAATAAGCACTTAATAATGTTTTTTTTTTAAAAAAAAAATAATAATACTCACAAACTTTATTAAGAAATAAAATGCAAGTAGAATATTATTATTTCTAAACCCATGAATACAAAAATTTTTTAGTCATTATAGCTTTGCAAAATATGAGACTACAATTTCTGTGGAACTCTCATTAGTGAAAAAATTAAATTATTAAAAATCAAATCAAAATATGTTTATTCTATATGCAATATAAATATTTTTAATATACATTAATTTATAGATTCATTTATTTTATTTACAGTGACATATAACAACAAAAAATGTTCTATACTAAAAATTTATTCTTAAATAATAACAAAAAAAACTTATATTTGATTTTACATCAGTAATTAGCAAAACATATATTCAAAAAATATAATTTCCACAGCACACTTTTTCATGAAAAGGTTTAATTGTTATAAAAAATTAAGTTTAAGTTTATTTATTACTGATTCTCAATTGTGCACAAAATATAAAAGCAAAAAATGTGAAATTTTATCCTAAATATTCATCCTCAAAAAAAAAAAAAATCAATCCAAAAATTATTGCGGTAAATCAAATTTTAACACTGAAATTTGATCATTTAAAGTTTTACAATCTACAATGTACATTAAAAAAAGGTCATTCATGAAAAACTTAAAAATTGTTTAAAAAAAAAATATTCATTTTATAAAAATATTGCTTGTCGACTGTGTAAAAACTATAAAAGCAAAAATTTGCAATTTTTATGTTAAATGTTTAAAAACAAAAAAAAAAGTCAACACCCTCTCCCCCCCCCCCCACATACACACACAATACTGGTTAATCACTTTTAATCTGCATGCATGCCCAAAAATTAAAATTTATGAACAATATATACATATATAAAAGATGCAACTTACATTACTGAATTTTCTATAAAGAGATGTAACAAAATTTCTTCATACTTTGGTTAAGTGTAAATAATAAATTTAAATACTTTTTTTTTATTTAAGCTTTTTTATACAATATATGGAGTTAACAAATTTACATTCTAATTAAACTAGTAAATTAAAAGCTTATTTTGTTCAATTACTATTTAAATTTATTCTTTCTTTTAAAAAGGAATACTTTTTCATGCAACTTTGTTCAAATCTATAAAATTTCCAAATTTGTTAAGATCAAGAACCAAGGATTTTGGAATAAACCTGCAAAAATGATATAACATTGTTTTATCTAATTTCACATCGTAAAATTTGAAATATCCGATTTTAAATTTATTCAAAAGATTCTGCAGAAAACAAACAAAAAAGTTTTTATTTGCAGATTTTAAAATGTGAACATAGTTAAATCAATATTTTAATTATTTTATAATAAAAGTTGAGATATAAGGGGAAAAAAAGAAGTTAATTTTATCATATAAGCCAACTAAAATTAAAAGATGCTAAAATAATTTAAGCAAGATAATTTTTATATACAGATAAAAAAATTAAAAAAAATCACTCTTAACCACTACAATGGAGGACTAAAATATGATCCATTCATCTAATATTATAAATTTAATTTATTTAAAAATAAGAAAAATGGTACATTAATATTTGAAAGTTAAAAGTGTGAAGTAGCATATATTCTCATAAAGAGCAATGGTATATGTTAAGCAATATGAATATGTATAAGATAGTAATACATTAAACAATAACCAATTTTCAAAAGAAATGTATAAGAGATGAATTGATAAAATCCAAATTTCGGAATGAGTATAAAATGGAATTTTAAAAAAAAAAGAATGAATGAATATCCAACATCAAAGACAAAATGAATATAAAATAAATAATTTAATATTAAATACCAAATATTAAAGATGAACACAAAACACATAGAGTAGAATATAAATCATGCTAAACATGAGATTTGTTAGTTTTGTTTAACTTTCATACTAGACATTTCGGTTATTTTGCAATTTTTTACATGCTAAAACTATTATCATTAATTTTAATATTTAAATAATGAAAGCAAATAAAATGGAAGACAAATGAAAAATATCATTACACCATTTATTTTATCTAACTCAATTATTTTCAATAATCTTTTAACAGAAAATATACAGTTGTGAAAAAAACATTTAATAAAATCATAACAATACATAAAATAGTTAAGAATTAAATTTGTAATTTGCTTTCAAAACAACAAATTCCCATTGGAAGGCTGATGATTATTTATTATCTTAATGCCCTGTAATAAATTATATATGATAATTTTTACTTGTAAATTTATTAACCCATGTAACATCTAATATTACTTCTTTCTGGAATATTGTTGACTGTTTAAATATAGAATTTTTTTTTACATTTCTTAGAATTCCTATGAACAAAAAAAAGCTTAGTTTTTTTAAAAAAACATGTCTTATAAATGAAGACACTGGGTAAATGCCATAGAAAAACCAAAAAAATTGAAAACTGATAATTAGGTAACATATAGTGCATAGCATTATGTTGCATTTGATGCAATATATGGCTTGCTTTTGCAATTGTAAAATTGGGACAGTATTTGTTTGTCTTTTTGTCAACAATGATTTAGCCCATCAAATCTTATTTCTTCATCTATGTGTCCTTAATATAATGATGTAGATCAACTATGGAAAATTTTTGCACCACGTTGCAATTTTAGATAAGGCACAATTATTTCTCTTCTAAAATCTTTTATGGATTTTGTGTCTCCAATTTATATATATTGAAAAGCATTAACAATTGCCATGTCAATCATTCTTCTTACAAGGCACCAATATCATTTTTTGGCTCGAATAGTTATATAATGCTTTTATAACAAACAGTCATGAAAATCTATATCACCCATAAAGTTGTAATTATTTATGACTTTAGTTTACTGCTTGATGTCTTTTCTTCAAAATATTTGCATGTATATTTTCCTTTCATACTGTTTTAGCTTTTCCATATTATTTGCAAAAGCATTTTCCAAAGAAGGGATGTTATACATAGGAAAACCCTTTTTCCAATTAGTATCAAGTTTTTCTTTTAGTTACTTGTGCTGATGATGAGGGTACAATTAACATCAATTCCAATATGATCATCATCATCTGGTTAAATAATCACTTCTGATAGAAATGCTGATATGTTTGCTTGTTTCTATCTCTTTTCAGAATAAGTAATCGAATGCATCTTCAAGTTTTAGAATACATTTGTTGCCATAGCTATCAATAAAATCAAAAATTAAGTCTCATAGTATATGAATGAGTGAGACGTTCTCAAGCCCAAAATCTTATTTATAGGACAAGTTTGACAGTTATTAAATAATTGAAACAATAAAACAAAAGGAAATAATTAAGAATCTTTAATTTGTATCTTAGAATAACTATAGAAGAATTATATATAATACTTAATATTTTCATAACTTGTCTTACTTTATCAACTATACAATAAATATATCACAGTCTCGAGGTTTAAAACAGAAATGTTTATGACACTGTAGTTTCCATTGGACTAAACATAAAAGCAGTTGGCAGAATATAGTGTTGAGATATAGCCTAACATTATGCACATGGATGGATATAAATTCCGAAAAATAATAATCAGCAAATTTGTTACTGTCCTATAAAGAGGGGACACAGCATTAACACCGTAAATTTTCAAATAGTTTCTTATGATCACTGTCACACCATATAGAAATATAATTAAAAAATTCTCAGATGTAGATCATTTAAGTAAGAAAACTCTCCATGACCTTTCAAATTGTTGTTTTTCTCTATCCCTCCCATTACAATATACATATACTATTAGAAATGTCTCATGGTGTAATAGAATATCTATTTATTATATGATTTTAATTCAAATTTGGACCAGATAAAAATTTGGATAATTTTTTCAAGTTTCAATTAGGTTTGGTCATAACCAATTCAGCGAATAATAATTTAATACTGTAACAGTCAGATTTGTACACTCATGCAACAAAATTCAGAGCCCAAGCAAAATATACCAAAGCTGACCGGAGTGAGGTGGTTGAGACCTCTAATCCGACCAAACTCCAACTCATCTGCCAGTACTCCAAATTTAACACCTTATGAGTGACATTCCTGACTCAGTCCTCATTTAACCGCGAGCCGACATAGAACAGGTAGAAACACGAGACTTAAGGTCATTACTAACCTAACTAAATAAGTGATATATAACACTTAACACTCTATTAATCTTAACTACCAGACATACACATATAAACTCATTAAGAAATTGGAGTAATGAACTGGGACATTTAATAATATACTGGATTGGATAAAATACTATGGATTGGATAAGATACTGTGGTTTGGCTTGATCTAGAGTCTGAGCAAGAAATATATACAACAGTTTATATTTAAAAAGATTTATTAAAACAATAACAAATGATCTAACACAAAATGTCATAATGGCAGGGATTGTATAATCTTCACAAGGTATTCAATACAGGCAAGCATGTCACAATAGTTGGGACTGTTATCAAGTACATCTGTTCCCTTTTAAACACACTACAATACATGTGTGTGTGAGTTATAGAGGTCATGCCTAATTATTTAATATGCTCATCTTATGAATTTGACTTGCTTAAGTTAGGAGTTGATACTTTAGTAGAGATGATGATGAGTACAGCCAGTTTTAATGGCTGTTATATATATTAATTAAATGAGCAACTAAATAAACTCAGTATCATGCAGATTCAACCTGATAACCCAGATTCAAACTCCAGTCTAAAGCTGAATGATTAATTACTATGGGAAAAAGAACTGGTTACCATTAGGTCCACATATATGTGCTATGGCGCTATATAAAATATTAAAGAAATAAACTTGCAGTGCGAGTGAGTGATTATTCAAGAGCTTCAGCATCAAATGCTCGGTTTGCTCTGAGACCGACGGTTTGCTGCTATTGATATATGAACATAAAGTTCAGGAAGTCGGATTGGCTTTAGGAAAAATCTGGGTCCGCATGCCCCAGTTCTAATGAAGATAGCCATAACCCGAACTAAATAAAGGGGCGGTTTGTTACCGTGAACCCTTGTCAGAGGCAGCAAAACGTAACACATATAAGTGTACTATATAAAAACACACCCGCAATGCACGCAATATATATATAAAGCAATAAGTATGCATATAATTAATTGCGCCTAAAACAGATAGCTTTTATCTGTCAAGCTAATTCAAAACAGTTCTTAAAATTAGCATTATAAGTATGCTAATAAAATGGGCTTAAACTACATAAAAATAATCTAGTTAAGATCCTGAATCTGCATATAAATATTCTTAATTAAGGAGGGAAAGTATATTCGATGGGACTTAATACAAACATTAGCAAATATACTTTATCATCTCTAGACAATATATATATCCCCTTCCAACTAATAGATATCAAAGGTTATAATATAAGATCGGTTAAGCAAACCTTAAAAAATACGATTTTACAATATATATATAACTATGATAATAACGAGTGGTTAGCGCATTCGCTTATTACCAATATTATAATTTCGAAACAATGATTCAATAAAATAAACAATGCTTTTAAAATGTCTAAGTGAAGATTACAATTATCTCCTTTATAAATTACTTACTTAGTTTCATTGTTTCGAAATCTGAGCATATTATCACATATTAAACATAACAAAATGCATTTAAACAAAATATTAAAATTACTGAAATTAGGCAAGACCGTTAGTTTGTAGGAATTGAAGAGAATAAATTTCGGACATTTAATGAGTATAAAAAAAATATGAAATCTTTTAATTTATAAAAGATTTCAGCAGTTTATAAAATTAAAGTAAGTGATTTTTTTTTCTTTTACATTATATATAAAGTTACACAGATTGTTAGTTTCTTTTTATAAGAGGGTAAAAATTAAAGTTTTTATAATTTAGATAGAACGTTCTTTTTAAAGTGTTATAAGAATTTATAGATTAAAGTTCATACTGCAGTTTTTAAAATTATTACCATCTCTCTGCCTCCTTGATTGGGCTTGAAGCGTATATCAATGATAGTGGCTGGAATAGGGCGTCTGACAGCATCATAATCTTCAGTGGCCTTTCAGATAGGTTAAATTTCTTCATATTCTCCATGCAGGTTGCTGGAAAGTCTATTCAAAGGTATGTTTAGAGGAACTGAGAGTAGCCATCTGGCTAAGGAGCCAGTAAATATATTATTTTACTCGATCATTTTGGATTCTGGTCTCCACAATAATTTACAGGAAAGCAAGCCAAAGAATAATAGTTAACCTAAAAAAATCTGCAATATTTATATTCCCTAGATCAAAAGCCAGCGACTATCTATTTTAAAACACAATTCAAACTTCCTCTAAGTTTTACAGCAGTCGGCCTCTTTTGATTCTGATCTTTTTTTATCTTGTTGCCCAAACTTTTACTGGCTTGATCTGGGAAAAGAAATTCATTACAATCGTAATGAATTTGTAATGAGCTCTAGAACAATGTCAATAACCTAGGGACCATCTGATCCCACCTGCGAATTATTCTAAATCATTTTATTACCAATCTGTGAATTTCGCATGTAATTGATAATTCCATTATTCTAAACGTTTTATTACCAATCTGTGAATTTCGCATGTGATTTATAATTCATTTAAACCAAACTTGTTAAAGAATATTTAGCTACATTTTCTAAACAAAATAACCCTTATACAATATATTATTTATATAAATGCTGCAATATATCTATACAAAAATTAATATCACTATCATTTATAGGTGCTTGTATGTGTGACAATAAACATACAACTGTTTGAATGCATATAAAACTGTGATTACATATATAACTGTGTAAATGAATATATCGCTGTGTGGATATATATACAACTGTGTAAACATATATACAGCTGTGTAAAGGCATAGACCACTGTGTGGATACATATACAATTGCACTAAAGAATGTTTAAAACCGGCATAGATGTGACTATGGAGACATAAAGGTGAAACAGATAGGGGGACAGTAATATCTGTTTCAATACTAGTTGTAGGGAGTTTGAAAATCTGAATTCAAATCCCTTCTAATTATATTAAGTTCATTATAGAGAATATACTTGTATTTAAATATTAATACTAGTTAGTAAATGAATATTGTAAACAAGATGATAAAACAAGTATGAAAAATTACTCAAATTCTCACTACCCAGAAATTAGCAAATTGGTGAATAATGTCTGCTCCCTCAAAGTTTTTCTGTATGTGTGTGGATAAATAATTGAGAATCTTTGTCTTGCAATAAGCAATTTAAAGATTGTTTTTATATTGGTGCTTCAAATGTACAAAAATAATTTTCGATCACAACATTTGTGTAGGCTAAGATTTATTTTATAAAAACAAAAAAAAATGGAGGGTAAAGTGCAGAAGTGGCCAAACTTTTAGCTACTTTTTTGGCAAAAGTGTACCTGAGAGCTATTACATTTTTTTTCAGGGCTTCAAACCAGAAACCGTGAAAAACATTTTTGCCAGAACGGAAAAAAATAAGGTTCGAAGTCCTGGTTTTTTAAGAATGTACTTATGAATTGGTGTTGTGTTTTTTTTTTTTGTAAGAGCTTTTTAAGTACTCACAAATATTGGTGATGTTTTTAGAAGATACGAACTGATGATTTTTTTTTTCCTATAAGATAAGAACTGTCAAAGATATTTTATTATGACTATTATTAAATTACCTCAGCTCCCTTTAGCATTACAATTTTCTTTATAAAATTTTTATTAAATTATCTATAATGTAACGATATATAAATATGTCGTTACATTAAATTGAAATAAAAAATTTTAAGTTCGCATATAAAAATGTGTATTAAAAAGAAAAAAAAACTAAACGCTAAAATTAAAATGTTTGTTAAACGTATATATTCGCACAGATGCTAAACTTTAAAAATATTTTTTTTTAATAAATAAAAAAAGGTATTTGAATGTATTTTTTTTATAAAAAAAGATTTAAATATAAAAATAGTTTAAAAAAGAAATAACGTAAGTAAAAATAAAAACAGGTATTAATTAATTCCTGTAATCTGTAAATGGAAATGATTGTTTATTAATTATCCAAAAGCTGTCTAATTAAAAAGTCAGAGAGTAAATTAGATAAGAGAATAAAGAGATTTTAGCTTGACCAATGGAAGCACCAAGCCTCAGCCCGGACCCAAACGAAAATTTGGATTAGTGACGTCTTTGTTCATTCAATCTGGAGATTTACTATAAAAAGAGAAATATTGAGTTCCAGCGTGGTGTGTTTGAGAGTTGTGGTAGGACGCACATACCACACTCTCTATTTAAAAAAGAAAAAGACTGTGATACCTTGAACCAGCTATTGCCATCTCCAGAACATTATCTTCCAATGGAGGCGTTGCGGGAATTAAAAGCAGAAACCTGGACTCTTCTACTGTAAGCTACATTGACATGAACTCTAAATTTAAAAATAATTAAGAACTTTCGTTCAAGTTTATGAACTTCCATCTGACTTTTTTAAGTTTAAAATCAAATTAATAATGTTTAATTTTATATGTTTTCCGATTGATAAAAATCATTTCCATTTTTTTTTTTTTCTTATTGTATAAATTGTTTATTGTTTAAATTTTAAATGATGAAATTTAGGTTGGGTATAGACGTTGCATAGATTCTTTAGTGGTTGATTATGTTGTGGTTTTCACATTCGATTAGAATATATGGGTCAACGATATCACTGCAGCATCTTACGATGAATGCTAATGGGATTTGTATATTCCCTATGCAAGTGACATTTATCAATGACTTTGTATTTTGATCGGTTGTGTTTAATTTGGAATGTTTTTGACCGTGGAATCCGTGCAACTGATCTATACTCAACATTTTAAAACAAATTTTATAAAATTCATTTGTGCGAACGTATCTAAATGTTAAATTTAAGTCGGGCGTGAATGGCTATATAGTTTTGTAAAGTTATATTAAGGGAGGGTAATCTTAGGTTATTCGTTTCGTAGTTGAATTGGCTCAATGGATTGGATATATTTGTGTAATTAGTAGATGTAGTATGAGATCCGCTACGGGCAGGATTGCATATATACGCCACACACCCTCTGATTGCCTATGGATGGGTTTGTAAGTCGGCAGAAGACCGCAGTCCATTCCTATGGAGTTTTTTGTTTATTGTTCTACTTGCCAACAGATGTAACATTCCTGTTGGTTGAGAGTCAATGTCTTCTCTATTTCTACTTATTGTTCAGATGTACATTCCTGACAGTATAGTATTTTGTGTTGTCGTATCATGCTACATTGAATACATGAATGTATCAGACGGATTGGCGCCAGTTTGGTTGCGAAATTTGTTGCCTAAGGTTAAATCAGGGAAGAATATTTTCTTTTCAAATGCAGATCTATGTAGTCTATTCATACTTGACTATCTAAATAAAATATTAAACTCATTGAAACTTAGTTAAATGTAAAATTAAAAGTTAATATAAAAATCTAAAATGTTAAACTTATTCCTCAAAATTTAAATGTTATTTTATATGTGCGTAAATAAATATTTTTATGTGTTAATTTCTGGCAGTGGCTTTTATTTATTGATATTTAAGATATAAATTAAGATATAGATTTTTATCTCTGCGTCTCCACTGAGCTAGTGACTTGGGCTAACGATCTGAATATTTAAATAAAGTGGAATCTTAACAGCGCGTATCTGCCTACTCTATAAATTTTTCTAGGCTCAAATGCCTAGATGGCGCCCTGGTAGTTGCAGATATTGTTTTTGTGGTTAGATTCGATCTTCACTTTCATTTCAATCGTTATAATAAATAATTATTTTCTAAAGTTGGTCCTAAATTTAAAAAAAAAATTCAATTAAAAAAGTTGATGTAACTTATCTATTAGAACTATTCATGACTCCTCATATGATCACAAGGTCAAAGCATACCAGATAACACTCCTGAATAAAAATAAGTGAGGTGAAGTTTGTAAAGTACATTACCTATTTCAGTTAATGAACAATAAAGCAATCTCTCTGAACACTGGCTTATGTCTAATCAGCACTCTAGTCAATGAATATGACTTTCATGCCTTTTTTCTATGCAGGCAATACAGTACTTTCTTTTTGGAATATTATGAAACTACTAAGAGCACAACTGGAGTAAGCAGATACCAGAAGTTGTATTTTTATCTATGAAAAACTATATGGTACACATGGACATTATGGTTATCTGCACAGATCCATAATTTGAACCCAATTCCTAATAGCTATCTCCCGCAGAAACCATCATTTGAAATTTCTTTACTGGTTTTGAATGACATTATTAAATGTTAACTATAATTAATAAATTTCTTAATAGTTTTATCAACTATATTTCTCTATGTAGCTCTAAAGTTTACATCGTAAACAACCAATATCAAAAATAATGGCATAATGTATATTAATAATTTTTATTAATTTATTGGACTAGAGTTTATCCACTTAATAAATAATATTTCTATAATCTAATTTTCACTACACCATTCTCACACAAGACAGATGTTATAAGCAGATAGAAACCAATGCCTATCTTGTGTGAGAGTGGTGTAGAGAAAATTACATTACAGAAATATTATTCATTAAATGCCATAATGTATCTCAATAATGTATTGGTGCAAATGTCAGTCAAATCAACTTCACTAAGGTTTTTATGTCAACTAAAGTTTATATCAACGTAATTTAGAAATCGTAAGAATATAGATGCTGCTGCTTAAAAATACTGCATTTCAATGAAATATTGACCTAGAGACTTTAATAAGGACTCTTTGAAAGCTTTTGCTTTAGTCAGTACTTCATGAATTTTGACCAAATTTGGCATCATTTTACTTCTATTTAATAAATTCTTTACTGAAACAAAAGCAAAACGATAAAATAAACAAAATACAATACAATAAATCAGAATAAAATATGAAAGTAATAAATAAAAGTATCCCCAAAACTACTTCAAATGAATCAAACCATAAAAGTGAGCTCCCTTGGAAAAGACCATGATAAAGGTGTTAGTCAATAATAGTGTTTACAAATCTTCACTTAGTTTTAAAAAAAAGGAGAAACAAAACTAAAACTACTGTATGTTAATTCAAATTTTAAAAAAATCAATGAAAAAAAAATTATATCAAGATTATAATTCACTAATGATAACTGTGATAAAATGTCAGTTTGATTAATGATGGACTTTGATAAAAATAACATTTCTACAGTGATCTCAGAACAAAAAATATCAGAAGATAGAAAAAATAAAAATAAAATAATGCAATGAAGTTTGACTTAACTGAAATAGTGGAATAATAAAAAAAAAAAATGAAACAATGGTGTTTGCAAGTGAAAGAAATTATAAAAAAAGTTTAAGAAATGCGATAAGGAACTTAGATAAGATTATGGTATTCATAAATCTGCTTTTATTCAAAGAAATATTAACATATATGGTAAAGAAAGAACACCTATCATTTAATTAATAAACTAACATTGGATAAAATATGAAATCTTCAAACACATAGAGAAAAAAATTATCAGTAAATTAAAAGAATATAGGTATATAACCTACAGTTTCAGAAATTTCGTTTTTAGCTGCTATTCAACCCAAAATCTCATCACTCATAATTTAGAAACCAGCAGAATTATTTATGTAAAATAGATGTCAAATATCTTAAATGAAAGTGTAAAAGAGGTTATTAACACATTTATTATATGCACTGATTATTATAAATAAGCATACAAATATATTCAGAAATAGACAGGAATTTTAAAATATTATATCTAATTTATGAATAAATACATTTGGGGCGTATGATTTATCAAAAGTAAAAGACCAGTCTTGTATACTCCTGTTTCATTATTTCTTTGTATGCAACATCTAAAAAATTTTAGTTTTATGGCTTATGCCCAAATACTCTAGATGCATATTTATAAGTTTAAATAACTCTTTACTATAATTATATGATGACATTAATTTAAAAAAAAAAATTGAATAAATTTTTAAGACAAAGGAAAAAAAAACCAATGAATTAAAATTACTTTTAAAAGAATGTGAAACAACAAAACCAATACTTACAGAGATAACAGCCTTTTCCCTTGCTGTTCCATAACATTAAGGACTGCTGTATAACTACTGTAATAATCATATTCCTGCCCTGTAGGAAGGTTATTGGAACTTTTAATGGCTTGCAAACAAGCCTGAAGAGATTCCTGAAAATATGAATAAATTTAAAAAATAAAAATTGGTTAAAAACAAAAATCTAATTAATTCTAACAATCCCACATTACAAAAATAATAATATTCAGTTAATACACACATACAGTATATTAATTTACAATACAATATTAAATATTTATACAGTATTATTGTTCTGTTAAGAACAAGTATTCCAGTGATTTAACTGCAAAGTTAATAATTGCTTAATATTTTAAAAATATTTGTATTAATAAAATTCATAAATAATTTAATAATGAAATTTTATTTTATAATTAATTTCGAATCCATCAATATAAAGATTCTCATTTTGCTGATTTTTTATTTAAGATATATTATGTAACATTCTTTTTAAATAAATTATCTTAATATATATTCTTTTAATTATTATCATTAATTTATTTATCAATAACTCCAACATTATTAAACCTTTATTTTCCAAAATTATTTTTTTCCATATCAAGAAACTTGTTTTTGCAAAATTTCATTTGTTAAATCTAAATTTCCTACCAATTTTTTCTTTTCAAATATTTTTTTCTTACTTGATTTAAAATTATCTTTAATGAAGAAAGTTCAGAAAGTTTAATCTTTCTCTGAATTAAAAAAATTTTTGTGATATATGCAAGTCCTATACAGATAGAACACCAGCTATTTGGGGACAAAAATCTGGATTTGAAACTGGTGTCATAAAATATACCATCAACTACTAGCCACAAAAATATTTTCTGCTTAACTAGGAAAGGTTGTGGATCAAATAATTCAAATTGTAAATACTGTCACAGGAGTAGCTCTCAACTCTTCAAGCAATTTATGTATTGAAATGTAGATTCTCATTTGCTTCTTTTCCGAATAAATGTCAAATGACTTTCAGAGTAAAATTAATGAAATTTTTTGTCTGGATAATGAGAAATGGATAATATGTGTAACCAACATGGTCTTTACCTTTTTGAGCAACTGAATAAGTGAATACAAGGAATGAATACAAAGCTTTCATGAGCAGATGGAAAGTTTGAAGTGAACCAGAATTTTCAAAAAATTTTAATTTTGTATCATTTAAAAGAATTGGAAAATGGAATTGGAAAATGGAATCAGTAAATCTGAAATTGTGACGGGAGTTGCTGAACATTTGATTCGGAAGCAAAGAAAATGTTCAATAAAAATAAATCACAGAAGCTTTGTCTTTGATGTACGATTCCTATCCAGAAATGGCAGAAAAAATTACCAATATATTGCTTCCACTGCCAACAGATTTATAAAAGTCATGTTTTCAATTCTATCTCAAATGAAAAGAAAGCTATCACGTAGATTGAAAATGACCTGCATTTTGCTTTTTCTCTGTGTATTTAAGAAATGGCAATTAAAAAAAAAAAACCAAGGATTTCTCATTGCTTATAATCTACATATGAATGAATTGAATTCTCTGGAATTATATTGAACTTTTTATTTTTATCGAAACAAGTTTCAATTTAATCTATTAAGTATTATTCATGAATACAAAAAAAAAAATATTTTTATTGAAGTTTTACAATCCAATATTTTCTGTTACTACTAAATTTATAATATTTTATAAAAACAATCCACGGAAATATATAAAAATTAATAAGAATTTTTTTTAAAATTTCAATATTATATAAATTATTTGGAATGTACCTTTTGTTTCAGAAAATCTTGGAAAGAGAATAACATTCTTTCATATAATAAAAATGGTAAATAAAATTAAAAGTACTGAATGCGCTATAATTTGTAAAATCAAACCATATTTAATAAACAATTTTTAATAATAATTACAAACATCATACATCATTTTCTCACTATCATAATCCAATTTCAATAGTGACATAATAAACGACTATTAATGAACACATGCAAAAAAGATTTTAAAAAAATATTAAGCCTATTACTGCCTAGCATGTTCTTGATATACTAACTGTAAGATATTATTTATTAAAATAGAAATATTATAATCAAGAAGAAATAAATGCAAAAAATGCTGTCATATTTTTATTATTACTATAACTACTAAATAATAGACAATTTTTTATTATTTTAATCTAATATATAGGGTATATGAGCACAGACTTTCACACGACCCACTACTCTCCACTCTACCTCATAACACTGATACACTTGAACACAATATATATGTCAAAAAGATAAATAATCACCAATATATGTATATCATGCTAAACCAGCAATCATCGGTTGGTCCAGATTATCATCTCTACACAAACATGCAATAAGTGCTCAAATATATATTAAGATAGCCAATCTTCATATTTTAATGGACAAGCTTCAATCCACTCCACACTCCAACCATCCATCCAACCTGAAAATCTGATGAGGGAATGCTCAAAGACCACCCCGAGGCCGAGATTCTTGTCACACCCATGTTGACCTAAAGTCAATCTGACTCCTTATGTACAGGACATAATCCATTTAATAGATATACAAGGGATGGGTAGACATCTCTATGTAATAACTGAAATACAGGCGTATTATATACCTGTATCAATGTAATATATAGGGTATAGGAGCACAGACTTTCACACGACCATCCCTCATATATGTACTAAATGGATATGTCCTGTACATGAATTGTTAGATTGACTTTAGGTTACCATGGGTGCGACAAAAATCTCAGCCTCAGGGTGGCCTTTGAGCATTCCATCATCAGATTTTCAATTGGATGGATGGTTGAATAGTTGGAGTGTAATGAAGTCTGTCCATTAAAGTATGAAGATTGGCTATCTTAATATATATGTGAGCACTTATTGCATATATGTGTAGAGATGATAAACTGGACCAACTGATGATTGCTGGTTTAGCATGAAATATGTATATTATTTATCTTTTCGACATATATGTGTTCAAGTATATCAGTGTTATGAGATAGAGTGAAGAGTGGTGGGTCATGTGAAAGTCTGTGCTCATATACTCTATATATTACATATATTGATACAGGTACATAATAAGCTTTTATTTCAGTTAGTTTAATCTAAGTTATTAGTAAATATTATTCTATTCATTCAAGAAATTTTATTTCTGCAAGTTTGTCTTTCAAGCAATTAGACTGGAGATCAATTTAAGCTAAATTAGCCTTAGACTATTTTAATATAAAATTCTTTTAAAATATTTGCCTATTATAAATTGATATTATATACTAAATAAAATGGCATATTAAATCCTCTAGTAATATTAGACAGTTATAGTTGAATACACTCACTAAAATTTTACATTGGATATGAAAATCATTAAAAAGTTCTGTTAACTGATTTCAGAAATACTATGACTTAGAAAGGATTGTTAAAATGATTACTACATGCTGAAAATTAAAGGCTATTAACAAAACTTACTACAGTATAAGACTAATTTACTTAAAAAAAAAAAAAATTCCAATGGTATTTATTATAATCTCTGGAGCTAACTTTTCTAAGGTAACTCAAACAAAAAAAATTGAAAAAATACCAGCACAACAAATATGTTCAAAAGTTACAAGCGAATCATTCATAGTTCCATATTCAAAATCTACAGATTAAACAAATAATTTATTTTTTAAAAAATACAAAACTAATTGGTATCCCACAATCAGATTTCCATACCACTGTTGCAGTTTGTAACAAGTCAAAGTGTGAATATTCAAAACAAATAATCATCTAAAATGATTCTCTATACAGTAAAATGACACTAAATGCAGACAACAAACGTTGTTTGACTGTTCTTAATATCTACCAATAGTCACAAAATATTAATTTCGATACAGAATTCCATCTTACAAAGAGACTAAATTCCTATCAAAGTAAATATATTCGTCTCCTTTTTAAAAAGTGCTAATAAAAATTGCTTTTCTAGTTATTTTCTCTCCATCTCAAATGCTTTCCCACTAAATTCGATCGTAAGCATTCTATATAATTACTCCAAATTTCATCTAATAAAAATTTAAATGGCTCTACAAGTAAAGTTGCTAATGAAATCGCCATTCAATTTTTTCTACAAAATAACTTAAAAAGAAAAATATTTTTTTATTATTTGGAGCAATTAAATAATCATGACACATTAATTAAACTTGCCGATGCAGACTAATAATGCAGTGACTGCCAGGTTTTTATCACAATATATCCCAATAAATTAGCTGAATACCTTAAAATATATAATTTTGAGTAAAGAAACTTTTGAAACAAATTTCTAGATTACAATTTTTAAAAAACGTAAAAATGTGGTAGCAAACCTGCAAAATCGATCGAGGTCTTTTGAATACTATATATAAATTTGGTTCACTAATTATTTACAAACCTGGGAAAATGTATTAATGTCTGAATATCCTGGAATAACATCATTTTCTGATTTTGATGAATCTTCTGATTCTTGGATATCATTTTCATCAGTTGTCATAGTCCTAGTAGTAGTAGTAGTTGCTCCATTCAACGACGCCATCTTTACTACCAAAAGGCGCAACCACTATGTCGCAAAGAATTTACTACATCATATCTGTTAATTTTATAAAAACAAACATTTTATTAAGAAAATATAAAGACAGCTCTATACTTCGTTGCGATAGAGCAAATTAATTTTTTAAAAAAATTAACATAACGATTTATCTTTTTTTTTTTGTAATGTATTACACTATCTTGATATATAATAAATCTGTACGTTATCATTTTTCATAAACAAATGATAATAAAAAATAAAAAAATAATAAAATCATGATTTATACCTCGTCGGAATATTTTTTTCACTGCACGTGGACATTTCGGAAGTCTGAAAATGATTACGTTTAGGAGGCGTTACAAATCGCGAGCGTTTTCCATCAAATAACGAACTGATTACGTTAAACGTGATGAAAAAACTATCACGCATAGACAGTAGTGATTATGATTTGGCACGCGGCCAACTATAAATTCGTTGTTCTTTCTTTTTAGATAATTCTTTGTCGTCTTAGTTTACTTAAATATGTTTTGTCGAATTTTTAATACTGATCATATAGATTTGTAAAATAATTTGTTTTAAAAAATATTTATTATTTTGAATGGATAAAAAATAGAGATTTTTTTTCAATTAAATGCTTTTTTTTTTAATTGACCGTGCACCAAAAAGAAAAAAAAATTCTTCATCGACAATTGGGGTTTTTAGATTTAACTCGAAATAAAAGCATGGGGGGGGGGGGGACTCCAGAAATTAATTAAGTCACTTACTTGTTATAAAAAAATAGGAATTGAGTAATTGTGGTTGAATAAAATTTTATTTCTTTTTAGAACACAATCAATAAATGCATTTAATATGTACAAAAAAATTATTTTAGAATTGGCACAGTTAATGAAAATGTAAAACTATCTTTAAAATGACTGGACACTTGTAGTTGATTTACATATATCACTAGATATTTCTGCTATAAATTAAATTTATACCCCTTATATATAGTTCATATTTAGTATTTAAAGTGGTTAATATTTTTACTTGGATGGAAATTTAAAAAAAAAGCTTATCAAAATTATACTTTACCGTCCTCTAGCGAGTTAACAAATAAACAGATTTTTCAACTTTAATAACAGCATTTTTTTATTATTAAAGGCTATTGCGATCTGGTCGTAACCAATTAGCAATTTACCTCTAACTGTAAGATCAGAGTTCTAAATGCTAGTAATTATCCAGTGACAATTAACTAGTTTTATTTGTCAACTAGTACACTTTATTATTATGTACTTAAGCATTATTATGTTTAGCTAGATTTCACCAGATCAAGAGCCTTGACTCTTTTCAGTCTTCTAACCATGCATTTAAAGAAATATTTTGTCAATTTTTTTTTTTTTTTTGTCCATTAAAAAAAATACATTTTAAAAAAAAAGTCAATTTTTTTTATATCAACTATTATATTTTCTGATTATATATATTTCTAGGTTTTTGTATTGCCTTCTAAATTAGGTAAATGGTGAAACTGCTTTTAAATATCCCATTGTATGGCAAAGGCTTTTTTTTTTAAATCGGCTTCCCAAAGAAAAATAATGATAAAAGGCATTAGTATATTTGCCGAATAGGTAGAATCCTTATTTCATTTAGTAAAATTAGATAGAAACAAACAAAAAAAAAGCTTAAGCCTATTTGGAATATTAAATTTCTGTTTGTCCAGATTCAAATATCTGATCAGAAGCATAGCAGGCAGATGCTCTTAAGTACTACAGCATGAACTGTTTGTTTAAAATATTGCTATGGCTTAGCATGTATCAGAAGTATACACACACATTTATAATAATAGTTCAATAAAGTATCACCTGACTCCAGCTTACATATTGCTGTTTTAGCAGCATACAATTTTCTTTCACCATTTTTTTTTTTCCCATGTGTCAAAGCATGGGCCGGGACAACTGCTTGTAAGGCAGCTGTGTTGACCACCAACGCTTGACAACTTTTCTTTCACCATTCCTATGCTATATATCATTTACAACTTTTTTGAACACTTTATCAATACTATTTATTTTTCAAAAACGTTTTAATATTATGTATATTTTTCATAGCCACTTACTGCAAGCTTTAGTAAGTAATAAATGTCAGATAATAGTGCTTAATAAATTCCTATTCTGTGCTGTCCTATGTATTCATTGATTAAAAACTAAGCACACCATAATATATAGAAAGAAACAACTGTTTTCAGATCTAGATGAATATACAAGCAAGATGTCTAAGATTGAAATCATATGTTTTCCAGGTTTAGGTTAGAAACTTGATAGTTTGTAGATGGTGGTTGTTAGAGGTAAAGTGTTTTAAATGCTAAAGGTTCAGGTGTGCTGTTTCAAAATCCAAATTTCCTCACTGATGAAAACCGTAGCTTGAAAATAGCCTAGTGATATTGGATAGGACAGCACAGGATAGGGATTTATTAAGTACTATTATCTGGTATCGATTACTTAAACTTGCAGTAAGTAGCATAGAGATGATAAAAGGAAAAAAATAGAATTGTTAGTATACATTAGATATATACATGCATAAAAGAGGAACTGGCCTATTGCTCATGTAAAAAACTCTGATGATGACTGCAGGACAACAGAAACTGTGAGAGTAAAGTTTTGGTGCAAAAAATAGTATTATTAAGTATATAAGAAAGTTGGAAATGGTATCATATGTAAATATAGAAATCAATACATAAGGAAAGGAGGAAAAATAAGAAAATTGTATTACTTACATAGGTTTGGTATATGTTAGATATGTATATACACACATAATAAAATAAAAGTTGTTAGTGTGTGTTGGTTATGCACACACACTGTAAAATAAAGTAAAACTATAATTAGTATAGCATAAAATCATATGCTGCAGTTAGAAGTTAAAATTAATGGAATAATTAACAGATAATTAAATTACCTAAATGATGGAATACTAATGGATTAATATTAAAAGAATGTATTAAGACTGCAAGGAATGTACAATTAAGGTGGATAGACTAAAACAGTTGTAAATATTTGTGTCTAACAATAGTACTAAGCAGCTTCTCTTTAAAGCAGCAAATTAAAATCTTCCTAGAAAATTCTAGAAGGTTAGAGCAACAATCCAATGAGAAGGCAGCATTAAAACACAGGAGGCTATGAAGGCCAATGTAATGAGCCTAATGTATTTCACACAAGAAGGAACTTGATAGGCCTCCATTCCCAGTGGCATCCCAACTGAAAGTCACAAGTGGGAGTTAGGGATTGCTTAAAGGTCATGTCAGTCTTGATTATGATTTTTTGTAAAATCTCTGAGCCATACTAATATTTTGTAAGTAATCTATTTGATTTGTATTATAAGTATATTTCATTCTTCATTGTTTATTAACTTTTAACATAGTTATTAAATAGTTAGTCTCAATTCTCCATTCTCGGTGGATTTTTATTTGAAATTTAATGTATGTTTCTGTTCAGACTTTTTTTCCTAAGCCATGATTGCTATCACTTTAAAGCTTTGACATAGAAAATATATACAGATTGCTTTGGATCTGGCAATAGAAAGGTTCTACATTTCATTTTAGATCATCTTTGAACCTTCTTGTTATCTTTGTCATTGTTATTCTCTTTTTTCAAATCCTGTGGCATCTTTTTTTTTCTTTCCAACACCCATCACCATTCTCCTCATGCATATTCAATTTTTTTTTTTGTATCCTCACCACAAGTTTTAAACTTTTATCTAAAATCTATCTTCTCTCTTCAGAATCAATCATATTTCCAATCTATACAAGGCTATACTATAAACAAACATCTAAAATTTATGTCTTATTAATCGTCATAGTTCTCATTTTAAATATTATTCTGTTATTATTTAATGAACTTCTTTCATAATTAAAATTTCAGGCTATTGATTAATTTATTGCCCAAACAATTTTTTTTATCTTTTTCTTTTTATCTACTTTATTTCAATATTTTTATTTTTTTCTAATCATATTTACTATATTATTAAGATCATTCTTACTATATGCATGATGAATTATGTGTTATGGAAACTTGGTGCTCTTGAACCCTCCGACAACTTATGAAAATAAATATTAAAAGCAGAAGCTAAGACCATTTTTCTATATAATAATCTCTTGTATATATTCCATATAATGTTTTGATTCTTATTTATAAATTTCTTAACGATTACTTTTTTTTTTTCCAATCTTTTTTTTTCTTAAAAAAAAAATCATTCTTATCAACTATTTTTCAGATCCATAAAATAAATATTATTTCTGTCCATATATTCCAACAACTGCATTTCTTTATTATCTTTTTTTTTAATTATAATTCAAGGTGCTCTTTATAAAATATATTTAAGATTCTCAGTAGTACTTTATCTATGTGAGATGTTAAACTGATTGTTCTAAAATCTTAAATATGTAGATCAGGAGTCAATAAACTTTTTAACATGAAAAGCCATTTTGTTTAAATTCCTTCACCACCATTAAAGCACTGCAAGGAAAGAGATATCTGCCCCTCCATTAAAGATTCGCAAGAAAAGAGAAAAAATATTAATTTCTGAATGGCTGTGAATATATTTGAACATTTATTTTAGTAATAGAATCTATATATTCTAACAAAAACAAAAATTCTCTTAAAATCAAAATTAATAAAAACAAAAAAGTATTTTGGGTTAGATTTATTCACAAACTTCTAATATTTAAATATTCATCATATATAATAATTACTATTCATAATAAAACTGAATTCAAGAAACATTTTAATGACCATTTTTTTCTCTTCTAAAATCATCAAAATATTTTTTTTTACAAATTACAAAAGGAAATTAAAAATGTATTTACATTTATCATGATAAAGAACAATGAGATTGAGATCAAAGAGCCTCATATGGCTCGAAAGCCACAGTTTGACGACCCTAAACCTAGACTAATCTAAAAATGCCATTTCCAACTCGGTATATATTTTTTTGAAGCATCCCTATTTAAATTTATATACACACAATTAGTTGTTTTATATAATTGTAAATGATTCATAATACATATTATTTAGTTGATATTGAATAATTTGTTAATAAAATATTAACAAGATATTGAATATTTTTAATTATATATTTATAAATTCACTAACAAAGTTGATTCATAAACAAAGGCAAAACTCTCCATACAACAAATTATGTGCTAGTATAGAGATGGTGATCATGTGATGTTTGAAAGTTGATTCATAATAAAATAAAATTTTATGTAAATATATATAATGTAATATTTAAGCCTGGTGTAACTCAAATTTTTAATGTCTCATTTTTTCAAGTGATCTTAGATTCTGACTTATTTTTCAGAAAAGCCTAATATATATAAATAAGTAATAAAAAATTGCAACAGTAAGATTAAAAATTTCTTTACAATATAAACATATTTATATTTTATAAAAATTCATAATGTATCAATTTTAATTCCTTTGATTTAATTCTAAATTTCTATCATTTTTAATTCATTTAATTTCTCCTGCTGACTTTTTTTCTCTACTTTTAATAACATGTGTAAAAAAGAGTTGTGGTGTTGCTCATTACTATAGTTTACAACATAATCCAACTGTTATTAATGCAACTGGTTTAAAACCATTTCTAATATAAAATTATAAACGTTCAAAGAGTCATATTTTGCTATTTTAATATTAATCAATTCGCTTGAACTTCTGTTTACATAGCCTTGAATAATTCATTTGAAAATCATGTTTCTCATCCTTTGCATATTTTTCTCTAAATTATTGATTTAAACTTCATTCTCATTATTGTATAACTGATCTTCATGTGTGTCATTTTCTTTTCACATTCAAAATGGATGAAATCACATTTTTTTCATTTCAAACATTCTCTTCTACTAGTTTTTTTTATTCAATTACTCTAATTTTATTTTTTCTAGATAAAACTTATATTTATAACATTCAATTACATCTTTCTTTGTAATTTATTTATATTCTCCTAATTACTGTTTTCTAACTTTGGCTATTTCATATCCTAATCTACTATGAATTTTTTCCATTAAGTACATCGTCTACTTTTTTCGATATTTGTACTTCTCTCTAACATATGACAGTTTTTTTTTAATTCCCGTAAACTATCAGCTTTGCATCTTTTCTAAAAAAAATAATTATATGCAAAATAGTAATAAAAACCTGGGAAAATCTTTAGATTTCAGGATAAGTGAATTAAAATGATCAAAATCATTCGGTCTAGAGCATTTTCTGTAATAGGGTATAAATATGCAAAATGGACGCTGAAGAAAGATTTTATATATATATACTGATACAAGAAAAATAACTAGATTAAAATTATCTTATTTTGTTTAAATTATAGACAATCTATTTTTTAGAACAGCATATAATTATCAAAAGAAAAGAGTTGGTGAAAATTTATGATAGCAATGAATGAATGAAATCCATAATCACTATTATGAATTTGCTAACTAACAGTGAAAAAACCAAATATAAATGACAATAATATGAACATAAATATGTTTATCAGAAATGTCTAAAATTAAATGGGATATTATTATACTTTATGAAATTAGAAAAAAAAAGTGAAGATATAAATGATTTGAAAACTGAACATACACTTTACTATAAAGACACTAATATTGAAATCACACGAGGATTAATTCATTACAAATAGTAAATAAAAGAACAATATTGTGGAAATTGATGATACCGTGGCAGGATTAGTTAATACAACTTAATAAAAGATATATTTCTGTGCCAACAAGTTTTCATTGTGATAAAGAAATAGGTAATTTATATATGTTTTTATTAGACCAAATAACATTTTAAAACATTTATGGGAAATTTTAATAAATTTGGGTACTAAGTTAAAGAGGCAATAGATTTGTGGAATTATCAGAGGAAATAAATTTATAAAAATTTTCAGAAGAAAATCTATATACTATGATTTTTTTTTAGAACAATTCAAAAGGGAAATAGACATGGAATCATGCCAATGAAGTTACAATGGAGTTTTTTTACTAACAGAAAATATGTATTTCGAGACTGCAATATATTTAATAATTACAACATAGAAAGTGGTTATTGATTAGTGAGAGATAAGAAACATCTTAATGCAAAGCTAAAAAAACAGAAATTATTAAAAATTATGGTATTAACAGTTGTAATATACTTAATAAATACAACAGAGAAAGTGATTATTGAGAGATAAGATATCTTAATGCAAAGCTAAAAAAAAAACAAATTATTAAAAATTATGATATTAACAGTTGATCTTAATCTTCAAAAATATTTCTGTCAATTTAAGATAGAATTTACAAACCATTTTAATATAATAACAGATTTTATTGACAGTTCAGACTTGAATGAATTCAATAAGAAGATAAATTATACTTTATTAGATCACTTGCATAGATAGCACAAAAAGGAATAATTCATCAAAATATTTAACTGAGATGACAATATATATTAAGCAAAGAGAGAATATCAAGTTATTTAAAAATGATCCTTTTAGAAAAAATGAATGCTTCTAGAATTTTATAAATACCATGAAAAAGAGTTAGTGATGATATAAGAAAATATAATTTAACTAGGTAAGGAAAATTACAGAAGAGAACAAATGTCTCAAAACTATAATACAATTTGGATATTAGAAAAAAATATGGCACTATTATTAAAAGAAGGAAAGCATCATGAAGTATGTGGAAAGATCTATGCAGTAATAAAACAAAATAGTCTTTACATTTTGCAGTATCTTCTGAATTATTAAGTATTTTACACAAAGAGGTAAAATATGCAATTAAACCTATGAAGAATGTAAAATTTCTAATAAATGTCAGAATTATTATTTAAAAAAAAGTAAAGTGCTGGCAAAGCTTTATACAAAATGGCTATATGATTGTAACAGTGCAGATAAATGATAATTAAAAAAGATGAAAAAGAGAATATTAGAAACTACAGACTTATATCAGTTTGCTTTTAGTTTTTTACAAGGTCTTTAGTAACATTATTATAATTTTTAATGTAATTTTGAACTCAAAATAACCAAATCCATTTAAAAATAGTATTATTACACTGATCCAATGAGTATGAATTGCAGATGTGATTTGGATTTAAGATTATGAAAAAGCATTTGATTCTATAAGCATTTTCACAGTAATTAAAACATTGCCATATCAAAATATAGATTATGACAAAGCATGATATAAATATTTCCACAGAGATCAAAACATTGGAACAGCAAAATATAGATCCAGGATATTGTCAAATTTTTAAAAATATTTAAGCAAAATCTAACTCTAGAGATTAGATTTTGATAATACAAAGCAGATTTACATTAATTAGGGTTTATTGCAAGGCAATTCATCTCTAAAAAATTTTACCGAAAATATTTTAGGAATTATTTAAATCATTCTAGATTTTATAAATTTAGAAATTTTTGCAAATATTGCTTCAGAGCTTCACTAAACATTACAAAAATTATAAAATGAAAACAAAAATAAAACTAAAGACCATTGCTAAAAAAAAATGTTTAATGACTTTGCACACCAGTAGAAAGTAAAGATTGAAAATTAAAAATAAATGACATCATATTGAATGAAATTAATCATAGAATTAAGCTTAGGTGGAATGCTTTTTGATAGAAAATTTAATATTAAAAGAAAATGTGCCTAAATATTTGAAAAAGCTTTTTAGTAGATATGTTTTACCAGTTTTCACATGCAATTGTACAATTTGGATGCTTTTCAGAAAAGAAATAAAATTGAAAGTAAATTCATGGGCAAGAGCAATGTTATTGAAACAAGAAACTGAAATTAAAATAAATATGAATTGGACATGGCACTAGAAAAAGAAGGCAATAAATAGTAAGTTGAAGTCTTAAATTGGATTCCTAGAAATTGTAGAAAATCTAGAAAGAGACTATATATGCTATAATAGATAAGGGAGTTTGTTGTACTGATGTGAAGAAAAAAGTCATCATCCAAAGAATTTCATCATGTAGTGGATAACAATAACTGAAAATTCCTGGGGTTTTTTTTTTAAAAAATCATTAACTAATTGATATGTATGTTAGAGATTGTTAGGTTATTCACCTAAAGGCAGATGAAACTAAATATTACAACCTATATTCATCCATGACATCAATAGCAGTTTATCATTTTCCATAAATCTTTTAATATATGAATTTTTTCTACAGTACAGGCTTTTTCATACCTGAACTCCAATATGTAATATATAGAGGGTTTGAACTCAGACTTTCACATGACCCTCACCTATCCACGCTATTTCATACTGTTGACACACTTGATCACACAGATGTTGTAAAGATAAATAATCACCAATAAACGTAGTTTGTGCTAAACCAGCACTTGTCAGTTGGTCCAGCTTATCTCCACACCTATATACAATCAATCCTCAGTTTATATTAAGATATCCAATCTTCATACTTTAATGGACAGGCTTCAATCCACTCCGCCCCAGCTTTCATGTCATTGAAAATCTGATGAAGAAGGACTCAAAGCCCACATTGGCACCAACATTCTCATCCTATTCATGCTGATCATAAGACTCTCTGATCCGTCAGATACAGGACATAATCAATTTACATAGGGAAGACCTTACAGCACTATATTTTAATATATAAATTTTTTCAACAGTACAGGCTTTTTCATACCTGCACTCCAATATGTAATATATAGGGATTTGAACTCGACTTTCACACGACCCACACCTATCCACTATCTCATACTGCTGACACGCTTGATCACACACATGTCAAAAAGATAAATAGTCACCAATATATGTATTTCGTGCTAAGGCAGCAATCCTCAGTTGGTCCAGATTATCATCTCCACACATATGTACAATCAATGCTCAGCTTATATTAAAATTGCCAATTTTCATACTTTAATAAACAGGCTATCTTAATAAGCTGATGGTTATGATGAAAATGTTGGCACCAATGTGGGCATTTAGCATTTCATCATCAGATTTTCAATGAAATGGATGGCTGAAAAGTTGTGGGATGGAGTTGATTGAAGCATGTCCATTTAAGTATGAAGATTGGCTATCTTAATATAAGCTGAGCATTGATT
The DNA here is from genome assembly GCA_028023455.1 of Epiperipatus broadwayi. Taxonomy (NCBI): domain Eukaryota; kingdom Metazoa; phylum Onychophora; class Udeonychophora; order Euonychophora; family Peripatidae; genus Epiperipatus; species Epiperipatus broadwayi. The sequence goes on along the minus strand of JAQFVV010000053.1, from coordinate 4,592,769 downwards.
GTATATATGTGTAGTAATGACAAACTGCACCAACTGATGAGTGCTGGTTAGGCATAAAATATGTATATTGGTGAGTATTTATCTTTTCAACATGTTTGTAATCAAGTGTGTCAGCAGTATGAGAAAGTATGGGTAGGTGGGGGTCGTGTGAAAGTCTGAGTTCAAATCTCGTAATCTCCCTATATATTTATATAGTAGTGCAGAAAAAAATTCATATACTAAAATATAGTGCTGTAAGGTCTGCCCATCTCTCTTATATGTCTGTAAATGGATTGTCCTATACATGTGGGTTCAGAGTGACTTATAGTCAACTTGGTTAAGATGAAAAGATTGGCACCTATGTGGGCTTTGAGCGTTTCATCATCAGATTTTCAATAAAGTGGATGGCTAAAGAGTTGTGGGTGGAGTGGATTGAAGCCTGTCCATTAAAGTATAGAGATTGGCTATCTTAATATAAACTGAGCATCTATTGTGTATATATATATATATGTGTGTGTGTGTGTGTTAGATGATAATGTGGACCAACTGACTATGAGTGCTGTTTTTGCACGATATATGTATATTGGTGAGTATTTAGCTTTTCGACGTGTGTGTGATCAAGTGTGTCAGCAGTATGAGATAGCATGGGTAGGTGGAGATTGTGTGAAAATCTGAGTTCAAACTCCCTATAAATATTTTTAGTTTTTGTTATCTTTTAATACTTTTTGTAAGAGATCTGTTTAATCTTACAAATATCTAGATAATAATCCCTAATTTTATGAAATTTAAACGCCTTTTCAATATTGATGAACCTAATATTAGCGCACACTCCCCTTCTTAACAATAGTTTTCATAATTTCAATTGTATTTAAATCTTTAAACTTCTTTTTACACCAAAACATGCATAATTTAGTAAAGTATTTATGTATAAATATTAATTCAGATAATCTAAGAAATTCATATTTTAAATGTTTTAAGGTTCATTTTTGGATAAATAAAAAATATATCGTTTAAAACATGATATGAATATAGTATCAAATCAGAAATTACAATATAAGTCATGACTTATAAAGAATACTTGTTATGGACTACAATTTCTGAGAATGGTAAGTGAATAGTGTAATTAACTGTTTGATTTATATCATCTCAATCCTACAATTACTATCACCGTATTTATAGAATTACTAGCGTATAGGATGCAGCAGCATATAAAACGCACGCCTTTTTTATACACATTTTATTTTCTACATTTTTTCATGAATTTCCATAATGATTTACAGTACTAATTTTATAGTTATTGAGGTCTACAAAAAAGTAACTAGGGAACACTATAGTTAGGTATCTTTTAATCTTCATCCTCAAAACCAAGAAATTCAACTCCTGAGCTATTTTTAAATACAATTTATCCAAATCACTTTGAACACTTTATAACAAAATCCTTTATTATACATATATACGTACACCTTACCTTTCAACTGCTTTGCAGTCTTGAAAGATTAAAATAAACTAGTTCTGAAGAAGACTGCAGGGCAATCGAAATGTAAGATGTACATATATATGTACAATAAAGGATTTTGCTAAAAAGTGTTCAAAGTGATTTGGATAAATTGTGTTTGTAAGATAGTACAGCAAAATAAAGGAAAGGGTGATTTTGGTAAAATTTCTGAGCTATTTTTGTTTTAGTTCATATATAAAGGTCATTACATGAATCTCGAACACCATAACATTGATCCTGTAAAATCAATGATGCTTCTATTAGTAGCTATTGGTCTTGCTTATTGAATAATTAGCTATTTGAATAATTATTTTTGTGAAAACAGAAAATCCCAAGCTTCTGTTGATTGAAAACAGAAAATCCTGAGCTTCTGTCATCTAATATCCAAGTTTTTAATTATTCTTCTATCCAAGTTTTTAATTATTCTTCTAGTTCTAACCATTTTGTAATTCAATGTTGAAGATTGTGTTAACTACACATTGCTTTTTGTATGTCCTCTTCCTGTCTTCTCCAAGTTCTTATCTTTTCAGTTGATGGTGGCCTGGCATTTCTCTCTGCTGTCCTGTTTCCATGTTCTTTAGCATACACAATTACTTGTAGCTTGAATGAAATATCATAGCAAAATCTGTTATTTCTGAGCCATGTTTTTGCTAAGAAATTTCAATATAAAATATCCCAGAATGCCAATAATGTTCTGAACAAATTGACCAAGTTTAAATGTTCAGTGAACAGTTGAAGTGTGATCATTCATGCACACATTGAATGAATTGTAACCTTGAATGTCAGTGGATCTGAGCTCTAATTTACTGGAATGCTCCATCTTTCAGTAATGAAACATAAAAATATATCATGCAATTTACTACCTTTACAGAAGAGAAAAAAATTATGGAAATATTTATTTGAAACCACTACTTTGTAAAAGGACAAAATGCAATATATGTACATTAATATAAATCAGAAGTTTTAGACTGATTTCAATTCATAATTTTGATTACTGGTGGCACATAAGACATACTCCATATTTTAGGCATATTTTGAGGAGGGAAAAGCATATCCAAAGACCATCCCTTTATATTTATTATTATGTATGCACTTATGTTTAGAAATAGGATCTAAACAGATCATTCTTATGATTGTTGTAATAAAGATAGCATTGATGCCTATCTTATATAGAACATATATATGTATAGGTACTAGAAGAAATGCTATGTTTATACATGCCTAAAACATATATATGTATAGGTACTAGAAGAAATGCTATGTTTATACATGCCTAGAATTATATTTAAGTTTATTGAAGACAGGGTTGAAGGTACAGCAAAGTGATATTATCTGTGAATATATTGGTACTATGATGTGTAAAGATTAAAGGATTTGATAAAAAAAAATTGCATATCAATGAATGATTACATATTTGTAAATAAATTATTGTTATATCATTTGTTAATCTTATTAAAGAAAATAAATTGTACATTAATTAATAAGCAGACTTGTAACTAAATTATTATTACATCATTTACTATTTTGCTTATATAAGATTTCTTGCTCTACCATTATTCATCGGGAGTACTTTATGTTCTCTACAAATTGGTCTGGTTTTACAAATGGGGCTGTGTAATGGTTATATTATTATATTGAATAAAATACTATTTCATCTATCTATCTATCTATCTATCTATCTATCTATCTATCTATCTATCTATCTATCTATCTATCTACCTATCTACCTATCTATCTATCTATCTATCTATCTATCTATCTATCTATCTATCTATCTATCTATCTATCTATCTATCTATCTATCTATCTATCTATCTATCTATCTATCTATCTATCTATCTATCTATCTATCTATCTATCTATATATATATTGTAACCGGACCACCATACAACCCCTTTATCACCTCGGTTGTAACAATTTCTTGATGAGCATGCTGCAGGAAGAAACTATTGATTGGCATTCCCCAATGCAGATGTTAACCCCCCCTACAACAATATTTCCTGCTCATCAGAGGATGCAGCACCATAGAGACTGGAAGCATCTAGACATTTCTATGTTTGGTTTTCCAAATGGCACCACTAGAGTTTCCTCTCACTACAACCTGACTTACGTAGGTCTAGTTATGCCAGACATAGCTCAGGAGGCATGAAATTCTCATGAACATGTGCATTGAATAATGAGTAATGCAATAAAAAAAAATAGAATTGAACAACTCGACAACTAAAATTAATTTTAAGTAACAATAATTTTATTTAATAACAGGTTTAAATAAATGTCCATCAAACAAGGTATTTCATTGACAGTCCCTTGTATCTTTCGGCCTACTTCCGATAACATTTTAGATGACTTAGAAAATGTAATTTGTTGAGAGTATAATAAAGTCCTTCTCTCAAATGTTCTTTAACAGTTTATATCTTTAATCATTTAGTTATTTCACAGAGAGGAGTGTGATATATTGAGACAACAGCGAGAATAAACTGATAGCATCTAATGCAGAGTTCCACTTAATTTAACAAATATTTTATTTACAGTCCATTGTGTATCTTGGTGTACATCCAATAGTAGGGCAATATGAATTAAAGAATGCAAGTTCTTTAACAATTTCCATTTTATGTCTAATTCAAAGTTCCAGTTAACTTTAAGTTATTTTATTTACAGTCCATTGTGTATCTTGGTATACATTCAATAATAGTACAATAGGAATTAAAGAATGCAAGTTCTTTAATAATTTACATGTTTAATTATTTAATTAATTCACAGAGAAGAGTGCAATACATGAAGACAACTAATAGCATTTATAATTTGAAATATGGATGTATATTCATACGTATAAATTTTATTATTTTATTTAGATCTCATTAATCTGCAGTTCAGCATGTATGATTTACATATAATTCTTCTAGCATAAATATTGACTTGGTCTGCTGCAGACATATATTTTTATACATAAATTCACCAGCAGTTTCATTTATAATTTATCAATAATAAACATATTTTCATGTAGCTATATTTATTTATAATTTTAGTTTCATTTATAATAAACGTATTTTCATATAGCTACTTTTATTCATAATTTTAGTTTCTTTTCTAAGAAAGATGTTTTGTTTGTCTTTTATAAACACATATAAATATTACATATTTTATAAAATTGTTACCTTCATTCTTTTTTTTCTTGTTTATATCCAATCTGTTCCATCAAAAAGAGGTCATTTTATTTAAGCTGAATGGCGTTATCCCCTTTCATGATCATCCAGACAAATCTTGGAGAAACATGGCATTGGAATGAAGAGATAAAGCTGTTACTGTTTAGCCTTTCATCGTTATGTTTTCCTTAATAATGTTTTCTTTTTCCATCATTAATAGTGATTCTTTAACTGCTCTTAATATCTTTTTAAAATTAAAATCTTTTTTTCAAAAGTCTTCTTTAACATCTACTTGAAAAATATCTCTTTGGAAACAAATAACTCTTTGAAAAACTTTTTTAGAATCTCTTAAAAATCTCTTTGAAAAAAACTTTTTAAAAATCTGCTCTGAACTTGCAACTCGACTATATATATTCTGATTCTTGGATTGATTAAGCAGCCTTTCCCACTGTACCTGATTTGCTATCTTCTTAAGGATTGGACAATCTACTTTTAGTGGGATAGATAACAGATTATAAGGATTAGTTCATGTTTTCCAATTTATTAAGACTGCCTCAAGCTATTATCACACTTTATTTGAAAACGTCGTTCCAAAAATTAAAAATGTAATCTTTTTAATAAATGCCAGCTTTTATTTACATCGTAATTTAAAACTATAAAATCAATAATGATTTTCTTTTAACTATAAACTTTTTGCTTTAATTCTTTTTTAATTTGATCAAATCATGCTAGACTTTTTTAAATGGGGGGGGGGTCTTTTGAATATATATACATGGAACAGTATATCTGTTTCAATATATATATATATATATGTTAGTTTATTTCCTGATACTTAAAGCCAGGTAGTATTCATGGAGAGTAGTGGGTCGTGTGAAAGTCTGTGCTCATATACCCTATATATTATAAATAAATAGAGAAAATGTAAAAATGCTGAAATATGTAAGTCTGATCATTACATAGTAATATCCACTATTTATCAATTTTTGGCACCCAATATATTTAAAGAAAATAAATTTTACATTAATAAACATAAGTATGCTTTTAACTCAAATATTATTAAAGGGATTGTTACTTTGTTTATGTAAAGGATTCTGGTCATTCACCAGGAGTAACTTGTAACTATTTGTAAATTTTTGGTTCACCCAGGGTGAGGGCTTTGATTTTCAGTTGCTGTAAACTCACATTTGCCCACGTTAGATTAATAATATGGTTGACCAAATAATACATTTTTTTTCTCTCTGTATATTTTAATTATATTGTAAAACAAAAAAAAGCTAGTTGTATCATGAAGAAGACATACAAGTATATGTGGCATTCCAGAGGTGATCCAGCATGTTCATGGTATATCCAGTTATAATTGTATTGCATGTAATAAGTTTATTGCATTTAAAAATTTTGAGTCTTATTAAAATGGAGAATGAAAATAAAAAGGATGAAGAGCAGCAGGAAATATTGGAAGCAAATACTTCTTAAACTAGCTATGAAGATGATAGCTTAGAAACTTTGCATGTGAACAGTGTTTATCCAGATAGTGATTCATACAAATAGCATAAAGACATTAATGAAGAAATGCAAATGCATAACAATACTGCAACATCATTGCAATCGGATATAAACAGATGATTAACACATTATTTAGACAAATTGAATTGAGATTAATGGAGTATACTCAAAAGCAAATGGAGCAAATAAATCAAACCATGGAAAATAATCAAAAGCAAATGAACCAAACTGGAAAATAATCAAAAAGTTAATTAAAAACAAATGGAGCAAATTAACCAAACTATGGAAAATAATAATAATAATAATATGTGAATGACATTTATTTTATATAATAATAACCAAACTATGGAAAATAATAATAATAATAATATGTGAATGACATTTATTTTATATAGCGCAATTTTTTTTTTTATAAAGTGTAATATTAATAAGCCAAGAAGCTAATGCACATGCGCTTTGTAGATTTAACTATATAAATGAATACTCTCACTTTCCAAACAACAAGATAAAGTCTTTATGAAAAGATAGGATGAATCCATCTATCTTTTTGACCCAAATGTTTATGTATGGGCAGATCTTAAGTATTTGAAAATGAGAGCGTTAAGATGTTAATCAATCACTTTAAATTACTTTTTACTATGCCTGAATGAATAATGCTTGTAAAATTTCTAGAATTTACAATATGTCATCATCATCATCATTATTATTATTGTTGTTGTTGTTGTTATTATTATTAATAAAGCAAATGGAGCAAATAAACTAAATTATAAAGAATAATCAAAAGAAAATGGAGTATAATCAAAAGTAAATAAACCAAACTATGGAAGATATCAAAACCCTATAAAATTCAACCAAAAGCAGATGGACTTGAGGTTTGAAGATAATCTAAGACAGATGAAATTCTGTGCAAAAATTTTCAAAAAGAACTGGAATTGATGAGGCAAAAATTGATGGATAATTTTTGCAAAGTATCTAAACTAGAGCAAAAACTGAATGATTCAAAACAAATAGATGATGAGCCAAAATGAGCAAGTACAAAATCGAAAAGAAACAATGAATCAAATCATGGATAATGAACAAGCTCAATTGCTATATAGTAAGATTTGGTGGTGTTTTTTTTTCAAATCCATTTTAAAATGTATTTATGTAAATTAGTAGTGAGATGAATCTTATTTCAGACTGTAGCATTGTTTTTCACAATTATCTTCACAGTTAAATTATTTCTGTTTTCTTCAACAGTTGAATCAAGAATTATTGTTGCTACAGTTTGTTTCAATAGCTGAATCAAGAATGACTGCTGCTATTGTTATTTTAATAGTGAATCAAGTAAAACTGCTACTGTTTTTTCAACAGCTGAATTCAAAAAGACCTGCTACTAATTCCTTTAATATATACATCTTTAAGGGACTTAAACTCAGACTTTCAATTTCCCTAGTGCTATCCAATCCATCTTATACTACCAATACACATAACCACACATATGTAAAACAGAAAAATAGTCTCCAATATACATATTTCATGCTGAACCAGCACACATCAATTGGTCTAGATCCATCTCCCACACACATATATAATAGCAAATCTTCAAACTTCAATGGAAAATTTTCTCCACTCTCCAACTCTTCAGCCATCCACATCATCGAAAATCTGAGGATAAAATGCTCAAAGCCTTTGCTGATGCCAATATTGTTGTCATACCCATGTTAATCTTAAGTCAATGATCAGATCGATGTAAAGTTAACATAGGTATGGCAATAATATTGGCATCAGCAAGGGCTTTGAGTGTTCCATCCTCAGATTTTCAATGATATGGAAGGTTGAAGAGTAGAGAAGATTGAAGCTTGTTCATTAAAATTTGAAGATTTGCTATCAATATAAACTGAGTACTGATTGTAGACATGTGTAAGAGATGATGATCTGAACTAACTGATAAGTACTGGTTCAGCATAAAATATGTATGTTGGTGATTATTTATCTTTTTCACATTTATATTATCAATTGTTTTGATTGTATAAGATGGATTGCATAGCTGTAGAAGGCTTGAAAATGTGAGTTCAAGTCCCTAATTATATTAAATTTAGTGTAGAAAATATAAATGTATTTAAATATTATATATAAATACTCATACTGCAGTAACATTAATTTGTTGTGTTAATAGAAGATAACCTGCAGTGACAAATGATTTGAAAAGTGGACATATAGACATATACTATACTATTCAGGCACAATGGAAATTGATGGTATATCAGACAAAGTAGTAAACACGTTACCATATTTAGATGTTTACCACACAATTATCATCGTGATAAAAAAATAAATAGAGGAATATTTTAATAGCAGAACAATTTAAAAATTATCATAGGAAGTTTTAATACTAAAATTGAGAATTGTTTGCTAGGTAAAAGTGCAATAAATAAATATGGATACAGAAATGAAAATAAGAGAGAACATAGAATTTGAAAATAAACAAATTATGATTTTTTTATATTTGTATGTTTATTATTTTTGGGAGTAATCTAGAAAAAGTGGAAATGGAAATATAAGAGTGCAGAAAAATTTTATTATATTTAATAAAATTTATATATTAACTCAAACATAATATGTTCAATAGATTTTATGGTAGAGGGGGGAGTCATTGAATAGTGATAATACAAAACTAGAGATACAAAATCTATCAATGAAGATAGTATAAATTTAAGAACTTATAAATTGTTTTAAAATATTAATAACATCAAAAAAAAAAAAAAAAAATCTGCTAAAAACTATTGTAACACAACTAGTAACAAAAAAGTAACAACAATTTGCTATTAATTTTTCTACTTAAGGCAAAATGAATTCTATAAAATGAATTTTTTAAAAGGGGGGGGGGGAGGGTTGATGGCAAGGTCATTCATCGAAAATAATAAAAACTCAAAAATATAAAACGACTTTGGCACAGCGGAATGATATTATGAAATGTGTAGAATATATAGACTACAATAATAAAAAGCGTAATATATTTAAAATGAAGAGGTGAGACATACAAAAAATGTATGCATTATGAAAAAATTTCAGATTTGATGGAAGCATTACAATAAATTTTTTTAAAAGAAATGAATAAAAAGGATTGGCTGAATGTAAAAATATATTAAAGTATAAAGCATAGGACATTTCCCTATCATGTCCTTGATCAGAATTTAAATTGAGATAGGGTAAAACTTGGGAAATGTTTTTTTCATATCAATAAGGCAAGAGACTTTTTTTTTCTAGTTAGCTTGTTCAAAATGTTTAATCACTCACCATCCAGCATTTAGCAAACAGATTAGTAATATTTCCTCCACTGTTCCTCTATAGTGGGCTGTTAGAGAGGCTTTTGCCCAGCAGTTTTATTTTTACACGAAGTAGTAATTATTATTTACATAAAAAGTTTGATTTTGGATAAAACTCGATAATTCATAAATGTAAATCATATGAAAATAGTCCAGATTATATATATAATAAATCTTTAATTGTATATTATATACTTGATTCTATACTAAGTGTGTAAAGCTTTGGAAGATTATGATATAGGTCAAGGGATAGTGTAATTTTTTGTAGAATATTTATTAAAATGCAACATGGGGACAATAAAACAATTATAAGTGAGGTTTAAACTATAGGATAATTCCATGTCTACAAAACTTTTTATAACAGATTAATGGAAATATTTTTTTAATTGAACATTATAATCTAGAAAAAAAAAAAACACATTATTTTTGTGTTTTGAAACGGTATTCTTTATCAATCATATCGTTTCATTTACTGTTCCATAGTAGTATACTTTTCCTAGTTTAAACCTCCAAGTTGGTGTATATTAATTAAAAAAGTTTAATAAAAAGGTATAATAATACATGTATGCCAATATGTGCGTATATTTTATAATTCTAAAGTATAAGGTAATAAAGTTAAACATTACCTGGTATGTGAATTTTCACACATACTTATATATGAAAGAAGCTTGCAAAGTTATAGATTTCTAACTTAATTATTTTTTTTTATATTTTATTTATTTCTCAAAGATGATAAATCTCATATACTAATTAGCTCTCTTTGCCTAAAAATAAGTTTCTAAGTTGACCAATTCATGTATATAATAAAATATTTACCAGGTTAAAATCTGTTTTTGTAAAATGATTTTATTTTTGGGAAATTAGCTGACCACACCTGGGTTTTAAAATCTGTAAAAATAAGAATAGACTTGGAAGATATTAAATTTATTTTTGTAACAAAAAGAAAGCTAGATAACTGACACTATTTTTATCAATTACTTGTTTTCTAAATTACAGAAATAATGTTTTTGTTTGTAAAGCTTATGGCACACATGCAAACTAAAGATTAAAAATTTGTTTCGACTTGTAAACAAATGACATTTGGAGAGGGGAAGAGTGTTCTTATAAAAATCCCTGATTGTAATTAAATTAGGCTGGATACTAGATCATTTTAACTTGCCCCCTTGTACAATGATGAGCCAAGGCTAGATGGCAACCCGTTGCTATCCACCTTGTGGGAAATGAGTCATCAGTGATGGAGAAGTTCGAACCAGCAGCCTGCCCAGAGAGTAAAGATGAACAGACCAGATCAGCAGAGACGTGCCTCAAACTATGGAAAGAAGATGCCTTAGCAGAGAAGATTGGTAAAATAATCTGAAGAGTTCTGTAATAAACTCTTGTTATTTATTTCTTAAATAATACTAAGCTAGCTATGTATAAATGTGCACAAACTTATTATTTAAACTTTCTCTATGGAATAAATTCTGTCATTAAGTTAAATTGTATCTAATTTCCTAAAATAATGTAAAAATAACTACTTTGTAAAACTTGCATAACTCTTTTAAAGTAAAAGAACTTAATAATGCAATGCTTGTTAGATTTAAATTATGCTCTAAATATCTATCTGTGGTTATGCCTTATTATAATTGTTATGAATTTATACTATGACTTATTCAGAGGGAAGATTGATATTCAGATCCTGTAGAAGGGGGTTTGAGAGAGATGATTAGAGGCTCTCTATAGATAATTGATAGTCATTAAAGCACACACACATGCAATCTCCAATCTGAAACCTATTATATGTATATTTAATAGCTATTATGTGTATTAGCTGAGTAAAAATAGGTTTGCTTGTACTAATAAAATATTTAGTTAACTAACGCAAGAGCAATATTCTAAAGCATATTTAAATTAAATACATAAGTCCTCGTTATGTTTTATTCCTCCTGAGAATTTATAGTATGAACTATAAGGATTAATTATAAGCTAGATCACTTAATTAACCCCTTTCTTTAGTATGTTTGAGTATGCTAACTTATGGACTGCTATACAATCGTTTGGTGGAAAGCTTTAGATTTAGCACATTTTAGATTTAATAATGATCAATGATCATTAGCATGGTGAATGTGTTCCTTATAAATCATACACACATGTATATGTGTCTTGCTATATACTTATATGTAGTTGTTTATGGGGATTTGGTATAAGGCCATTCCATATTTGTTGCTGATAGCTTTCCTTAGAACTAGAATGTGAGGGTCCAGATTGTTCATATTTCAAGTTTCTTATATACATACATGTATTTGTTTATGGTGATTTGGTATAAGGCCATTCCATATTCATTTTCTGATCGCTTTCCTTAGAACTGGAGCCCAAGGGTCCAGATTGTTCATGTTTCCAGTGAATCAGACCTCCAGAATGAAATGTTCTCTTCTCATAGCATGTCATATGGTCCATGGGAACTGATCATTGAGTTGATAGATCCCATAAGGAAACACACCCACTATTTTATTTTGGTTAAAATAGTGTCCTAGTATCCGAAACTTCACTATAACAAATCCCAGTTCATTCTGCCATTGCTATTAATAAATTCAACTTTGATTTGAATGCATGATCTAGTTGTATAATAATAATAATCTGTATAGAGCTTATTTAGGCTAACTTTGAGGTACCTAGAGTGATTATAATTATTAATTATCTCTCTTGCAAGTTAACTGTCTGCAAATCTTATAGGCATCCCATAGCATGAATTAGGCATACCGTAGATTAGAATGTAATAAAGTTGTTAATGGCGTAAGTTCCGATTTAATCCTATGAATAAGATGGGATCCTGTAACTCACTTACTCATCTAATTGTAACAACTGTGGTGAATTTCAATGCACAGAGGGATAACTGTCTTAATAATTGATTGGTTTTATTAACAGATATAAAATATAATATTGTTTAATGTATTTTTTCATAGCATTTCAATCCATTCGAATCATATTAATTTTAGTTAAATATTTAAGTGAATTATATAACTATGCATTGTCATTCTGGGTTTGATTATCAAATTATTAAATATCTCCTAAGCCAATAGATGTGTGTGTTTGTTGCATCATAGCTATAAGAGTTAATTCATCCTGGAGTCTCATGTTTTACCCTTTTGCGACTGCTGGCATGCGAATTAAGAAACTCCAAGTGTAACCTCATATATGTCATTCATAGGGTAGTAAGTCATGGAGTGTTGGTAGAGGAGCTAAGGAGCGATCTGATTCGAGATGTCGACCCCTCATCTAGATCAGCTTTGGGAAATTTGCCAATACTCTGGATTTTGTTGCATGAATGTACAAATATGACCGTTACAGTTTGTTGTATGTTATTGTTAATGGCCAAATTAAAAAAACAAACAAATAAGAATGCCTGATTTATTGTTACATTTTTATTTACCATTGTCAAACTCACTCCATTCACAACTTTGACAACATCCACCTCAGATAAATACAATAATGATTATTATTAAACATTTTCTAAACTAGAGATTATTTCTAGCACATATATAAATTTTAAACTTCTGTTAAAGATTAATATATCTGATTTTTTATAATTACAGATTTTTGTTTTATTTATTTACGTTACGGTAACTAATCCCATCATTCTTTGAAAACAAATTTATTGTTTAAAAAGTTAGTTTTGTCAATCTAATTACCATGACTACAACTTCTGAAAGTTCGCCTGTTTTACTTTTTTCTTGAAATTGTTGATGGTAAAATATTACTATTGTAGCAAAATATTTGTTTTAAAAGATGAAGTCTCAGTTAAATGTCGAACCGAAACGCCGGTGCAAATTTGTTGTGCGAGGATTTATTTATATCATTCTTATCGTCACTGTAATTGCCGGTGTATGGTATTTTTACAGGTTATATATTTCAGAATTTAAAGCTAAGAATTTAATAGAATTATTAGAGAAAAAAAATATTATACAACAAAAATCTTTATCCGGTAAGTGTATCTTATAAATTAGTTTTTTTTTTTTATTATATATATATTTAGATTTCTACCTAACATTTTTAGATTTTAGACATTATTTTGGCCATGCTGTAATTAAAAAAAAACTTTTACTATTGTAGACGTAATTTTAAAATAACTATTATTATGTTTTCTTTCATAAGCGTTTAACTACTTCTCTATTTTCATTATATATTCTAGATCTTTCTGGTAAAGCCTAAATTGTAGGATCTTCAATGAACTTGTAATGTGCGTTATCTGTTTGAAGATAGAATAACAGAAAATAAGAATACTACGGACAAGCAATAAAGTTTTGTCCGCAGTAGATTGTCTACCATTCATTGCTTGCTCTTTTCAACATAATGTATTTTAACATCTCAATTTTAAAGCTTTAGAATTTTATTCTTGATATAATAAATATTGGGAATTTGAACTCAGACCTTTCAAGCACTTTTCAACTATCCACACTGTCTCATATCGCCGATACACATGATCACAAACATAATAGAAAAGATAAATAATTATCAGTATACGAATATATGTTTCGATACTAAGATTGTAATAGGGAGTGGGTGGTATTTTATAAATTTGTTAATCTTTTTGGACAAATATATATGTTTTATGCGTGTGCGTGTACATATATAAGAATTTTTTTTTTTACATAAAAAAAAAAAAAACCGTGAACTTTACATTGTACTACTATTTTAATTCAACTATCGTTTTAAACCTATTGAATTTTTTTTTAAAATTTCCATAAAATTACTGCTCAACAGTTACTTGTATAAATAATAAGGCATTGTATGGAAATCATTGCAATTAGACATCTGTGATAAATATCTAAAATGAAAGTTGTAAATCCAATATAAAAACTGTAATAGATGCAAATTAGATAAATTTATGTTGGTTATTATATGTTTATTAATAATTGTGATATGATGATTTAATTACACCATATGTACTAGTATATGCAATGCCATCTGTTGTTAATCAATTTTCAATATAAAATCAACATTGTGGTTATACACACACACACATTGATTTTATAAAAATGAAAGAAACTGAGTGGAAGTTCTAGCAGAATAGAATATTCATTTAGGGTGGTGATAATTGTTGTGTCAGGAATCATGCATATAAGAACATAAAGAAAGAAATAGTAACTGAATTATTTATATAAAATTTTCTGCCTAAAACAGATAATTTTTATGGTTGATTGTTTTCTATTGCTAGCTATCCACATATCACAATTTATATTTTAATGAGCTCTTACTCTATTAAGATAAATTCTGTATTATAAAGAAAAATGATAAATATTTTCTTACTGCAATCCCCCCACACGTACACTTGTTAGTTTTACAACAAATTTTATTGCTTTTACTATTAATTCTCCTTTAACTTCTACTATTAAGTAATTAGAAATTCAATAGACCAGTCAATAATAATAATAATAATTGTAATGATGACAGAAAAAGCTACTGGCCAAGATATTTAGTTGGTTATTCTTATTAATGATTGACTATTTTTCATCTCTTCATTGATTAATAAGATGGTAGTAAACTCTCCAGATAGTAGTGCCAACCAGTATAAGCCATAGTAATTAATGGATCCTAGAAGATTTGTGCGTAAAATCCTTATCTAGTGCCAACTCATCAATATCCCCCAACTAGTTTTTAGCTTGTTGCTTTCATCAGTAAGAAGCTTTGAATCTGAGAGCACTGTATCTAGATCTTGGGATCTAATGACACCCTCCAGCAGCCATCCTTTACCTATTTATTTAACTATAAAGTTATGAGTCCAAGATGAAATCACAAATGTTTTCAATCCAAGCTCATTTGCTTGGATAATCATACAAAGCTGCTTATTGATGAAAGCTACAAGCTAGAAACTAGTCTGAAGATATTAGGTGAGTCAGCACTAGATAGGTTTTATGCACAAACCTTCTAATATCCATTGATCAATATGGCTTGCATTAGGTGGCACTACTATCAGGAGAGTTTGCTATTGTTTTAACTGTTCATGTAAGCATAGAAAATGGTAATCATGAGATGATTAATAAGATCATGTGATATCAAATTTAATCATTCTACCCTTTGAGGTTTTTATGGAATAAAAATAGCCTTTATCTCATTATATAGCTCAAAAGTAGCTCATTTGAGAAGACAATTGTTTCAGCATAGGTTGCACTTGAGACAAATCTTCCAGGACCATCATCATCCTGAAAACTTTTATTTTATACATATTTTCATTTTTTCTATTAAATGTAAAAAATAAAATACCAGATGAAATAATAGTCAAAAGGTTAAATTTTTATAGATAGCTGGATTTGCAAAGAAACCCAAAGAAGGTCAGAGGAAAATTTTTTATAACATTATAACCTTATTCAAACTGTCACCAGATAATGTCCAGTCTTTAATCTCTCAGAAGATTATTAATGTATGTTTTTAAAATAAATAGTATTTGACTAATACACATTTTTTTTCTTGGCATACTATGTATATTGTATACAGGGCTACTGATGCATCATTTGATAGTTTGGGAAACAGAAAAGAAGCTGATAAAATTATGGTATATCACTGGGGCAAAAGAATCATCTATAGATCCACTTTCAAAAGACCAAGTGGGTCAAGGTGATTATAACAGACCAACTTCCTTGGCAGACAAGCAGATCAGAAAACTGTAACCATAATGTTTGATCAGAAGATCATTTCCAGAGTTCAGCTAGTTCTTTCATTAAAACTTTAAAGCAATTATCTTCAGAATCCACATATAAATCACTAACACATTTGTAATCATTTTCATTTTAAAAAGACTGTGTTCCTTTGAGATTATTTATCAAACAATAACTTTTTACAAAAGAACAAAAAAAAAACCCTACAACCTTGATGTTTCTAAATATGATAGTTCACGATCACTTTAAATTACATTTGTTATGTTTGAATGACACTTGCGAAATGTTTAATTTCAACTAAAGAATGATGGTTCGTAAACTGTAAAGATTTCACATGTGTCAAACTATTAAAGTGATTGTGTAACACCTTCACGCTCTTAATTCCACACACTTAAGATTTGCCCATATGTAAACGTTTGGGTCGAAAGAATGGGTGGATTCATTCCATTCTTTCTAAAATACTATATCTCATGTCTGGAAAAATTAAGAGTATTCATTTATAATTTATCTTTAAAGCGCATGTGCATTGGCTTAATCGCTAATATTACTATTACATAAAAAACAGCGCTATATAAAATAATATCTCATTATATATGTTTAATTTCAACTAAAGAATGATGGTTCATAAATTGTAAAGATTTTGCAAGTGTCATTCGTTCAAACATAACAAATGTAATTTAAAGTGATCGTGTAACACCTTAACGCTCTTAATTTCACACACTTAAGATTTTCCCATACATACATGTTTGGGTCGAAAGAATGGGTGGATTCATTCCATTCTTTCTAAAATACTATATCTCCTGTCTGGAAAAATTAAGAGTATTCATTTATAATTTATCTTTAAAGCACATGTGCATTGACTTAATCGCTAATATTACTATTAAATAAGGTCTTGAGTAACTGAAATATTTATTAAGTAATAATATTTCTTAATATTTTTGAAGTTTTACAAATTATTTGAAATTATATTTAAAAGGTCATTATTTAATTTGATTTATTTCTGATTTTGACAAAAATTTAAATTTTTAATATAATTAAGGATATAATTAATATTATAATGTGGTTTTATATAAAAGATTAAGAAGGAATTATTTAATTAAAACTTGGTTTTGGTTTTGATCAATATAAATTAAAAATAGAAAATTGATAATTTAGTTATTATAATTGTTTTTATTAATCAAAAAGAAAATACTTATTGGTAATCATCCTGTGCATACTTTCTGTTGTATTTACTACTCTATATTTTCCCAAAGATTTTATCAGGTGTTTGAAGTGTTAGTATTCAGTCATTTATAGTTAAAATCTGCAAAGCGCATGTGCAACAGCTTAATGCTGTTTAACTATTACAGTTTATAAACATCGCACTATATAAAATAATTGATTTATTTATATAAATGGTTTAATTCAATTTAATTGAGGAAAAGAGTTTATAATGTCAAAAGGAAGAGCAGTTTTTGATAGTTTTCATGTTGATCAAGTTTAAATTTCTAGAGAAATAAAGTAGAATAGCTTCTCTATGATTTCATAACCAATAACACTACTGTTAAATATAGAAAGTGAATTGAGATGAGAATCTGCAACATTTCTCATATATCGTAATTAGAACATGTCATATCAACAATCTGTATGAGAAGCCAGCCTAATCTTAAGAGACACTGACTCGTATGTATTGAGTTATAATAGATGTGAAGATACGCACATGATAAAACTTGTTGCATAGGAAACAAAATACAGACAAAAGCTTATTTTACAGATATTATGCTGCTATTGATATTTACTTTGATGCACAGATAAAAAAATTGACTAGTGAGTAAAAATTATTAATATAGACATTGTTTCAAACACTAAATCTGCAACTAATGAAAATGTTTCTATTTACTATTCCAATAAAGTAATTATCATGCTACACTGATTTGTTTTAAAAGTAAACAATTTTTGCATAAACTGAATAAATTAGTGTAATAACAAATAAAAGTGTTCAACAAGAAAATAAAAGTGTCAATACTACAAGTTTAAAGCCTCCAAAAGATAGAAACTCTAGATATATTTTCTTTAAAATTTTATGTCATTTATAAAAGATTTTTGTTTTAAGGTTTGAAAAATATAATGAATTTACCAATATTGGAATTCAGTTTTAATATATTTGTATAAGTAGATTGAGAAAATAATTTGGTTTAAAAATTAAGCAAATTAATAATTGAAATATTTTAAATGTTTAACATTTAATATTTTATATTTGGTTAAAATAAAATAATATGGCTTTATTAATGATTGGATTATTTTATATTGTTAGATATGCATGTGTGTGCATATATGCATTTATTAAATACTATTTACAATTTATATATTTGTACAATTTACTCAATGTTACATGTATAATTTTGTTTTTCAATTGGTGGAAATATTTTCTAATATTTATAAAAAGGCAAAATTAGAATGATTTGTTTTAATGTAGGTGCTTATTAGACATTTTGCTTTTATTATTTAATCAATAAATTTATTAATCATTATTTTAAATTATTTCAGTGAAGTTAAATATTGTGTATTTTCTTTTGTTCATGATCATTAGGGTCCTTGTGATACCAAAGATAGCTTTAGACTAATAATATATAGAAATGTGTTTGTGTTGATATCTACTAATTCTCTTTAAAATTAATTAGATGGTTCTAAAGATCACTTTTAAAATTCATCCATTCTATATATTACATGTTTTATAGTGATAATGAGTAATTATTTATGGTCAACCAACTCATGATGTTTGATGGTCCAGAGAATTGGTGATAAATAGTAGCATTGTTACATTGGTTCCAGATTTTTTCAATATAAATTTAATCTTATAGTTATTTTAGTACTTATGTATATGCATGCATCTGAAGTATTGGTAATTGCTTTTATAATATTATGCCCAATATTGTCATTGGCTTGATGATCATTAGCCTAAGATTTTATAGTATGCTTTTTTTAAATCCAGTTATAAATAATTATTGTTGATTAGATTGTTTCTGGTATTCTACTTGACTATTGAATAGTTATTATTGTTATTGATACTATAATTTATTATTTATATTGCCTTCTGATGCTGTGTTCATGTTCATTTATTGATGTTTATTTGCATCACTCCTCACTATTCCTTTATTTCATACTATTACAATATATAAAGAATTTGAAAATATTAAACCACTAAACATCACATGATCACCATTCTCTATGCTTACACATGCAGTATGGAAAGGTTTGCCTCTATTTTAAATTGAAAATAACTGAAAATAATATAAATAATCATATATTAATAATGGGGTTTAGAAAATTATAATGCAGGAGAAAAAATTTAAAATTGCAAGAGATTATAGTTAGAAGTATGGAATGTGAGAGGTGAAAGATTAATAAGTGATTTAAAGAAAAAATATGCTAACATTGAATACATGGTTTGTGAATCATTAGAGAAGCATTTGCACGCAGAAGGCTCCAAATGATTAGTAGATCTTAACTGGGATTACATATGGATTCAAAATAAACATTGCTTGAGTGAATTCTAGAACTATTATAGATTTCTTGGATCACAACTTAGTAATGATAAAATTGGAATTTTTTAAAAGATTAAAAAGTACTGACCTAAAAGTGAATAAAGTTATTATGAAATATAAAAAGGGAAACTAAAATAAAATTCTTAAACTTTAAATAATATAAATCTAAACCAAAAACATAATTATTTTTAAAAACATATAACAGAATATATACTACTAGCAATAGGTTAGGAAAGAAATAAAAATACAAGGCATTGACTAATTAGCAAAGCAAAAAATGGAAAATATATAAAAATTATATAGGCATAAATACAATAAATTGAGGCAATTATAGTTAGAATAAAAATGTAGAGATAAAATAAATACAAAATAATATATATGATTTAAAATGATGGTAAAATATAAATTTAGAGGATGAAAAACAGGATTTTAGGAATAAAATAGATTGCTAATAAAGAAAGAGAATGATAAAATATAAATTTAGAGGATGAAAAACAGGGTTTTAGGAATAAAATAGATTGCTAATAAAGAAAGAGAATGGATTGAAAAGATATGAAGAATATTTTGATTTATATTATAGAGGTAATATGAATTCATAGCAATCAAAAACAAGTAGTGGCTAATGGTGAAATAGACCATGTAACAATGAAGAAAGAGGCTGCAAATATTATAGAGGAGATGAAGTTTTAAAAGCTCAAAGAATTAGAAAGATTACACTTTAAATGTTAAAGATTATGGGAAAAAAAGCTTGAAAGAATTAATTAATGTTTTGATATTGTCATTTAAAGTTATACATCTTTATTATTAATCAAATATAATGGTAACACATATAACCTAGTATGCGCTCATGGCCACCATTTTGATTGATGTCATTTATCGGTTGGATGTTCCAGCATGGTTTGGGCAGTTCTTGTAATTTAAAATGGCGGCTGTGAGCACGTACTAAGTCAGACCCAGATAGTCATTCATTTTAAGTAGTACTCAGCTGGAGATGCATGTTAATAACATGATTACAATTTGTTATAGTTCCATAATGATATTTAGTTATCAAAGTGTAAACAAGTTACGCTGGTGATCGATTATCATGTAGTCAATCAGTAATAGCATTTTTATCATGTATACAATGAGCCGGTTACCATGATGTAATTATGAAAATGATATTATTTGTTGTGATATTGTTTTGTTTACAATCATGTGATCAAGTTTTAATAGTTTTGATTACCATGATGTAATCATATTATTACAATATCAATAATAATAATTTTGATCTTGTGTGAATATATAAAACAAATGTGAATTGTTTGAGAATATGATTGATAGTTGTAATTTCATTTGAGATAATGATTGTTAACACTGAATTCAAGTTTGTTTGTTTTATGTTGAAAAGAGAGATGACTGTTAGGAAATTTATATATGAATAAGAAAAGATTTTTTATGTTACAAATTAAAAGGTATTTGTAATTATTATAGTCTTTTTCAGAAAGGAAGAGATAAAAGGCAGGAAAGTTGTCCTTTTTTTGTTTGTTTGTTTTAATATTTAGATGATTTAATAAGGAAAATTTCATTTATGGATGTGTCATAATATTCTAAAAATATGATAGCCAAATTCTACTGAGTAATGATTTTCATTATAGACTGTGCTTACATTATAAAAATTATTTTTAAAAACTCTAAAGAAATGGTATATTGATTACATTTATTTTAATATGCATTAGGATATAAGTACATTAGAGAAAGGAAGGCATTGATGTTTTTTTTTAAAAAAGAGTAATTTATTGCAGAAGAGATTTTCAAGTTGTCAGATAAAAGGCTATGTGATGTATAGACATATTTGTACTTCACAAATAATACATTATAAAATTCACTTTTACTTTTTACTCTCCTATATCTTTCTCTCTGCCGCTTTTTTTTTTCGTCTGGAATTATAATGATCATTCTTATTTATAAATGATTGCTAAAAATAAATATTAAGGAATGAAAATTCATTGCATCAGGTTTTCTGATGATGTAATTATATTTGTGGATAGTGAAAGTGAATTTAATAGAATACTAAATAGAATTAATGGATTATTCATTCCAAATGTACTAAGGTGGGATGGAAATAAATGCAACTAAAACTAAAGCAGTGTACATTAAAAAATAAAAGTTTAAAATTGATCGTTAAATAGAAAGTCAATAGATTGGTTGTTTTCTTTCGTTTTGGCAATGTTGTTTAATTAAGTAATGGTAAAATTAAAAAAAAAACAACAACTATAATTGCAATGGCTAAACATATTTTTTTTGTTTTTTGTTTTAATTATTCTGAGATTCCTTAGAGTTGGGTGGAATTACGAAAAGTATTTTGATTTAAATATTTCTTTATATGGATCAGAGACTTAAACTATATGAAAAACTGAGGAGAAAAGATTGAAGATTCTAGAGATGTAATTTTGGAGAAGAATGGAAAAAGTGATTTGAAAAACAGAATCAAAAGCATTGTGGAAAAAAATATTTACTAAAAAAAATAGGCAAACACACTAGATGGACAAGAGTGTGACAGGAAAGAGGGAAAGGTGTAAAAAAAAAAATTGATAAAGGACATGAGATATTTATGAACTTTAGAACAACCAAAGTAATAGGAGTGCTTGGGGAAAAAATGGTTTAGGTTCAGAGTAAGTTTTGCATTTTCCAAACGATTTATAATAATGATTGGTTCCATTTACATTTGGCAATAATTTTTTATATTTATTCAACAGGGATTACTAGTTAATGTGCAAATAGAAAAGAAATTCTGAAATAGTAGTGAAAAGGGTATAAATTTAATTCAATTTAATTTTATCCATGGCAAAATATACTCAAGAAATCTTCCTATTACAGTATCGATTTTTTAATAAGAAAATAAGCAAAATATATTTATATAATTAACTCTGTTAGATAAAATACTGTTAAACTTATGTATAAAATATTAAACTCTCCATACAGAAGTGCCACCAAGTGCAAGCCTTTGTAATCAATGGCTGCAGAAAGGCACTACTATGTGGACACTTTGATACTCTTATTAACAGTGTATGTAAGCACATCAAATAGTGATCTGTAATATTTTGATGATTATATAAAGTATTGTTAGTGAAATTCAAAGATTTGAAAATAATGATAGATATTTTTTATGTATCTTTGATAAGCATTGAACATTGTATAATATAAAATTAGAACTAAAAAAAAAAAAAGCTAAAATGACTAATATCTTTTCAAAAAAAAAAGAATAAAAAAAAACAAAAATTAACAGTACTGAATTAAAATATAGATAGAAATGTTAGAGATAAAATTAATCAGAAAATCAAATTTGGATAAATTACTTTTGGGAGAAGTAATTTAATATTAAAAGGAAATATACTTACATGCTTGGAAAGGAATTGTTTAATAAATGTATGTTGTTTCCATGCTAATCTATAAATCTGAAATTCAGCCTCTTGACAAAAGAGAAATACAGAGACTTTAGAACACAAAGCAGTGATTGAAAAGATGTATGTTTGCATTGAGAAAACAAATAGGTATCACTGACATCATTAATATATTAATATGATGGAATTTATTTGGACTAGATATCTTATTAGAAAAAATAATAACTGAAGTTTTTGTTATAAGGGACTAGATACCATAATTGAGATAGAATGAATTAAAAATTTATTAAGAGTGATATGGAGAAAAGAAGCTAAAAATCAAGGAAACTGAGTATAAATTATCTTTATCTTGCAAGGGATTTGTATTTAATGGTAATAAAAAATGATAATCCTTTTTAACAGATGTCTTATTAATTAATAATTCTGTTTTAAAATGTACTTCAATGTTTATTAAATAATAATATTCATTTCTGGAATATTTATGCCAAGTATAACTTTACAATATGTCAGAATAATTTTTTTAGTTTAGATTTTAATTAGATTATAAACCTTCTTAATATTTTACTGCTATTAATGTTTATTTATTTATTACAGAAATGCATAAAGTAAATTCTGACATACAACAACAAATTACATCTTTGAAGACAGAATTAGAGACATTATTGAAAAGTAAGTTATAAATAATATTGATATAAATAATAATGCAATCCAAATATTCATTATATATGAAACTTATGCAGTATTATTATCTTTTATAAAGATAATTCTGACATAAATAATTACATTGCATCTTTGAAGAAAGAATTAGAAGTATCTGAGAAAAGTAAGTTATGAATAATGCGACATAAATAATAATATAATCAAAATATTTACATTATGTTTAAAATTGATGCAGTTTTATTTTATTTTATAAAGAAAACTCTGACATAAAAAGAGCAATTTCCTTATTGAAGCTACAATCAGAAAGACATTTGAAAAGTAAGTTATGAATACTGTTGATAGAAAAAGATAAACAAATTTGCATATTAAAAAGAATTATTAGGTTTGTTTACCAATATTTTTTTTAAAGTTTTTTATTTCTAAAACATTATTAAAATAATTTAATATTTATAACACTGACCTTATTTTATGTATACATTAATAAAACTATTATTATGTCTAGTTAACATTGAGTACTGATGACCATTTGAATGACTTTTCTCTTCTGCCTGGTTTTCCTGGGATGTTGAAGACATTAATTTTATTAATGGCCATTTTATTCTTTTATCATCCAAGCATTAAACATTTTTTAATAAATACCATTTCTTAGTGTGACCAAAATAATACTATTTTAATTTAATGATTTGATCTTCAAATGAAGAATCATGTCTCATCTAAGAATCCATTTGTTTACTTTCCTTGTTATTTTTAATAATCTCAATGGACTTCACCAGCTCCATACTTCAATAATATTACCCTTAATGTCTATCTTTCACATTCATACAGAAGTGCAGAGAATATAATTCTAAATAATTTAAATCCTTGTTTTTGAAATTGGGTATCTATTTTAAAGATCTTTTTCAAGTGTTTTTTACAACTGTGCTCAATATTTGTCTACAATGAATTCACTGCTAGATTGTTGTTTGTTCAAATGATTGAGGGAGAAAGAAATTGTGATAATTTTCATATCTTGATATCAATTTTAAAGTCAGCTGCTGCTCTGCCATCACAAGTTTTATTTTTTTTTCATTTTAACTGTAATCCATGTCCTCAGTTTTAGTTTTGGTTTGAAGTATTTGTCATCACATATAAGATTGTCAATTTTTTTACACTGATTTAAAAGCCACATTTCCCCAATTATCTATTCAGTATATAGTTGAATGAGTAAGGTGACAATCATCATCATCATCATCATTATCAACCATTATCAATCCACTGCAGGATGAAGGTCTCTCCAAGTTTAGCTTCTCTTCTCCACACCACCCCTGCACACTTTCTTATTTCATCCATTCATCTCACATGTGGTCTCTTTCTGGGTCTTTTGCAATCTCTTGGAATCCAGTTTAAAATATATTCTTATTAATGTGAACTTATTTCAACAATAAATTCATAGCTATAGAGAAAGTCTTCTAAAAACAATAATATGATTTAGTACACTCATTTTTTATTATAATTTAGCATAATCAATAGAGCTGATTTTTATTTGATATTGTCTGGATTTTTCAATTTTGCAACATATGTTGGAAATTGTGTATCATGTCTCTCAATTTTTCATAAAACAATAAATATATGTGTCAATTCTTTTTCATTATAAAACTCTAATCTTTTATAAATACTTTTCAGCATAATTTTTGTTAAGTTACACATTGTTTGTCAAGTTTACTTTCTATGGTATAACAATATAGATAGATTTTTCCCTAATCTAGAAATATTTATGTTGTTTTTGTTGGAAAAATTTGATCAGCATTTATAGTGATTCTTTCTTCAGTTTTATGTAAAATATTGTATGCTTACTCCTTCACAGCAGTTGATTTGTTACAATTTGATAGATAATATATTTCTGCTGATTCTTAATTTTCTGACATATCTGACAATGTACACTGAAGGTTTAAATATTTACTAACGTACTTCTTCAAATGAATTTATATTTGTTTTATTTAACTTTTTTTCTATTGAAATAACCACTTTCCCTAACAATATACATCTCTTCCAATTTTATTTAAATTAAATTTCTGATTGCTATCCTTCTAATGATATCTTGACCATTAATATAAAATTTGAATTTTTAAATTTTCCGCAATGTTTTTTTTAGCCCCAGATAGTATTAAATTGATAATATTATTTGAAGTTCAAAGCCAATAAAAACTTTTCATAATAAATTCAATTATCTTGATAAGGCATTGGCTTTCTTGTTATTGTTACCCAGTATACAGTCTGCTATATTTTAAGCCAATAAACATCACATGATCACTATTTCTTATGCTTGCTTATAACTGTTATTAAAATAGGCAAACTCTCCATACAGTATTGCCACTCAATGCAAACCAGATATTAGATATTGGATGAGTAGGCACTAGATGGGGATTTTATGCACAAGCCTTCTAGCATCCATTGATTACTCTGGTTTTGCATTGAGTGGAAATACTGTATGGAGAGTTTTGCATGTTTTAATAACTGCTATATTTTGAAGAAAATATATTAGGCTGTAATAACTCGAGAGCTATAAATTATAAAGCTAAGTTTTACTTCAGAGAAAAAACAGTAATGAAATGTAAATACATATCTAGTTTAAAAAGCAATAAAAAGATCCCTAATAATAAATGGAAATGTAAACATAAATAGATATGTAAGTTTTAAAAAATAATGAAAAAAAAATTCTGTAAAAATAAAAGAAACCTTATTTTGATAATTTGAGTTTAAGTCTAATTCAAGGGAGAAAGATTGGTTTGCAGACGAAGAAAGATTTGTTTGCAGAATAAATTAGACTTAAGCAGATAAAGATTGTAACTTATAAGCATTCTATAAAAGATTGCTAAAAGATAATGCAAATGATTATTTTCAAGGCCGGATATAATTCATGGATTTAAAATACCAAGAAAACTGTGTATTGTTAAAATCAAACTATTAAACTATTGGAGAAAACAAATGGAATAAATATTTGAAGCTAATTACTGTGGAATGTGAATGGTCATAATTAGAAGCCAGATCCTTATTATCATTGTAAAAATGCATTAGTCAAATGGATTTATTTTTACTTTGGAATGATAGGAATTTATCAATGAATTCAAGCAAGGAGAAAACAGTATAATAGTGTGTGCCGCAAGAGAGTATCATCGTTAGCTTTTCTCCACTCACTGCATCCTGTTGTTGCTGCTGTCATAAGGACTTTGAAAAAAACTAAGAGGTAAGTTGCCTTAGACTTTTCTGCAATGATGGAAGTGTCCCAGAGCCTGTGCCTCTGAAAGTGAAAGAAAGCTGGCTATGAAAAATGTTTATAGATCTCACTGGTCTTTTATTATTTTGCGTATACCTGAGAAAGCCCAATTAGAATTGTGTTTAAGTGGTGTGAGTATAAATTTTTAGTATTCACTTAGGTCCACCCCTATTGTAGTGTTAGTATTTGTTTGTTTGGTGGTGATTATAACATTGAAGATTTAGAACTTTAAATCAAGGACTAATTGTTAATGTGTATATAAAGTAACTATGGATTGTTATTTAGTAAAATCTTAATTGATGTGTATATATATAATATGTAAATAAATGTATTTATTCTTATTTAATAACGTTTTGGATAATTAATAATCTTGTGATAACTGTTGGTAGTCAGTTTCATAGCTAAATACACAACACAGTCAATATGCAAATCTCATAATTTTGAAAATTCTTTTTTTTTATCTCTTCAAATAGTTCAGAGATTAATGGCCTGATTTTATTTTTACTGCCATTTATAATTATGTGGAAATGCTGCAAATCTTTTATATTGGTTTTTTTTATTTTTATTATATATACAAGGTTTTTTTTTTCATAGAATTTTTGAAACTGAAAACCAGTGGGTTTTATTACATCTTATTTTTTCTGCTGTAAATACTTTTCCTACAGTTTATATAGAAGCATAGGTCCAAAATATATTGAAATATAATTAGCTTACATTGATTCATTTAACTAAAGTTCATTAATATATGCAAATGTCCTATCATATTCTTTATTCCATTTGAATGTGACTTTTTTTTCCTATCTCATAACTATATCATCCAAGAAATTTTTGAATTTCAAACTTCTGAATAATATTCATATTATTTGGAAAACATTTGATTATGTCACTTTTTATGAATTAAAAAAAAACTTGCTGTTTATTCGAAATCTTTTTTATTTGTTTTAATGACCATATTTAATTATTTTAATTTTTCCAATATATTTTCACCAAAATATATATAAGCTCTTGAAATGTGTGACTGAACTAATATATCATCCATATGATATATACTCAGTAGAAGTTGTTAATAAATTTAATTCAAATATAATTATATATCATCATATTAACTATTGGTATAAATTGTTTTTATCCCCTGATTTTTTTTATTGATTTTTTTAACTTCTAAAACAATTCTAATATCTTCTATGTTTTTGAAGACACAATGGATTAGTTGTTTCATAGAGATATAAAATGACTGTAATTATTTTTCTTTCTTATTGTTATATTATTATGAGGTTTTGTTTGATATAACTGTTTATTTTGGGATCAACTTTTATATGTAATATTGGAACTACAGATAGGTTATCAATATTTTATACAAATAGAAGAGATGTTATAAACAATGAGGATTTCCAATTCCTCTACAAGCTTTATGATAAATGCTTAGCCAGAGCCAGCACTTAAAATATCTCTGTCAGGAACCCCCCCCCCCCCAACCCCTGATGATGGTTTCATGCTTTGGCACACTAGATCTAAAAATACTAACCCAAATTAAGCACTTAACTAAAAGTTATCTATTGAGCAGAAAATCTGAAATTTTCAGACATCTACACATCTTCAAACCCAGCTATCCAACTCAAATAGCTATATGGGGCTGATAGATCTTCAGCCATACCATATATTAGTAGTCTTAGTAATATAAAATTGCATAAGACTTAAATAGGCAAAATAAGAGTCATAGATCACATGACCCTATTTCTTAAGCTTGCAAGTTATAAACAATGAGGATTGCCAAATTCCTCTACAAGCTTTATGATAAATGCTTAGCCAGAGCCAGCACTTAAAATATCTCTGTCAGAAACCCCCCCCCAAACCCCTGACCATGATTTCATGCTTTGGCACTCCTCAGAGAGGTGTCAGGGTAGGTTCAAACACTAGATCTAAAAATACTAACCCAAAACCAAGCACTTATCTATTGAGCAAAAAATCTGAAATTTTTCAGACATCTACATGTCTTCAAACCCAGCTATACAACTCAAATAGCTATATGGGGCTGATAGATCTTCAGCCATACCACATATTAGTAGTCTTAGCAATATAAAATTGCATAAGACTTATGGCAGAGACTATAAATGTTCAAAATAAGAGTCATAGATCACATGACCCTATCTCTTAAGCTTGCAAGTTATAAACAATGAGGATTGCCAATTCCTCTACAAGCTTTATAATAAATGCTTAGCCAGAGCCAGAACTTAAAATATCTCTGTCAGGAAACCCCCCCCCCCCAAATCCCTGACCATGGTTTTATGCTTTGGCACTCCTCAGAGAAGTGTCAGGGTAGGTTCAGACACTAGATCTAAAAATACTAACCCAAAACCAAGCACTTATCTAAAAGTTATCTGTTGAGCGGAAAATCTGAAATTTTCAGACATCTACATGTCTTCAAACCCAGCTTCAGGCCTACCATATTAGTAGTCTTAGCAATATAAAATTGCATAAGACTTATGGCAGAGACTATAAATAGTCAAAATAAGAGTCATAGATCACATGACCCTATTTCTTAAGCTTGCAAGTTATAAACAATGAGGATTGCCATTTCCTCTACAAGCTTTATGATAAATGCTTAGCCAGAGCCAGCACTTAAAATATCTCTGTCAGGAATCCCCCCCCCCCAAACCACTGCTTATGGTTTTATGCTTTGGCACTCCTCAGAGAGGTGTCAGGGTAGGTTCAGACAGTAGATCTAAAAATACTAACCCAAAACCAAGCAATTATCTAAAAGTTGTCTATTGAGTGGAAAATCTGAAATTTTCAAACATCTACGTGTCTTCAAACCCAGCTATCCAAATCAAATAGCTATATGGGGCTGATAGATCTTTAGCCATACCATATATTAGTAGTCTTAGTGATATAAAATTGCATAAGACTTATGGCAGAGACTATAAATAGTCAAAATAAGAGTCATAGATCACATGACCCTATTTCTTAAGCTTGTAAGTTATAAACAGTGAGGATTGCCAATTCCTCTACAAGCTTTCTGATAAATGCTTAGCCAGAGCCAGCACTTAAAATATCTCTGTCAGGAACCCCCCCTCCAAACCCCTCACCATGGTTTCATGCTTTGGCACTCCTCAGAGAGGTGTAAGGGTAGGTTCAGACACTAGATCTAAAAATATTTAACCCACCCTGACACCTCTCTGAGGAGTGCCAAAGCATGAAACCATGGGCAGGGTTTGGGGAGGGGTCCTGACAGATATTTTTAAGTGCTGGCTCTGGCTAAGCATTTATCATAAAGCTTGTAGAGGAATTGGCAATCCTCATTGTTTATAACTTACAAGCTTAAGAAATAGGGTCATGTGAGAAGAGATGTTATTCTTGGCTTTTATGCATTTTTTTACACATTTATGTTTATACAATATAAAATAGATCAGTATATTGTAACAATACAGGAAAATGGAATGAACCTGGAGTGGTGGCATTCATCATTATCAACCCCAGTTACTACAAAAGTTAAATATAAAATTAATTACAAATGAATATAAGCAATGAATATAATGAGCATGAGAGATCAAAAAGACAAACTATAATAACTATAAGTAAGTAAGCTTTACAGAAAAGTAATAATCATTCATCACCATGAATGATAAACAATAAAATCAACAGTCAATCTTGTAACTGAATTTGAAATGGGTCTACTACAAACCCGGCTAATTATTTAGCCCTTGCCAGCTTGAGGCAGATTATGATTCAATAATTTGGATCTTACCATAAGAATATAATCAAAAAAATAACAATGCTGAAATATTAAAACATGCTGTTCATTGTTAATACTCTGGCCACTTAGTACAATTAATGTACTGGCCAACTATAAACTTAATTTTTAATAAAAATTAAACTAAATAAAATGTAGTGCATGGACTTAAAGGAATATTTCTTTTGTGCTAATTCAGGATCATTATCAATTGGATGTTCATAATCACTAAATATAACCCACTTTTATATACATGAATCTAGCTCAGAAACAAAAGCTCTGTTACTGTTACTGTGAACAAGATATAATACAAACATATAATATTCTAAAACTATTTAGGATTGAGTAAATTCATTGGAATAACTTTAACAATGAAATATCTATTAATAACAAAATGAAATTAAGATCTGCTGTGTATGCCATAAATATAAATTTGATACTCTGATTTTGATTAATGTACAAAAAAAATAAGCTATCACATTATGATTTATAAATATGTTTCAGTAGGTTTATATAAAACACACTTATATATAAACACACAGATATCTGATATAATAATTTATGAACATATTTGAATTGTCGTAATGAAATTCATTTTCATAATACATAATAAATGACTGATTTAACATGTGTGTGTGTGCACACACTGCCATTTATAACATATTTTAATTTGTCAAAATAATAGTCTTATTAAAAATATTGTATTTTTCACAATTTCATGTTGAAAATATATATAAAATTCATACATATATAGAAGCACTCAGATGTGCTGTATAATAATTTAAAAATTAACATGTTCGAATTATCATAGACTTATAAAAAAAATTCAATTATAGTACATGGATGCACATGTCGGTGTGTATAAATATATATAGATAGTATGTATTAAAGCTATTAATTAGCCTCATCTTTTTTTTTTTGGTAAGTAAAAGTTTTCTTTAAAAAAAAAATTTACTCTTTTGACAATCCTTCATAAAAGTTTTTTTTTTAACAGGTTACTCTTGATTAATTATAAACATCTTTAAACATACTCCAGCAAGTTCTTTTATTCCCTAATCCAGAAAGATTTTTGGAGTTTTTTTTTTTTCAAAATAAAATTATCTATGAATCCAATCCTTTGTTTTTTTAGACTTTTAATTCAAGCAAAAAATATTTACTTACTTGCTTTTAAATTATAGATTTTAAATGTCATTTCCACTAAAGTGTTTCAGTTTTAATAAATAAACAGGAAATGCATCTTACTTTTTGTTGAATAAAATTATTTACTTTACAAGAAAAATTGTAATTTAAAAAATTACAACTGTCATTTCCACCAAAGACATTTTAAAATAACTACTCAAGCAGAGGAGTAAATATGATTAATATTTACATATTAATCATACCCCTGGTCAGACCAAGATTTAAAAATATTAAACCAACAGTCACTTTTCCAGACTGAGGTAACTCTCTCTGCCTGCATAAAACATTGAGGATATTTATAATGGGTTTTAACCCATAGGGCACCATCTAGTCAACTAGACCCCAAGAGATAATGTAAACATGTTCTAAGTGCTTGACCCATGGCTAGCTATAAGAAACATGAGATCAGCATCACAGAATATTTAAATAAAATTGTCTATTTACTCATAATTAAATTGAGAGAAAGAGAAATGTACAATGACACTAATAATTTACAAACACATTTATTAAATAATATAACATAAATAATAATGAATATTTAAAAATATAAAACAAAATATGAACACATATAAATTACTATATTTTATAGCAATCCTATTTAAATGTAGTTATCATTAATACTTATGAATATCTAAAGTTCTATTCAAGATAAAATTTAAAATTTCCATACTGATATTAAGAATTTCAAAAGTTCTATTATTGACATCAATGAATATGTTTACATAGGTGCTAAGCGCAGTCTCTGGTTTTTCAAATGGGTGATCACCCTTGCCTTCTGATCCAGTCAGATTTATGGTAGGTGTATATTTTAGTACAAGTGAAGCATCTTCTTTGCTTTGTGTCCTATGGCTTTCCATTGATTTGGCATGGCAGGTTCAAACATCAGCAAAAAAGGCAAGTCAGAGAAACATTATTGCATCTGGCTAATGGCACACAAGATGAATGGAGGAAAAATGAACGAGCATCCAAGTTTTGGATCTAGTCACACATTTCTCTCTTAACAAGACCGTAAAAAGATGGTTTCATCATGCTGGACTTCATTGTTTTAGCTGCTTGTAAATTTAGTTCACTGCTGCTGGCTCACAGAAATAAAAAATATATAATAATTAAAGTGAATAAATTTATGAGACGGGAGACAACAAACAGCAGGAATGATGATTTTATATATTGGAAAAGAAGGATAAGTGGGATTTGTTTATTAAAATATTATAGTTTGTTTTAAAGAAATATATATATATGTAATATACAAATCAATATATATATCAAAATACAGTACAATTTATATAAATTATAATCTTTTAGAAGTACTTTCGACTATACACTTTGTAGTCTTTATCAACTATATAACGTTGAATAATCAAAACGAGACAACCCTTAACAATATCCATAGTTCAATTCAGATTTCCCACAATTCTGTTATCTTAACATTTGATGACTGGCGATTCATTAACATTTGACGATTTCTTGAAATCAACATAGCCTCTTTTATTTTACGTTTATTATGACAACGTTCAATTTGAATAATTTTCATATTTTTATAATCAAATTTAAATCCATATTGACAAGATTTATTATGATCAAATATAACAGATGATGAAGGTTTATTTACATCTGTTCCATATTGATTCTCTTTTTGAATTCTATTATATAAAAGCATATGTTCTTTTATTCTCTTCTCAAATGTACACTTAGATTCACCAATGTATTGTACGCCGCATTCACATATCAATCTATATATAATAGAATTTTGATTAAACTTTGAATTTTGAATTTTAGAATTATTAAGCAATCTATTTATGTTATTTGTAGAGAAAAAAGCAATATGACACAAACCATTATAAATTTTCCTAATAAACTTGACCTGCTCATCTGATATAAATGGCATTGAAATCCATTTCATTTTGATATTTTTATTTTTAATTTTATTATAGTGTTGATTTCTTTTAAATCCTTTAATAATATTAGCAATAGCATTTTTATAATAACCAATTTTCAACAAGTCATTAACAAATAAATGTACATTTTTAATTTTATCACTAGAATATTTGCATAATTTTTCATTTCAAAATAAGAATGATTTCAATCCAGACAGTTTATGACACATAGGTACATGTGATTCATATGGAATAAAACCTCTAGTTTCAATTGGTTTAATTAACATAAGATAATCCAAACTGTAATCATTAAGAGTAACTTGAATATCCAAGAATTTTATGGAATTGTATTTCTCTTTAGTTATAACCCATTTTATATCCTTAATCTCATTTAATTCATTAAATAAATTGATTTTTAATTCTTGTTTTCCACAAATAA
This sequence comes from Epiperipatus broadwayi, assembly GCA_028023455.1. Taxonomy (NCBI): domain Eukaryota; kingdom Metazoa; phylum Onychophora; class Udeonychophora; order Euonychophora; family Peripatidae; genus Epiperipatus; species Epiperipatus broadwayi. The sequence goes on along the minus strand of JAQFVV010000053.1, from coordinate 4,558,669 downwards.
AAACATCATCCACATATCTATGACAGGACAAAACAAGGATGCACGGAAAGGCCAGAGACTGAGTGGAAGACAGCCAGTCACCATTATTTGATAAAGAAAAAAAGTTTAGTTAAAAGGACTTTAAAATAATAAATATCTTACCAAATAATAAAACCAAAATGAAAGAAGCCAAAAAAGAATGGAGTGAGTTCAGAGAACTGACCATGCTCATAATGGACCAAATCAAACAAATCAAACAAAAGTATGAAATAAAAGAGAGGATCACTCCAAAATTAAATTTGGAAACATTAGTTCTGAAAACAGAAAACAATAATAACAGAACAAAAGAAGAGGAAGAGTGTGATCAAAATAAAACCACCCTGAAAATTCCACTACCAGTCAACGAAGAGAAAAATAATAAAAGCCTTGAAATCACCAATATCAGTAGAACCACGACACCTGAACCAAGCATTCAAACCCAGTTGGCCATGATCATCCACACCAAGATGTTCCGAGGGGAAGTTGGGGGAAACCCTCATTTGCACATAGATAGCTTGAAAGACTTTTTCACATTCTCTGAGACGGAGCCAAAAGAACAAAGTGCTATCACCACCCACCATTTACATGACTATACGAAGGACTGGTGGAGCATCATAAAAGAAAAACCTGGAGACTTCATCGAGTATAGCAAGGCCTTACTGAGACACTACTGGAGCGAGGAATGCCAGAGTGCCATCTTCAATACCATATCCTGAGAAAAATATGGGAGCATCAAAGAAACACACACACAATTCTATATCTGGCAAGTTAATCATCTGAGATCGCTCACCACCTTCTCATTATCTGATCCACACATTATCCACACCATCCAGAAGAACATGCCTCTGTCGATCCAACAACTGATGGCTGGAAGCAGAATTAAAGATGCAGAGGAGATGGCAGAATTTCTAACTACATTAGACTTCAGTCCTTGGGCCAAAGAACCGCCAGACAAAGAAAAGAGACTGCACCACCCAAGAGGACATTCTTCGAGTATGAGAGATCGGCGCTACCCACCTGACCCAGGAGAATAGCAATATATATAAAAAAAGCCACCACAAAAAAAGAAAAAGAAAAAGGACTCGAACTTGGACACTCTTACATAATTTTTGATCTTACAATAACTTGAATTTGGACATTTATCTACACCTGAATTTGGACTTTCATATAGACTTTTAAATTTTTTTTTATTATATATATTTCTAATTTAAACTTGAACAGTCAAAAAAACGCGTCAAAATATATATGTTTTGCTAGTGAAAGATGTTGAAATATGATTCGGGTATATCATTAAATCTCATTGCCCCTTGTCAAATTTTTTGTGTGCTGATATTCAAAAATACTAGTAAACACTGGGTGTAAAATCTTTTTTTTGTAAATTTTTTTTTTACATACTAAGGGAATGTGAAACAGTAAGATATGCCTTACCAATCTTAGTTTCACCTTGCCTTCCTGTTTTCTACCCTCATGCCTTATTTAAAACCCTAATTTCATTGTATTGTGTGTGTACGGGTATATTTACCGAAGTCCCGCCTAAATTTATATGTATAATGGGGTGCCCGGGGTTTTATAATAATTAAAATTGTTTGTAAACGGTTTTATTTGCAAACCGTTGAGTATATATTACGTATATATGATTGTACAATAAAGTAGGTCACATATTCTCATCTGCACACATACTGCGATAATATTTAAAATTTATCAAAATATTTTAGTTAAAAGTTGTTTTTGAATCGATTTATTTGTGATGTTTTTTCGTTATAATTATTTGCCTTTAAGAAATAATATCACTGAGAAATATTTCTGGAAATTAAATTCAGAAAGAGTGTTTGATAAATGTAAAGTGTTATAAAATGTTATTCAAAAACTTGTCGTCATTTTTAAATCAGTGAGGATGGGGAAAGAACAATAGTAGCTAATTTTAATCATATTGGCGCCAGTAGATTTAATGAGATAAAACAGTGTTTACGAACAGATTTTAATTAGAAAATGCAGTCCGTGTTTCTCAAATGAGTAATAATTAAAGAATGGATTTTATCACCGCAGGGCAAGATTGTAATCAGGAAGAGCATATAAATAGGGCTGATTGATTGTAATTGATATATTTAGACAGAGTTATTAATTAACCAAACTGATCGTGACAGAAAATCCATTTTAAAATAGTTTAACCACAGAATGTCAGGGAAACGGGGCAATAGTTGTCTTTCCTCGGGATCCTGTGTCTCAGCTGTCTGTCATTCAAAATCTGATGTCCTGTCACCATATCATCCACTCCTATTGAACCAGCCCAAAGAAATGCTGCTCCTAAAATCTAATAACTGCTGCTGCGGAACCATGAATCAAAGAAACTCATAACTTTACTTAAGAACTTTGCTATGAGTTTGGAAATGCCCACGGACACAGTTAAAAGAACAAGGTAATTAAAATCAACCCGAGATCTCAGAAAACTTCAAGCTATAGCTAACAATTTTGTATATTCTATAAATGTATTTATTTAAACGTTTTTCTAATGCATGCTAAACTTGTGCTTGGGTTGATTTTCTATTATATTTATAAATGTCTTATTTCAATGTGTTATGATGACATATATAATTAATTTTTTAGACTAATGAGTTACGTAGGGAAGAAATGTGTTCCATTTAGTTTATAAACCAAACACTTTCCCCCTGTTTCTATTTAAAAGTTTTTATATATATGTTTTAAAGTATATTTTGCGTATAAAATTTTGTTAAATGAATATTTGTTTATCTTAAGTTTTGTTGAGAGTCTGCTGGCTATTCAAATATGAAATTCGAGAGCGAGATATTTTTGTTCCTTAATGAATTGCCCTTTGTTTTACTAATTTTTTAAAGATTAAGCTGTGTTTCTAGTAAATATGCATGGTGCTAATCCTCCTGTTGGCAAACTCTCTCAACCGTTCCCCCATATTTTACTCCCGTCCCAGTCCTGTGCTAAAAAGCACATGGGAATTATCATGACGCCCCACAGTTAAAGCCCGGGGCCAGATTGAGGTGAGGGGCTAGAGACACAAAATAAAAGGTGAAATGCCTATCCAATGCCAAGACTTTTCGCCATCTTTTAAAGTTGCATACTCATAAACTGCACCCCTCTTCGGCATATACTCGCTAGCACCACCATATATTTTCTTAGTTAATTATTAAGAGAATTATATTTAAATGAAATTTCAAATCCGTTCAGTGTAGCTCGATCTTATAATCTATTCGCGAGCGACTCTCGATCTCCATTTACAAATATTTTAGAATATTGCAAACTCTGTGTTAGACTTTACGAGACTCGCATATGCCTACCGTGTCACTATATTTTAGACACGTTATCTAAATGAACCCAAGTACGAGGTATCAGCTATCTTGTTGGTTTATTATATAACTATCCAATTTATATTACTAAATTATTTTTATCAAATCATTAAAAATCTTATTTATAAATTTTTTCTCTATTTATTCGAGGTGCAATATAAATTACATAGTACATTAAACTTATCTTTGGCACATCTATAAGTTATTGTTAAATTAACCTAGGGCTATTTTAGATTTAGAGTCTTTTTTTTTCTCCCTGATCACCGGCACCGGCATGAAATTATACTATTAGTAGCATCAAATGTGTTATCACATAGAGGGCGTTGTGGAGTTTGAACTTTGGATTCGAACTTGGGATTTCTGGGAGGTAACTCTTTTAGTGTTGAGTTCTATGTCCCAGGTTTAAATTCTGTAGTGTGTTAGCGAGATAGACATGTTTTGACTGTTACAATATATATAGCATCCCCCCCCCCCCACTAAATTATAATCTTTCAAAAATTCCACAAATAGCCACTTGAAAAAATGTTAAGATTTCTTTTGGGACAATTAATCATAACTAAAAATAATTAATAAATATTTTATTGAAATTTAATTTTTGTGCATACATGTATGATAAAAATATCCTTAATTAAGATAAATATAGTTAATGTATCTCAATAAGTATAAAACAAAAGGATGTGGCATTTAAAGAACTATACAGTATAGAATTTAGCTTTGCTATGCGCCCCCCCCTCCCATAGGTATTATTATCTCAATATGAATCAGAAAGCATTAGTAACTAAATAAACTCGAGTAAGAAGTTAAAGTAATAAAACAAATTTATTCGATGTCAAATAATAGAATAGAAAAATAATACAGAGTAAATAACGAGAGGTCAGCACAGCTGCCTTAAAAGCAGTTGTCCCGGGTTAGCAGGTTCACTTCGCTTTCTGGCCGATACAATGACACATAAGGAAAAAAAAAACTTCTACCTGTGTGTATCAATTTCTACACATGCACAGTATATAATTATAATCTATTTGCATCGCATATGAAATGAAAACAGTTCTTCACATACCAATCCTAATATAACTGCAATATCTACATTTATATATTATTACAAAAATCTTAAACTTCAGTAGTTATCCTATCACAATATTCATCTTCTGCTCTTTAGTATGTGAACCATACTTGCAATTATGTTTCCACACAGACATGCATACACCAATAGTTCTTAACTAGAGTTTCTTTTATACAGTCTATTTTTAAATAATTATTTCTCATTAGCATAATTGACTTTTAATATTCATTTAAAAGTATGATTGATATATGTAGATTTTCTAGAGTAGCATAATAATTAGGAGATATTTTATTCATTTACTATCTGGGCATATTTACATAGTTCAATAATAAACTTTATTTACATTCACGTATATATAATACATGCATAGACAGTCCACTCACCCCCCCCCCCTTAGTCTAGAAATAATGCTCTTATTCACATAATTTCTCTAATTTAGCAGGTTTACTGCGTACACATGCTCTTCTCAAAAAATCTTTTTTCTCTTCTTGTGAAGTTATGTCTTTCATCTTGTTGGAGCACTTTTGAAATAACATGATCTTTTGTTAGTTCAATAGGTGGATCCTTGATTGGATGGTTTTTTCCAACTTGGTCTATTTCTACAATTTGCTTTTTCTTCCCAAGAAATTTTCAACATCACTTGCTGATTTAGCACAAACATTATCTACATCTGATCTCCCATTTTCATAATAAATGATTTAGATGGTTTTTAAACTTCTTTCCATTATCTGATTTTATTTGCCTAGATAAAATGTTCAATATTTTTTCTGGTAACCATATATTTTTTAAAATACCATGTATCTAAATGTTCTCTCCAATTTTAAAATTTTTTTATAGTCCCCGGAATTATAATAAATTTTTATTTGTTGTTGGCAATAATTTAGAAAGATAAGTATAGAATTTTTTGCATATCAGAAATTCGTTAGTAAAATCCTGAAAAAAATAATGCTTCATGATATCCTTGTGGCAGGTTTTATTCAATGTAGATTTTGTTGAACTGTCTTCTTTGAAAGATTCTTAGATTTGGGATAATACAGTAGTTTTAACACATGATGTATTCTCTTATCAATTAGAAACTCTTTAAATTGCTAAGATACAAAGCCACCCATTATTCCACCATAATAGTCTTTTTCAGTACTCCAATGATATTCTTTGCACTACTGTTTTTGATGATTTTATATTCCATCCATCACGAATATGAGTTTACAATTATTAAGAATATGTAACAATTTATTGATTCAGCATGGTCTAGATCAGGGGTCTGCAAATTATGTCTCATTAGCCAAATGTACCTTTTTTTTAAAATCATGATACATATAAACACATTTTTTATTTCCTCATATAATTTGTAATTTTTTGTTGTATTGATTTATTTTTAAGACAATTTATTAATTATTACTAAAATATATGTTCAAATATATCTACAATCATTCAAAAATGTGTATTTTCACAAACATATTTTCACCTCTTTTCTTATCTCTTTAATTGGCGGTATGTGTCTTTCTTTGGAGTTCTTTAATGGAGGAGGGAGGAACATTTAGACAAAATGACTCTTTTGTTAAAAGTTTATCAACCTCTTGTCTAGATGAAGTCATTTCCAAGATTGAGTGCATTTATGCCAAGATTCCAGCTTCTTTGATGGAAGGTTAGCAGTTGATCTGACATATTTGCAATTTTTTACCATTTTTTCCAATTTCTTGGCTCCATTTTGCCCACCAAATGCATGACCTAGTAAAGCTTTCATGCAACCAGTTCCTGGATAATCTTGATGAAGTAAGATGAGTACAAGTTTTTAGCCTTCTGTAGGAATGATAATGTGATTGATTATCAATATGGAACCATTACAAGTTGATAAACACTCTCACATATATCAGATAGGTTTTATAACTTCATAGGGATGTCTCTCCAGACAATCTTGATTAATCCACTTCATTAATGTTGCACATTCAGAGTCCTTTTTTGTCCATCCAGAGTCCTTTTTTTGTCCATTTAGCTATTATTAAACTGTTTATTAATTTAGAATTCATGGAATCAATGTATTTGATCTCTATCAAGTTTTGTAGACACTTCTTGTCATCAGGCAGGGATAATATAACACCTGCATGGTCAGTCTGCTTTCTCATCATAAATAACAGTTCATAGTAAATTGCCACTATCATATTTATCCAGCATAATATATGTTGGCTTACATGATCTGGAATTTTTTTTATCATTGCTGAATATTCCCAGTTATTGACAACGATCCATACAAATTCTGAAGGAACATTCTTATGGTGAAAATTATAACTAAAGCTTCCTTATTGAATTGACTGTAATTTTTTCAACTATTGACAAGTTTCTCAAATAATAAGCTATATGGCATTCTACTCTATAGTAATGGTATGAGGTCATGGTGCCCATTTTACATTCCGATGTATCCATTGTAATTATCATATCCAGGTTGCTACAATAATATAGGAGTTGATTTGAAGTAAATAGATCTTTAGCTTTCTGAAAGACTATATTTTGTTCTTCAGTCTATTTTCATCATTGTTGCTTTTTTAATCATTCAAAGGTGATAACACATGAGACTTTCTTTTAAGAATGTTCTCAAAAAAAATCAATAGACCTAAAAATGCCTGCAAATCTTTTACATTCTTAGGTTAATCAACATTTTTTTGTTTTTATTTTATCCAGGTCAGGAAAGTATCCTTTTTTTTTTATTAACAATATAACATAGAAACTTTATCTCCAATGTCAACATATACATATTTAGTTATATTTAGTTTCACTCCTATTTTCTCCAATTTGGAAAAAGACTTTAACAGTGCATATTGTTAGTTTACATTCATATTCAGTGGTGAACAATATATTGTCTAAATATAGGATGCTGCCTTCTATGCTATGAAATAAATGATCTATTTTAGCTTTAAAGATATTAGGTGCAACCGTAATGTCATACAGTAACATATTGCATTTGTAAAATCCCAAATAAAGTAGTAAGAGTAAGTAATTCCATCATTCTCTCAGTGATAGGGATTTAGTGGGAAAGTGACATTTAAATCTATTTTTTTGCATAAAATAAAACATTTTGCAACTATATTAGTAATTCACATATTCTTAGAATGGGGTAAGCTCCTTTATTGATAAACTTACTTAGTGTAACATAGTCTCCACACAGGCAAGGTTTTCCATCTGGCTTCATAATAACTCCTATTGGGATAAACCAGGATGAATAATATGCCTTTGTGAACCATCCCATTGATAGTCCCTTTTCCACTCCCTCCTTTAATGCGAATAGAACTTCACGTGGCTTATATATAATTGGATGAGCATTCTTTATTAGCTCCATGTTGGCCAGTCATGTCAATAACTCTGCTAGTTCTCACTTGAACAACGGAGAGTACTTTCTTCCTAACTTCTGCTTTCAATTGTACTCCCTTGATAACATTTATGTGGATTCCCAAAGAATAAAATAAAAAGCTAAAATCTTTATTGACAAAATACAGTGGTAAAAATTTAACCTTAGAATTTAATTTCACAAGTACAATCACTTTTCCATGCATCTCTATCTAATTTTTTATTTGTCTGTGATAACAACAGTTTTATAAGTGATGTTTTCTTTTTATATCTACCACTAATTTTCAAACATTTTTAACCCAACAAACATTACATGATCACCATTTCTTATGCTTGCTTATAACTTATTAAACAGGAAAAACTCTCCATACAGTATTTCCACTCAGTGCAAGCCAGAGCAATCAATGGATGACAGAAGGCTTGTGTATAAAATCCTCATCTAGTGCTTACTCATCCAATATCACCAGACTAGTTTCTGGCTTATGGCCTTCATCAGTGAGTAGCCTTGAATTTGAGAGGACTGCACCTAGATCTTAGGATCTAATGCAACCCTCCAGCAGCCACCTTTTATCTTTACTTAACTATAAAACTATGAGTCTTAAATTGAAAACACAATATTTTCAATCCACACTCATTAACCTATATAGTCATATAGGTCTGAACTCAGTTGAGTACCTATATGTTTTGGTGATTTTGGTTTTTTAATAACCATAGCCACCACTATCCTATTAGGTAGGATTGGTTTTAAACCAATAAACATAACATGATCACCATTTCTTATGCTTGCCTATAACTTATTAAAACAGTGACTTTGGTTCTTTAATAACCATAGCCACCACTATCCTATTAGGTAGGATTGGTTTTAAGCCACTAAACATAACATGATCACCATTTCTTATGCTTGCCTATAACTTATTAAAACAGACAAAACTCCCCATACAGTATTGTCACTCAGTGTAAGCCAGAACAATCAATGGATGAACTGAATTCAGACCTATATGACTATATAGGCTAATGAGCTTGGATTGAAAATATTATTGTGTTTTTAATTTGTCTCATTGTTTTGTAGTTAAATAGAGATAAAAGGTGGCTGCTGGAAGGTTGCATTAGATCCTAAGATTTAGGTGCAAATGCTCTCAGATCCAAGATTCCTCACTGACAAAGACCACAAGCCAGAAACTAGTCTGGTGATATTGGATGAGTATGTACTAGATGGGAATTTTATGCACAAGCCTTCTGGCATCCATTGATTGCTCTGGCTTGCACTGAGTGGCAGTACTGAATGGTGAGTTTTGCCTGTCTTCATCCAGTTTTTATGTGATAATAATGACAAACTGGCTCACTTCCATAGTGATTTTCTACTCAAATATATTCACACCCACCAGAATATGGTCATTAGTGATGTTGTTTAATTTCTTAATACTATAATTATTTCTTACTGTTTCTCCCCCAGATTTATAGTCCAGCATTATTTTTGTTTTGCATTTCTATCTTTATTGTGACAGACAAATGCTAAATGTCCTGTTGTTTTACAAATATTAAATTTTTTCACTTTAAATCTACAGTTTTTCTTAAAATGACCATTTTTCTCCACAGCTGTAACATGTCAAAATATTTTTTGGACTCATATAGTGTTATCTATCTGTATCAGTTATTTATTTTTGTTTACTAGGGATTGGGTATTTATCCATTTTTTGTATTGCACATTTATAATTAAAATCTAGTTTCCTTAATAATAGTTTCTTAAGTTATCATCTTTTGTGCTATATAATAGTTGATCTAATTACCTAACATTTAACTCTAGGCTATAATCACAATCATTTGCTAATATTATTCAGTACTATTTCATGATCCTGATATTTTTTAGTAAGGTGGTTGCTTTCCATTCCTCAGTCCCAGTCTTGTGATCCATTTAGTTATCACTCATTGATATCAAACTTCTTCAGGTGTTCTAGGATTGCAAAGTTCATTTATCAGTTGCAGTACATCCTTTTCCACTTAATTACATAAATGTAAATACTTACATTTTTTTGCCCTCTATTTTATTTATCAACATATATTTTTCAATATGGTCTACATAATTCTTCCAAGATGCAACATTATTCACATCAAATTTATGAATGCTGCTGCTTAGTGATGCCATTTTTTTTATTTGTTTGAATTAACTATTTGCACATAAACTTTTGTCAATCCAATGGAAATTTATATTAACAGTATTTTGTTATGTTTCACTGAATTTTTTTTCATTGACAACTGCACCACTTTGCTATGTCTCAAGGGTATTATTATCTCAATAACAATGAGGAGAGCATTAGTAACTTTAAATAAACTCAAGCACAAGTTAAAGTAACAAGTCTTGCATTGGTGGTCGAGAGGTCAGCGCGACTGCCTTGCACTTGCAGGCAGTTGCCCGGGTTGCGGGTTCGCGTCCCGACCGATGCTATGACCCTTAAAAAAAAAGTTAAAGTAACAAAAAAAAAATTCAATGTCAAATAATAAAATAGAAAAAGAATAAAGAGTAAATAACAATTAGAACTAAAACTTCTACCTGTATGTTTCAATTTCCACACATGTACAGTAAATAGTTAAAATCCATTTGCATTGCATGTGAAATAAAAACAGTTTTTCACGCACCAATTCTGATATAATTGTAATATATATATATATATATATATATATATGCATCTACTGCTTCTTAGTATGTAAACTATTCCCATGCTTATTTACATTTCCACACACATCAATAATTCTTAGCAAGGGTTTCTTTTATATGAGATTATTTTTACATAATTATTTTTCATTACCATAATTGATTTTTAATATACATTTAAATGAGTGATTAGTATATGTGGATTTTCTAGAGTAGCATAATAATTAGGAGATATTTTATTTATATACTATCTGCACATATTTACATGGTTTAGTAATAAACTTTATTTACATTCACTTATGTACAATACGCACACACAGAGACAGTCCAAGCTTAACCGATGAAGATTGACTAGATGAAATGCATTTTAGAAGCTATAAGCATAGTTTTTCCATTATCCAAAAAACAGAGTGTATGTAATGGCCATTCTAACTCAGAAGAAAGAAAACAGAAAACAAAAATATGAATTTTATGATCATTATAAAAACCAATTTGTGAATATGCTTACACCCATTACATTTTGATCTTTTAATCTGTTTATTTGACATTTGTTATGCTATCTTTTAGTTTCTTCAATAATAAAATTATTTTTGAGAACCTCAGAGCTTGTCTAATTGCAGCTCTTCCACGTATTTTATTCTCAATGTATTCTTCCAATGATAACAATTGATATTGAATCTCTTTGAATGATCTTTGAGATAATCTTTATAGGATAAATAGAGTTTGTCTTTCCCACAAAATTCATGCTCAGTTTCATCTTTATTTTATAAAATATTTTATCTTTCATTCTCTTCACAATACAGTAAAGATGTATATCACAACAAAATCTGAAGAACATCCTAATAACTTAGGATAACTTATCATATTGTAAATTTTATATAATTGTTCATGTTTCACTCTGTATACAACTAATTTTATAGATATAATTGTAACACTATTATGAATATCCTGTTTTTTAATTTGCTTAATGCAGAAGCAATACATCAGAATCAGTATAAGCATGTTTTTTTTATTTTATTTAAAAGCTTTCAAGAAATTTAAATTCATTTACATTCTCAAGCTAAGAATTGCTGAAGATATTTTTCCCACCATTAATTAATAAAACACTTGAAATTGTTAAAGATCAGCTACTAAACCAATCTTTTTATAGACTGCATTTGAAGTATTTATGTAGATTATTTTTTTGAATTGGCAGGAATACTATAATCATCAGCTACCATAAATCATTGAAAAAAAAAAAATTAAGAACTTCATCTTATTTGCTAGTAAACTTATGGAGTGCTAATAATTGTATTATTTATGCCAGCTGATTGAAAGTAAAAACCAAGCACTTTTTCTTCTAGGTTTTTTCCCATAGATCAAATTAAAAATCATCATAAAAAACCTATATTGCATCTTGATACATAATTTACAAATCTGTTTCTTATCTGTATATGCTATGTCTGAGCTTCCTGAAGACCAGTCAGATAGCAAAAAATTTCTTTTTTTTTTTACTTGAACACAATATACCAGAGTAATTTTACAATAACGTTTACTCACAATTTTCACACTGACTTTTTTGATAAATAATACACAGACAAATTAAAGTTAACATTACTGTATAACAAATACTATAAATTTGAATATTCTATTTAGGAGATAATTTTCTGCTACAAAGTTCTTCTGACATTTATACAGAGTAAAATACTTAAGTTTTGTTCGGAATCCATCTCTGAGCATACCTTGTGGTTTTTATAATTTCAGTACCATTATAACATTAATACTATAATACTTCCCAGTTAATTACTGTGCTGTTAATTTTTTGTAAAGTACTTAATAGGTTTTTTAAGATCTTAATTTACACAGGCAGTGCTCTCTTTATTAGTTTTCCAGAGTGAATTAAGAAATAATCAAGACTGAAAAATTAGTGTGCATTGAGAGTAGACTTGATTTATATAATGTATGTATGTGCAATTGCAGGATATTTTACTTGTTCTTCCACTCTAAAAAATCAGTGGGTATCAACAAACAAAATCTTTTTTATTTAAATGGAGGTCAGTGAACACAAGTCCTTGGAGTAAACTGTATTAGTATCTTTTACGAGAGTAGTTGGATTTGATTGTTGCTTATGATAAGTTTCATCTTCATTTTGTGTGATTAATTCTAAGTTTGAATTATTATCAGGATTATACCATAACACATCTGTTTTGATTGCTTGATCCTCAAATATGTTTTAAAAGATTGCGTATCCATACATTTTCACCTGGTAGAAATTTTAAGAGTTTGATTTTTAATTTTTCTACTAGAGAATAGCAGTTTAGATAAGTGAGTACAAAAGGAATAATCCACCTGTAATCTTGCCAGCATTTTAATTATTGCAATGGTAGGTGTGAAGTGGTAATGGTACATCGCTTCTACTAAAGTTTCTGTAATGTTTGTAAAATTTGTTTTTTTCAATACATGTTTTAAATGTTGTATAACCTCAGCAATCTCATTACTCTCTGGATGGTAAAGGGGAGTGAGGACATGTTTAATTCCTTTAATGTGCAGTAATCTCTAAACTTTTAGAATGTAAAGTCGGTACTGTTGACTATTACTCTCTGACGTAAAATTCAGATGTTTCCGGCTGCATTATGATGACTTAGTCAATTTAGCAAAAATATCTTTCTTTTTTTAATTCACAAAATCAATTAATTAGACATCGACATATTTGGCTGTCGATGCACTAATTGTTCTTAAGTGACAATTTCACAATTTGCTGAGGATTTAGACCATTGAGATTTGTAATCAAGACTGTGACTGCGCCAATTTGCTATGTCCAGAAGCACTCTATTGCCTGCTGGATTGCAAATATGAATAACCCAAATAATTACTAATTAATGTAGTGTCTCGGCAAGTAACTTAAAATAAGAGTTTATTTTACAGAGTTATATGGAGATAGTCAATCTAGTTTTATATATATATATATGCACATGCTATATAAATACAATAACGGCCTGAAGGCATATCAAAATAATAGTAAAAATCAATACAACCTGTTATACTGTTCCTAAGTTTACTTTCACACATCCAGAGGTAAACTTCTCCGCAAGGCTAAAGTGAAGTTGGAGCTGACTGGGGCACTCGAGGAAATGGCACATCTGCCTTTCAGAAGCTTCACTTATCAATATCTTTTTCCATTCTCCTTGTTTTCAGGGTCGATTCCCTTGATTGGCCATTCACTGCCCATGTGGCTTACATAGGTAGAGTTACCATATTCGATCCCTAATCAGATAATGCAATTACCTTAGAATTGTCTATTTTAAGTAATGTTTCTATTATCATTAAATCTGATCAGGAACTAAACATTAAGGATTGTAATGGCTTTGTTTACTTTATATCTTAATCCTTTGCTTGAATTCATCCAACTTTCTTGATAAGTTAGTTTATAGTTTTTCCATTAATTCAACTATTTAGTTAGACTAATTGCTTTTATAAAATACTGTGAATGCCATTAGCATCCACGCACATACATTTAGTTTTACAGCTATATTATTTAAATTATTTAACTAATAATACGTATTTTGTGTATACATAAATATACACACACATTTAGCACAAATTAATTTTGTTTCTGTTTATCTAATCACCTTTGCCATGACCATAGCATTCGTGGTAGCTGTACATAGCAATAATTTTCTGCTACAAAGTTGTGACATTTATATAGAATAAAGCCCTTAAGCTTTGTTCGGAATCTATCTCCATACATACCTTGCGGTTTTTATAACTTCAGTACCATTATAAGACTAATACTCCGACACTTTGCAGTTAATTATTGTGCAGTTAATTTTTTGCAAAGTATTTAATAGGTTTTTTAAGATCTTAATTTACCTAGGCATAGGCGGCGCTCTCTTTATTAGTTTTCTAGAATGAATTAAAAAGTAATCAAGATTGAAACAATTAGTGGGTATTAAGGTAAGTAGACTTGATTTATCTCATGTGTGTATGTGCAATCACAGACATTTCACAATCAAAAAACATATTTCTAAAAATTTAAAACAATTGGGATTATTACACATTCATATTTAACATTAATTTTCAATTCAAACTCCTCCGATTTACTCTGTCAAAATAATATGAATACATTTTATGGACTACCAACTATTTTTTAATATTTTCATAAACATTTCTTGAATAAATTGATAAAAGTAATATGTAAATCTCATCTTTACTTTTAAAACTTTTTTTGCATTTTTTTGGGGGGTAACAAAACTATGTCTCTAATGCTTCTTGATACTCTAAAACCACTCAGCGATATTAGTAGCCAATCATGTATAACTGGAAGCAATCTATTCAATAAAATCATTGGAAACACTTTTGCAGCAGTCTTTTTTATCCTCTTTATATTTGTAAAATGGAAAAATAAAAAAATCCTTAAGATCAAATGGCGCAATTTTATAGTTTATATATTTTCTAAAAAATTCGAATATTTTAAAACTTCTTTATATATTTCATCATGACCTATCTTCATTAAGCTGAATATCTTTGTCCAAATCTAAATGACTGGATAAAATGTTCTCAAATGTTATCTGAATTATATTTTATTCATCTGTTTGAAATATCATTATCATATAAGAGAGTTACTGGTGGATTTAAAAAAATTCTCCAGTATCTCATCAGAATTATAAATGCTTTTTTGACTTCATTAAAGTGGACATCTTTGGTTAAATCTAAATGAGTTTCACAAACATATTTTCTCCCATAGTTTAATAGTAAGCTTTTATATTATAATTTTTTAAAAATAGAAGTGGCAAGCACATAAAAATAATTTTAAAGTTATCATTTAAGATTGTAATTAATTAATTGTATTAATTTTTTTTATTTTTTTATCAAAATCATTAATGAAAAAGGCTTATTTAAAATTTATAATGTATCATGATTCATAAATATAAAAGAGTGTCATCTATGGATTTGGAATAGGATTATGATATTGTTTTTAGGCCCATATATTATTTGAAATGCATCAAAAACATCTAAAGTAACTATGATCTGATGGCAAATAACTCTCCTTTGTAGATTTAAATAACTGATTTTTTTGGGGGGGGGGGATTTTTACAAATCATTGGAATTCTGTTCTTAATTCTTTGTATTGCTTATGATGTTTTATGTTTATTTTATCCATGCAGACAATCCCATATTTTTCATTTTAATCAAATCAGATTTCCCAGTCTTCTAAATGCATCTCTAAAATTGTTTTCTCAGTATTAAAAGCTTTTATAACAAAAACTAAAAAAGAAGTACTGAAATCAGAATTTGTGCTTATATAATTAAAAATTATGTGTTTTTATAAGCACACATTACCTCTATCATAGATAATTCAGGGAGATAACCAATGACATAAGAGTATCCACATCCTATACTAATTTAAGTTAGTAGATTGAAAGACAATTAAATAAAAGAAAAGGAAAAGAGAATGAGAGAAAGTGCTAAAGAAAATGGAAAATATTTTTTTGTATTAGAAACAGTACCTAGTCTTTGATAAACTAATATCTTACCTACAAATTAGCAGGAGATACTTTTGTTTGGCCATTTTTTATTGGTTATTTGCAGTTGAATAATGGAATAGACTGTAAATGTGAGAATGATAAATAATGTAATAACATTCAAGTATGAGTGATATCACATATAGATCCATAGGTAACTTGAGTTAAGCATCTGACCTAACTACTGACGTGATAGTGTTAAGATCAAAGGATCTTTTATCGCTGATTTTTGGATTTTTTTTTTTCAAAGATTTCATTACCATGTGTTATTCTGTTAGCTCAGGTTGCATCATTAAAAGTCGCTGCATTGATTCATAATTAAAAAATAACAAAAAAAAAAAAAATCTCAAAGTGTCCAATTGAATAGAATTGATATTTTTTGCTTAAACATCATTTGATCTTCTAAGTGATTATAATCATACAATATTTAGTTATACAGCTATAAATAAAGAAATTATAAATGCTATTAATATTAATTTTGAATTATTGTTGATCTATTTATTAATTTCATACCAGCAGTTAGATTGAAGGTTAAAATATTTGTTTTATAGTCAAGAGATAAATAATCTGGGCATTATTTTCTGATGGAATTGGGCAATTATAGCATCAACAGAAATAAATGAATCAACAAAACAATTACATTATACCATTAATCTGAAATCACTAAAGAACTGAATTATTCAAAAATATATCTTGACAGCAGATCAAAATTTTGAAACAGTTCACTAAATATTAAAGCTACAAGAAAACATTTTTTAACACACACACATATGTATACATATTGTAATGGTCAGCAAGCATAGCTGCTTTAACCTAACCTAGAGATATAGACAGAGGGGTTCGAACCTTGACTACTCCTCCAGCTCACAACTAAGCAACTTACTCCTTTGACCTCATGAGAGTTAATTTTCTTAATATAGCCTGGTGGTCAGGTAAAGATGAGACTCTAAGGAATTCTAACATATGCTGATCAGGTTTACATATATAAGTAATAAACAAAACTTCAACTTGGTTATAATGATGAATTATAGTTTATTAGTAGTATAATAATTGTTATTAATGATTAAATAGAATTCTTTACAAAAGAGTACCCACAGATGTATACATATATAAGATCAATTGATCTTTGTAATGAGATCAAATAACAATAAGACACTGATACACATTGTCAATTATCCAGATCATTTTCATTCAGTAGAGACTGATAAGTTTGCTCTATGGTACAAGAACATAGTGAAATTATCCTGCTTAAGCCAGCTAAATAAACCAGAGGCTGAATTTGAACATAGTCTCATATATAAATTTATATATATAAACTCCCCAATGAATGTTTCCAAATTAACAAGTATTGTATTGATCATATTAAGAAAGGCAAAGGCATAAAAAAATTAAAGTAGAAAAACATTATAGTACTTGGGGATTAAATATATATGCTTGAAGAGTGGGTCTTGAAATATGACAACTTCATTATAATGCCAACTTATGTACTGGTCGGTTTTGTCTGTTCACATAATATCTGGCATCTAGGCAAAAGTACTTCGAGTCCAATCCTGTGCAAGATACATAAGTCAGGAACACTCATGAACTCTGCCCTATTTGCCTGTTTTCCAGATCTACCAACTTATGAGCAACAATTCCGATGATATCAATTATAAGTATGCGACTTTTTTTTTTTCCGCATTAAATAGTGAAGCTATACTTTTACTCTAATTTATAATAGCTTTGCTAAGCGCTTTCAAGATTTCATGTTTGAATCTCATACTTATAGCTTTGTAACTAACAATTGTTATGATTATGCAAATGTGTTTGAATTTTTAATTAGTCCATTGTTTAGAGAGAGCAAAACATGCCTCTCTTCTATTAATGGCATTAATGTCATTTGCTATATAGAAAGCTTCTTTAATTTTTCTTTTGGCATCATTTTTTTCTGTACAAATTATTTGGGCAGAACTAGGTTCAAATACATGGCCTGTAGCTGCTTGGTGGTCCCAGAATACTGACGATTCTTCATTTTTATTTTTGACCCTATTGTAGACATACCTATGTTGATAAATTCTTGTGTTCAGGTTAGCCCGAGTCTCACCATAATATGATGCATGGCAGCCTAATTGAGGGCATGCCATTTTATAGACTACATGAGGGGCTTGATCTCTATCTATTTTATCTATTCTCTCCACAGGCATCGCACAACCGAGATACAAAAAAACTCTAATTCAAGTTTAATGATGGAACAACTTAGCATGAACTATATTTTGAAAGCAATTAAAGATTGTGACCTTTCATATTAATTATTTATTAGTGGGAGGTCATCTAGTCAGTACGAGCATAAATTATTAATTTAACTAAAAGAAAACACAATGATTCTTAGATGTATAATATATATATTCAAGATTTATTACTTTAACGAAACATAAATAAATGCGTGTTATTATTTATTAATATTGGCCTCGTAAATATTATATGACATTTGGTCATAGAGAAATCACATTACATTTTATTTATAAGTTATGGAATTAGATTTTATAGATTACATTGGTTTATGGTTGTGGCTATGCTAATAACGTATACAATAACAATGGATAAATGACTTAGCGCTATTTAGGAAATATACTTGTAAGTTACCATACCATCCCAGAAGGAACAACAATAGGCATTTAACTGAGTTAGAGGATAATTATCACTTTGAGATGAAGCATTAAATTCATACAAAATACATTTTATTAATATTCAGTTTATGGAATGATAAACGTGTGTGGGATACCTGGTGAATATATTTATAATAATGTCGTCACAAAGACGCGCATTTTAAAATAGTGGAAATAGATTTATTTAGCAAAATCACAACCTTATGGATTATGGATATTCATGGGTTATTAGAAATATAACAGAAAGGCAGTGCATGCATGGTGGCATATTTATGTGATCCAGTCATGGATCCTAGCAGGTGCTTCATAGGATTCTTTGAAGAATAGACTGATATAACTCTGCAGATGTTGGCAGGATCGGTTCATGAAGGAAGAGCGGTTGGCTATGCATTTATTGGGATGGATTTTCCAGAGTGATCCCCATATAAAGCATGCACATACAAACAAATAAGTCCCCAGGGGGGTTAAGAGCCTGGTTTTTGGACTTTGAGATAAATAATGGAGTTCGACTTTGCGATACCTCCGGATAAAAAAAGCACGAATATATATATCAGAATGAGTGTGCCTACATGCACACAACACTTGGAATAATAAAATATAGTTTAAAGACTATTTAATTAATTAATGCCCATATATTGGTGGAACATCCTGCATAATGGTATTATCTAATTGCTCAACAGACATGGATTATTTAAATTAGTTAAATTATATAATTCTTATGATATAAAGATTCCCCTTTCCCTTTACTTAACTTTATAACTTCCCACACTGTTTAATAAGTACCAATTTCAGTTAATAAATGCCATTATTAAAATAAATATGTTTACATAGAAACAAATGGGATGGCAGCAATGACTTGGATAATATGAATTTTTACTTATATAGAATATATTTACATTTATGATTAGTGCATTATTATTTAAAAATAGAAAAAAACATTTTTAGAAAAACAGATGTTGATCTGTTTTTCTACAACCTTAGAAGATAATGACTTTGTTTTCCCAAACTTGTGACATCTGCATAAGTCATATAAGACTTGTTTTTAATTAAGCTAAGTTTAATCATCCCGCAAGTGGCGGGAAGAAAATAAAAGAAATCTATTACATGCTAGTGAGTTTGAGATGTTATTGGCATATGTAAAACACAAATATATAATAATAGAATAAAAGATTATTGCCACATGAAAAATAATATATTAAATAGAGGCTCAATGATAATGGAAGTTAAGTTATATAGAGTTATAATTAATTAGAAATGCATAATCACAAATATTTTACATGAAATTATATAGTAGAGTGTCAGGATTATTATGATTATAAAAGGCTGAACTTAAGAGAGTCATATAGTGGCTAGAGTTCTTTTACCTTTTCATAGATAGTGGTGGTCCTTGATGCTTTTAATGTCTATCAGAGTTAACATACTAGATCTAGGTTTTGGAATCAGGCACAACAGGTAGCATTTTATTTATTTAATCTATAGTCATTGGAAAGTTCATAGGTATGGGATCCGGAGCTTTTATCACTGGGGTGAGCATGTTGGAACAGAGGGGAAGGTGAAATTTCCCCTACTCACTGCACATTGAATTAAAATTTAAACCAGTGTGGATTAGGTTTGCCATGGTTATTTTATGGTTGTCTTGTCCCTTTTTTGGATTCAAATCCAACAGTATTTATATCCTTTTTCTGATGATGTAGTTAAGCACTTAGCTGCTGGACTTGAGGCAATTTAAGCACTTAGCAGAGCTGAAATATGCTGACCAGATATCTATTGTTTAGTAAGTTTTTGGAAACAATGCAATCCTGTTACAAGTTTCTCAAATGATTGTTTTAAAATATAGTCTTATGATTTTAAAACAAGTTGGAGTTGATAAAATTTCCACTAATGGATTTTTATTTTACTATTACAAATTGTAACATTTTAATTCTGACTAATGGGTTTTCCAGTTAATTGTTTTTAATTGCGTTTGAGAAACTTCTTAAAAGAATTGCATCATTTTCTGATCGCTAAGATTACATATATAACTAATAAATTACATATATAATTTTCAGTATACATTAATAATATATATTTATTTGACTTTCTAAGATTTATTAGCAATCTCCCCACACTGAAAATATATATACATCCATTACGCATGTATACGAATTAAAGTAACATTAAATATTTATTTATTAGACTTATTTGCATTAAGATATATTTATATATCTATGTCAGTTATTTTAAATGGTTAAGCAGAGGAAAAATATGTATTAGTAAATATATATATATGTGCATAAGGATGGGGTTTAAATATTGTTTGGTAGTAGGAGATTGTAAGTGGGCTGTGAAGCTTGATCTGAGTATCAGATTGACTGCTTCATTTTCCCAAACTTATACAGAACAAAAACAAAAAATGTTAAAAAAAATCCTTTATTTAATGTCTCGTAACTAAAGAACAACCATTGTGAATTAATGACATGTTTCATGAATAATTTCTTTTTACCTGATTGAGCCTTCACTTTTTTTTTTAAACTTATCTTTGTAATTTTCCCTATCCATATTTTGCAATAACAACCTGAATATATTTACGATATTACTGAAAAAAAAATTTTTAGTTTAATTAATTTTTATACTATAATCATCTACTATTACTAAACTACATCTATCTAAATATATATAAAAAAACTTTCCCCTTCTTTCTTTTACAAACGAGATCCAAAATCTTTTGTCACTTAGTCAGTCCATTGATTTGTCTACATATGCACTGTCCCTCTTGTCCCATTTTATTTATATTCTTTTCCTCAATCTGGAGGTACATATAGCTTTAACTGCCTTGTGTAAAAGGTCACTTTGATACCATAGCTTTCAAAAGCTGGGAGCTTGTCTTCATAGCAATCCCACCATGATTTTGTGTATCCATTTAGGTAGTGAATTGCCAAGGCTACTTGGTCCGGTGCTGAGATCTATTGGAATCGGAACAATTCTTGAAGACTCTCAATATGCGCTTTCAGATTTCCTCCAGCGTCCCTTTGAATGACTTCACTTGGATGAATTTCGCCATGTATGCTTGCACGTTCGAGACCTGTCCTATGCGTTCAATAATGTTTGTTTTCTATCAACTAGTTCCTATGCTAATTTTACTTGGTCCAGTATGATGTTAACCGCATCTTTCTCTCTTGTTCCTTTAATTGTGGTTTGCTCTACCACATCAGGTTCGAATTCTAAAGTTTTCACTGTGCTGTCCTTTAGTTTATTGATTTCATTTCTAACTTCCCCTAGCTGGTCTTGAAACCCTATCTGCATTTCCTGCACATTTACAATGGCCCTCTCTTGTTCTTCCCGACACTTCAGTTCATTCCCCAAATGATCCTTTATTTGATTTATGGCTACATGGTGGGTGGCTTCTTGCTTGTCTATCACACTTTGCATCAGCAGTAATTCTGTCATTTTGGATACTATGCTTTTAGTTTCTTGCTTATGATCCCCCAAGAGCCCTGTGGATTCAGTGTGTACTCTTCATAGCCTTTCTTAAAGTCTGCTTGCACCACATTTATTTGTTGTACTATACTATTATTCATTTCACTAGTTATTCATTTTGCCATACAGCGTTGACACCCAGTCCATCTCTTTGTCCTTAGCTTCAAATTTTCTTTCCTTTTGGTGAACATTGTTGCCAGTAATATTTCTAGATTCTGTTTCTGCTTGTCGCTCTCCTCTTCTTCGTCTTGGTTGTTCTTCTCAATTTTGCTGTTTGATTCTAATATGTATGTATTTTATTTTATATCTATTATAACGATCGAAATGAAAGTGAAGATCGAATCTAACCGCAAAAACAATATCTGCAACTACCAGGGCGCCATCTAGGCATTTGAGCCTAGAAAAATTTATAGAGTAGGAAGATACGCGCTGTTAAGATTCCACTTTATTTAAATATTCCGATCGTTAGCCCAAGTCACTAGCTCAGCGGAGATGCAGAGATAAAAATCTATAAATTTTATATCTTAAATATAAAAGAATAAAAGCCACTGCCAGAAATTAACACATAAAAATATTTATTTACGCACATATAAAATAACATTTAAATTTTGAGGAATAGGTTTAACATTTTTAGATTTTTTATATTACTCTTTAATTGTACATTTACATAAATTTCAATGAGTTTAATATTTTATTTAGATGGTCAAGTATGAATAGACTACATAGATTTGCATTTGAAAATAAAACATTCTATCCCTATTTAACCTTAGGCTAAAATTCGCAGTCAAACCGGCATCAATCCATCTGATACATTTATGTATTCAATGTAGCATGAAAATACAACAGCACAAATATACTATACTGTCAGGAATGGACATCTGAACAGTGTAGTTAGAGAAAACATTGACTCTTGTCCGATACAGGAATATGACGTCTGTATAGCAAGAAGAACAATAAAATAAAAACTCCATAGGAAGGGACCGCGATCCTTTTTGCCGACTTACAATCCCATCCATAGGCAAAGGGTTGGTGCGGTGCATTCAGCGATTCTGCACGTAGCGAAACTTATACTACATCTACTAATTACACAAATATATCCAATCCATTGAGCCAATTCAACCACGAAACGAATAACCTAAGATTACCCTCCCTTAATATAACTTTACAAAACTATATAGCCATTCACGCCCGACTTAAATTTAACATTTAAATACGTTCGCACAGATTATTTTTATAAATTTGCTTTAAAATGTTGAGTACAGATCAGCTGCACAGATTCCACGGTCAAAAACATTCCAAATTAAACACAACTGATCAAAATACAAAGTCATCGATAAACGTCACTTGCATAGGGAATATACAAATCCCATTAGCATTCATCGTAAGATGCTTGCAGTGATATCGTTGACCCATATATTCTAATCGAATGTGAAAACCACAACATAATCAACCGCTAACGAATCTATGCAACGTCTATACCCAACTTAAATGTAATGCATTTAATAATTTCTACAATAAATATTACTACAAATAAAAATAATAAAATGGAAATGATTTTAGCAAAACTTAACTATATAAATTTAAACAATCAATTATTAATTTGAAAATCAAATAAGAGTTCATTTTAAAATTTAAATTAGCTGAATCTTTAAAAAAAATCACTGACGAAAGTTCTTAATTACTTTTTTTGGTTGTTGTTAATTTGTAAAGTTCATAGCTCACGGTAGAAGAGTCCAGGTTTCTGCTTTTAATTCCCGCGACGCCTCCATTGGAAGATAATGTTCTGGAGATGGCAATAGCTGGTTCAAGGTATCACAGTCTTTTCATTTTTCCTTTTTAAATAGAGAGTGTGGTATGTGCGTCCTACCACCTCTCAAACACACAACGCTGGAACTCCGAAAAAACTGTATTTCCCTTTTTATATTATCCACACGGATTCAATTAACAAAACGTCACTAATCCATCACTTTCATTAGGGTCCGAGCCAAGGCTTAGTGCTTCCATTGGTCAAGCTAATTTCTCTTTATTTTCTTATCTATCTTTCATCAGATCATTTTAATCATACAAGAGCCCAAGGCTAGCTTGGTTTTCGATAATTCATAAACAATCATTTCCATTTACAGATTACAAGAATTAATTAATACCTGTTTTTATTTTTAAATCTTGTACTTTTTTTTTATAAAAAAGTACGTTCAAATACTTATTTATTTGTTTTTTTAAAAAAAATATTTTTAAAGTTTGGCATCTGTGCGAATGTATATACGTTTAACAAACATTTTAATTTTAGCGTTTAGTTTTTTACTTTTATTTGTGAACTTTTAAGTTTTTATTTTAAATTAATGTAATGACATATTTATATATCGTTACACTATATATATATTTTTCAAACACACACAAATGCTCTATTCTAGTTTCCTGTTCGTTTATTTCTTTATGGCATGATACTCCTCTCCCACCCCCCCATTTTCAACACTCTCCCCTTTATTCTCATTTCCCACTCCTGTACCTAATTTATACCTATTTATATGATGATTGCTATCCTGCCTGACTTATTTTATTTTCGATATGAATTTCTAGCTCTAGCAATTTAAATACATAAAAAATATAATAACTATCATATTTACTATCTAGCCTTCTCTTGTCCATCTGCTTCGTCTTTTATTTTTGGTTGTTCTTCAGCACCTGAAACATCTTAACAAATCGTATTTAGCAGAGCTAAAATCTGCTGACCAGATATCTCTTTTGTTTAGTAAGTTTTTGGAAACAATGCAATCCTGTTACAAGTCTCTCAAACGATTGTTTTAAAATAAGTCTTATGATTTTAAAACAATCTGGATTAAATGGTTTGGTGGTAGGAGATTGTAAGTGGGCTGTGAAGCTCGATATGAGCATCAGATTGACTGCTTCACTTAACTCTTTATAGCTACTTTGCCTCTAATCTATGATTAGAGAAAGGAATCCATTCGTCTCAGCATGACCCGGGTTCAAGAACGAGGTTTTGATAGCTCATGTCCATTTATTTTCTTCTGCTGATTGACGGGATCCAATTTTTCAACCAATTGAATATCCATAAAACAATAAATAAACTTTGAGACACCAACTGATCACCAAGCAGCACATTATCAGGGAAAGTGGTCAAACAACCGTAAATTTAAAGCCTTATAATGTTAATGTATATAAATTTATGATCGAGAATATTACTACGCTGCAACACATAATTATATACCCCAGCCCTTTATCAAATGATTGAACACTCTCCTATGCAAGAATTATACAAGCAATTATCATTATTATTACCGCTGCACTTAACAAGAATTATTATTTAGCTAGTTACTGCCTATAGAATTAATGAGTATTACAGAGATTATTTACATAAACTGTTTACATTGTACTCTCTATTACACATAACAAAAATAATAACGAATGCTTATTTATAGTGTGTCCCTTATAGAAATATATATTTACAATCCTTAGCTTGACTCAAAATGCATATTGATAATAATATTAGTGAGGTACTCTTTAAACATAAATCATATATATATATAAAGAAAACATAGATGCATGACTCTGACAGAAAACGCCTTTCTTATTTTGGCTATAAAATTAAAAAAAAAAAAACCATGTCAATTAAATTTATAACAACACATTCTAGTGCTCTCTCTTTTAAAAAAAAAACTTTAAAGATCAAATAATAACTATAGGAGAATGCGGACAGAGTCATTTTAAGTCAAATAATTTTTATAATGATTTTAAAGTATTCCTATACTTATTATAATGGGTACCTTTCAATTTCTCCCATCATCATCAACCATTATCAATCCACTGCAGGATGAAGGTCTCTCCTAGTTTAATCCGTCTTCTCCGATCTTTGGCTTCTTTTCTCCACATCATCCCTGCACACTTTCTTATTTCATCCATCCATCTCACACATGGTTTCTTTGTGGGTCTTTTACAATCTCTTGGAATCCAGTTTAAGATTTCAATTGTCCATCTAGTATCATCTTTTCTAGCAATATGTCCAGCCCAACTCGTCTTCAATCTTAATTTTTTCAATGAAGTCAGTAAGACCTGTTTGTTCTCTTACCCATATATTGCATTTTCAATCTCTTCTTGTTACTCCCAACAAGCATCTCTCCATACTTCTTTGAGTAGTCTGAAGTCTCTGCATTGCTCTTCTATTAAGTGTCCATGTCTCAGATCCATAAGTAAGAACTGGTAAAACACATTTATTAAAAACCTTCCTTGTCAAACACATAGGCATATTTCTTTTAGTATCAAGTTATTTCTACCAAAAGAACTCCAACCAAGTTTAATTCTATGTTTAATTTCATCCATTATGTTTCCATCTGTATTAATAATCTGACTAAGGTATTTGTAACTGTGAACTTCTAACTCATCATAATCTTTATTTTCATATTTTGAGAAAATCCATTAAAGATTACTTTAGTCTTTTTAACATTTATATTTAGTCCTACTTTCATCTGATAACTCCTGCAACATTCCCTGCAGCTCTAACACATTATTTGCAAAAACAATTACATCATCTGCAAAATGTAAATGATTTAATTCATCGTAATTTCTTGCAGCACTGCTGTAAAAAGTTTTGGAGATACGGAGTCATTTTGTCTTACACCCTTCTCAATGTTGACTTTCTTAGTATTATGTAATCTAATTGTTGCTGTGGCATTTTTGTAAATATTCTTTAAAATATGACAATATCCTGGATCTATACATTGATGATCCACTGCTTTAATCATTGAAGAAATGTTTATAGAATCAAATGACTTTTCATAATCTACAAATCCAAAACATGATCGCAACTCATATTCATTAGTCCTTTTTATAACTTCTCTCAATATCTGTATATGATCTACTGTATTAAAACTACTTTTAAATCCAGCTTGATCTCTTGGTTGGTGAAAATCCAATGTTCTTTGTAGACGAGTTGTAATTATCTTGGTAAAAATTTTGTGAAAAACTGATAAAAGGGTAATAGGTTTGTATTTTCTATTATCTTCTTTATTATCTTTTTAAAATATTACTACTGAATTCTTCCAATCATCTGATACATCTTTATCATTTAGACATTTGGTATATAACTTTGCTAAAAAAAATTATATTTCTTCACCTGCTTCTTTTAATATAAACAATTATAATTCCATCATTACCTGCTGGCTTTCCTTTCTTCACAAATTTAATTGCATCTTTCACTTCATTTAAAATTCTGGGCAATTTGGAAGATATAATAGATATAAGAGGTACTTGTTCTTTATTACTATATAATTCTTGATAGAAGTCTTCTACCCAAATGTTGTTTTAGCCTCTTGAGACTTTTATTCTCTTCTATAGCTTTCCTTGCTAGTTCACAGTTATAAGCTCTTATATCATTTTCAACTCTTTTCCACACCATTTTACAAAATTCAAAAATAAGGTTGTTGTAGCTTCAGCCATCATAAACGCAAATAACGCAAATATCTGAAAGTAGAAGAGCTCAAAAAAGTCACTGTGATGCCATGGATAGCAAAATCACAATAGACAGAAAAATCAAAAAATTTCCCAAACCTCTCTCTGAATTTTAAATCTCACGGGTAAAAAAAAAAAATTGACTCTTTGATGGATTAATCATGCCAGTCACTTGGTTGCCATGACAATGTTGTCATTCAAAAAATGTTGATGTCTACCGGAAGGGAAATCGGTAAGTCAAATACGTCATCAGCTGAATTATCTGTAAGTACCCGGAAGAACAATGCCGGAAGAGTCCTACCACAGCAATGGCTATTTGGTGGCATATGCAGAGAAACTGATGAATGTTTTATTGTAGCCATTCGCGATAGAAGTGCGTCTACTCTCATGCAAGAAATTTTGCAAAATATACATGAAGGCTCGACCATCTACAGCGATTTCTGGAAGGGATATAAGAGCGAAGAGTTAGCTGAGGCTGGATATGAACACCATTGTGTTAATCACACATACAACTTCGTAGACCCCACAACTGGCATACATACACAAAATGTTGAAAGGTTGTGGGGTTTGATCAAATGGCATAATAAAAAACACAGAGGGACAGCACGTCAGCACCTGGAGTCATATTTGAGCGAGTTTATGTGGAGGCAGTCGTATAAAGCTGATCCTTTCGCTGTAATTTTGGAACATATATCCCAGTTCAGTCCTCCACAGTGAACGCTATTTGTAAGTAATTTTAATTTTTTTTCTAATAATTATAATTTTATAATTAATTATATTGAATATAGACAATAAGTAATCCAAATGCATGTAAAAGTAAGGTCGCCATTAATGCCATATTCACATTAAATCTTTATTTTAAATGTACAAAAATTTTTTGGTAATATTTCTACACTTATCAAACTTCCACTTAATTATGTTTAATTTGTAAATAATTTTCAATAACTTTTTAAACTCAAATTAGCAATATACAGTACGTTTTTAAAATTACCAAATGGATGTAAAAATACGGCATGTGATGACATGTTTTCTCCAAGATCGCCATTAATGCTAGATTCGCATTCATTCGGGTAAAGTGTTTTTTATCTTTTTTTTTAAATTTACAAAAATTTTTTGTTAATATTTCTACACTTATCACATGATCAACCGATGATGTATTACTCTGAAGGCATATCAGTCTAATCTTGCGATTTTTAACGTACCGTGTTCACATGATCTGCGGACGCATTTTAGCGACTAAATGTGTCTGCAGATCACTTGGAGATGTTATCTTAAAAATTGCAACATTAGACTGATATGCCTTCAGGGTAATACGTCATCAGTTGAATTATCCGTAAGTACCAAAAAAACAAAACAAAAAAAAAAATGTAAATCAAGATGTATACTAACGATCTGCTAATATGTAACTATATATATATAAAAATAAAATAAAATTAGCAAATATATCTAAACCTCCTTAAATACATCTGAGGCACAATTTGTGAATACATTTAAATACTGTAATATAAATATAGCGATGAATATAAGTTACCGGTAACTGAGATGTGTGTATATAGCTAGCATGGGCTTGTTCTGGCAATGAATTATGTGCCCATCTTAGACATATTAAGGCACAATCACTAATTCATGATGGTGGTTGCAGCTCCCATATCGGCCACCTGTGTCCATGTTTCTTTCAGATCGGTCTTCCTTTCATTAGCAAGTGGCAGACATTAGTCAGGCACACTTTTTTAGCTCCTCAACTGGATTACATTTCTCAGACTCTGGTCTGAGGACATATGGGAGAGTGGAGACAAATTATCTATTCAAATATATTTGGTATACAAAACATTTCACTAGGTCTGGTTTGTTCTTACAATGACTCCTATATTTTTAACTCTCCTTTAAACAAAAAAAAACTATCTAGTTATACTCTTTTAACTTCCTTTTACCTCAATTACATTAATTAGTGTCTACTAATGCCTCTACTGTTTCAGTTCTTAAAATATTTTAAATTTTTGTCTGTATTGTTATACAAACAATTCACATTTTAAAGTTAAATTCTTATTTTGATGGATTCTTAGATTAAATTCTTGTTTTAATGGATTTTGTGCATTAGCAACTTCTTTATTTGCTGATGCAATATTTTTTCTTATACAAGTAAAATAATTTATTTTAAGCTTTTCTATAATTTCTACATTGTCTATTTTTTAATAAATTTTATTTAGAATTTATTTAATGTTATATACATGTGTATATCTATAACCATTTCTTTTTAATTAACATATTCACTGTGATTGGATTTATGGTCTTTGGTTTGTACACAGTGAATAGTGAAGCCCACATACATATGAGTGTATATATGCACAGCTTCAATATATATAAGTATCAACAGCTAACTGATTATTGTTATAGCCTAATTGTAGTGTTATTTTGACAACAAACTGCTAATATTCTATTGATTTAAATTTGAGGTTGTACTAATATATATATATATATAATGATTTTTTTTTTGTAGAAATTACAGATTTAAATGAAGAAAAGAAAGAAGAAACAATCCATTTTAAGGTAAGAAATTTAATTTTAATTCTTCATTAGAAAGTAATTCTTTTTATTTGGCACTTTCATTTGAAAAACTAATATGATGTTTTATTCATAAAATGATTATTTTACAAGAGAAATTATTTTTAGCAGTAAACTTCTAATTTACTAGTGTGTTTTAAATAATATTCTAAATTTTATTTCATATCTTACTTTAGAATTGTGATTCCCTTCCATCTTAGGTAACAATAAAAACAGAGTATGAGAAAAAATTGTATAATGGTGGGGAAAGGCACATACACTATTACAGACTTATCATTCTTCTACAAGTTATATTCATTAATCTTTGACAAGAAAATTACAATTCATCTATAATGAACTTTAGATTCAAGCAAGTGCTGTTAAAATAATGGATCACATCCAAAGTATTGAGAGAAGTTATAGAAAGAACTAAAGAATATAAGTTTCCTTGTGTTTTGTATTTGTAGATTATGAAAAGGCATATGTATAAGAATTTCCATAGTGATTAAAACTTTGGATCTTCAAGATTTAGACACAAGATATTTTCATATTGACATGATCACCATTTCATATGCTTATGTATGCTTAATAAGAGTACCAAACTCTCCTTACAGTAGTACCACCAAGTGCAAGCCTTCATAATCAATAAATGCAGGAAGATTTGTGCATAAAATCCATATCTAGTGCCAACTCATCCAATATTCCCAGACTAGCTTCTAGCTTCTGGCATTCCCAGACTAATTTCTGGTTTGTGGCTTTCATCAGTGAGGAGCCTTGGATTTGAGAGCACTGCATCTAGATCTTAGGATCTAATGCAACCTTCCAGAAGTCAACCTTTACCTATTTGATTGACTATAAAGCCATGAGCCCAGAATGAAAACAATATAAAGTTTCTGACCCAAGCTCATTTGCTTGTATAGTCATATAGATCTGAACTTAGTGCAGCATCTATACATTTTGGTGATTGTGATTTTTCAAAAACCACAATCACCCTTATCTTATGGGCAGGATAGGTATAAAACCATCAAAACATCACATGATCCCCATTTTATATGCTTACATGTGCTGTTAATAAGAGTACCAAACTCTCTATACAAAAACATCAAAATTTATAAGTACTGAACTAAGTTTGGATCTATATGACTATACAAGCAAAAGAGCTTGGGTTGAAAACATTTATCTTGGGATCCTAGCTTTATAATTAACCAAATAGGTCAAAGATGATTGCTGGATTGTTGCATTAGAACCTAATATCTAGGTACAGTGCTCTCAAATCCAAGACTCCTCACTGATGAAAGCCACAAGCTAGAAACTAGTACATCACATCACATTACTCTTATTATATTTTCACATTCTAAAGAATATTTATAAAATTTCAAGAGCAATGATTATATTACATAGTGAGTCTAAGAAGATTAATTGACAGAATGATTCCATATCTCCAAAAAAATTTACAGCAACTTTACAAAAAGAATTTTAAATAGACGTATATTGGATTAAAATGTGAATCTTATTTAAGTTTAGATTTTGCAGAAGATTTTTTTTTTTGCAAATAATGCTTCAGAGTTATTTAAGAAAATAGAATTAAACATAAATGCTAAAAAGACTAGGGTAATAAACTAGAAGTTAATAGTTACATTTAACAGAAATAACTTGATATTAAAAGCAAATATGCCTACATTTTGAAAAAAAAAAAGGTTTTTCATTAGATTTGTTTTACCTGTTTTTTTAATATGGATGTAAAACATGAAAACTTATGGAAGAATAATACAGAGTTCAAATAACTCAATGAAATTTGAAGATATATATTGTAATGGTCATAATTGTGGGTTCAGCCAACAAGATTCAGAGACCCAGCAAAAAAGTATATGAAACCCAGCATGTTTGGGATATGGTAGTCGCAGAACAGTACTAGGCTTTAACCTATTTGCTAGTGCTCCAAAATCTCCACTACCTGATCAATGCTTCTGATGCTACTAATAGTAATCAATTTTCCTCTAAGTATTTAATCTTGGCCTCAGTCATAAATTAGAGTTACTAAATCAATTTGATCATATATTAACTAGCTCTCATAAGACTCTAATACTTGATAATGCCCATAATACCATTTTAATGTACTTCAGGGGTTATGAGCCGACCCATAAATCACATAATTAGGTGTGGCTATAGTTGGGTGGATGTGGTGAATCATGAAAAGACCCTGATGAATATATAAACATAAATATATACAATTTATTAATAGCAAATTCAATGAGGTATAGGTTAACAATGATAACAATATTTGGATACTAGTATGACACTATAAAAGCATTACAGATGGACTATATGTTAACAATCATAATATTTGGATACCAGTATGGTATGTATATAACAATGACAATAATACTTGGATATCAGTATGACACATTATACATGAACTATATGTTGACACTGATGATAAGATTTGGATATCAGAATGATACATTACCAATAAACTAAAGGTTTACAATAACCATACTTGGATATCAAGAACAATATTTGGATATATATCAGAGCATTACAAATGAACTATGTGTTAACAATTTTATGAAAAATGTGCCACTATAAAATGAATATGCCAATTATCAGGCATAGATTAGATACAGGTTATATAACAGACTAGGTTCTCAGCCAGAAATATATATAACACACTGATGTGTGTGCTTACATTGAAAAGTTAAATATCTTTTATTATATTTATTTTCAAAATTATACGAAACAATTTATACCTTAATTGATTAAATATTAAAATATTCTTCCAATACTTGCTAAGTTTAGCATATCAATCCCAATATAGATATTAAAACCAATAAAATATATATATTTGACTAAAGAAAAGTGACATGGCAAACTTCAAAAGAAATTATAAAAAAAAAAATGATGCTATAAAGTTTACAGAATTTTATATCTTTTACAATTAAAATTAAATTCTGATATAGATTTGTTAACAGATTGTTACAACAATTATATATAGATTAATGTTTCTAAATTACATTTTTATTTGGAATGAACATTTTATTACTGAGTAGTTACTTTGAGGAATTTAAATTTATATATATTATAGAGCTCTATAAAATGCATTTTAAATATTTTACATAAGTTAAGAGTTCAGGCTTGCATTGGCAGGCTGTTTATGGATGATGACTTTGTTGAGGCAGGATGGGCTGCTAACTTCTCACACATTGAGACACTTCTCTGGGCAGGCTCTTGGTTTACTAGACATCAGGAAAGGATTGAGTTTGAAGCTAGTATGTTCTCTCATTCTTGTGCAGCAGCATCACAGAATTGACAGGTTCTCTCCACACTGAAGATGCACTTTCTTCCCCCAGAGATCATCTACAGGGAAAGCTATCTCAGCTACTACTCACAAGCCATTTTAATACTGAAAACTAGTGTGAAGTATTTTACACTCAGCAGTTCAGAAAAAAAAATACAAAATTTTACCCAGTATTTATATATCTAACAAAACCAACTTTTCCCAGCAAACCACCAAATATTATATTAATTTACAAGTTTTTAGGTATTTTTAATTTCCCAGATTGTTCTTTTTTCTTGTTTAGAATTTATCTTTGTCGGAAAAGAAAATATTCACACTCATCTAACAATTACTATTATCATGATCATGTCAAAGGACTTCACCTGCTCATAAAGACAAGAAGCCATTTGCATCTTTATGAAAATGTGATTTTACAAAGTTCTGCCAAAGTCTTACAGAAATTCCAGACATTAGCTAAATGTTTAGCAACACTATGAGTAAATGTTTTTACTACAAAATGCCTCACTATCTTTCTATTTTAGAAAAAAATATACAAAAAATGTATTCTCTTTTCCAAATATATAAACGAAATGCATTTCAAAGTTAATATATATATATATATATGTACTATAATTTAACCATATGCACATCTGCATATACAAGTTGTCTTTCTTTTTTTTAATAATGAGGGTGAAGCATTACCTATTAGATGTATTATCCTAGGTTGATTTTAGTATATTGAAATAAAAATCATGAAGCTCTGTGTGTGCATACACACAGATTGCTTCAATATGTTGGAAGTAATAAGAAGATCAAAAGTGGAATACATGGATGAAAGAACAAACAAATATTATTGGCAATAGGAAAAAATCAAATGATTAAAGTGGAGTTGGACTGAATATATCACAAGAGGAGATGATAATAAATGGATAATTTAATCCTTAAGCTTATAAAGATTTAGAGATTATATATGAGATGGTTGAAAGAAATAAAAAAAGTTTGATGTGAGTGAAGAAGAGAGGCTATGGATTAAAGAAACTGGTTTAAACTTGGAAAGAACTATATCTTGCAATGAATCAAGTTGAAAATGATGCTGTTGACAACAGTGTAAGATAAGATATAAATTAAAAATTATAAATTTCACTGAAAAGATAGCTGAGCAGGTTTCACATTTTTTGAGATTATCCTCCCCAAATGTCTTCCAAGTTGCATAACTGATTGACTTCAGGATTTTGCATACTTATCAGATACTTTTCTATGAATAAATAATTGAAATTTGGATTTCATAATAATCTGATAATGATCTTCAATGTTTAGAAAAAATTGAATCTATGATTAAAAAATTACATTTTTATAAATCATTATTGGAAAAGACCTGAGATATTTGAAATTTGACTCAATTTCTTATCTAAAAACAAGCTATAAATCTTGAAGGAATTAAGTTAGAAAATAACTGAACGTTTAAAAGGGCCACAAATAATATTTTGAAAAATACTTTTCACTGCCAACTGCACCATTTTCTTGTGTATTTGCCCACAATTCTCGAAGGGGAAAACCACAGTTAATTAATAACTGAAACTAAATTTAGTGCTAAAGTTTATAATAAGTCATACAACACAAAACTAGAATATATATACAAGCTTAAATATATACAGACAAATAAATAATCACAGAATTCTTAAAGTCTTTAAACACTCTTTAAATACTGTCCGACAATTATTATCTTATTTAATGGATTGATTCCTTTCACAACTATGCTAAATAAGTACAACTTCCCCAAGTTAAAACCTAAGAGCCCTTTAGGCTTACATAAAACAAAATAAGATTGGGTTGATCTGCTTTAAATACTAGTAAGATTTTTATACCTTCACAGACATGGACTGGTTACTGATACTCATTGTACACAAAAAACACTTCAACACAAAAGAGAAAAGTTTTTTAGTCTTCTGTTTAATTATTCTCTTATCAGAAATTTTCCATTATTTAAAATTTTTTTTTTTTTTTGAGTATTTAATTAATTTCACTTTCTGGATCTACTATTCGTAAGATTTTATCTTTACTCTAATCAGTCCAAAATTTGCTCTTCTGTTCTATTCATTCAGTCTGTAGAAATCTTTTAATTACATAACTATTCATTTTCTTATATCTATAACTCATTCCTAAAATAGTTTCCATTGTCATTAATTAGTACATTTAAATTTAATTTTAATTTCTAGAGTATTCTTATCATTATTTTTTATACTAAAATATTTCTTGCACTTAAATACTACATAGAGTAGAGAAACAACAGTACTGAAATCGCCTTTAACTAAACTTTTGACTAATACTATTTTATAAGCTGAATTCAAAGAAAAATCCCTTAATATTTTTAAACAGACATCAGCAAAAATATGAATGACTTTTTGACAAGGCATTTAAGTTTATGTTGCATTTATAAATACAGAAGTTGTGTAAAATAATTTCTTTTATTTCTTTATTTAAAAAATAGCTGTCATAGTAAAAATGAATATAATTCTATATTTAAAGCAATGGCTTTTAATATCAATTAAATCTAATTTCGATAACTGTGTGCTTTAAAACAAACTCGAGACTTTCACTGAACGTTTGTTGTGTGTTTTATCAATATTATTTCAAAGTATATTAAAAAAATTTCAATTATTAATAATTTAAAATAAACATTTGAATTCTCTAGATCTTTTGAGTTTTAATGTCAATATATATGTAAATCAAAGAAAATGTCCATTATAGATTAATTATTGTAATAATAATAAAATGAAGTAATAATGATGAAGTAAATTTTACAAGCAAACTATTACAAAACACAAAACATCCACTTGAAGACAATTATAAAAATAACAACGTACTTTTGCATTTTGTAATTGTTTCTTATAAAATTTATTCCACTGTGAATACTTTAATATTTATTTATTATTATTATTAGTAGTAGTAGTAGTAGCAACACTACCACGCCACAATGATACCAGAAAATATAAACAATCCTATATGAACATTTGCAATAAAAATCATCCTTTAAAATGTTTTTGATAGCCACACTATCATCTAAAAATCTTGCTTGTTATTCATCAAATTAAGACTGCAAAGTACTATATTGAAGACCAAGAACCATTTTTATGAAATAATTAAATTAAATTTCTGTAGATCAAATAATTATACAAAATGTGCACAATATTGAAAATATTTATCTTTATTAAAATTATTTATCTTTATTTCCCATGCCAAGAAAATAAAGTGTAAAATTATTATTATTATTATTATTTTTAGTGAAATAACTTATTTAATGAAAAAATTGTTTCATTTTTTTAAAAATAGAAAATTGTGTTTGATCCCATTGTATGTAATGATGTGTTAAATGTAATCATATTTTGGGATAATTTGAAGTAAACAAGTATTATTGAAATAATAATTAAATCTAAATAAAAAAAGTAATTAATAATTTATTACACTAATTATTAATGATTTATAGGAATTTGAATGAGAATTCCAAATCCTTAATCATATTTATTTCAATAAAAAGTAAAGCCATGTCTTAAATTTAAATGCAATTGTAAGTTAAAGATTTAAACTTAGTCTATTTCAAAGTAAAAATTTTATTATCTCTTAAAATTATAGAACTAGTTTAAAAGTAAATTACTAAAATAACAGTAAAAAAAAAAAAGTTTTCTAATCATGGTTTTAAAATATGAAAATATAAAAGTTTAAATCAAAATTTGTCACTACAGATTAAAACATAAAAGAATAAAACTTTATTTAAAGAATTTAGTAAAGAGATATATAATTTGTAATCTAAATTAATGTATAAAAAATAAATATAAAAAATATTTTATTAGGCATATTGCATGGGTGCATGTATATATATATCATTCTGTTTTTAGATGAATGGAATTTATTTAAATGTAATATTGCAATCAAGAGTTTGATTAAACTTGCTTTTACAAATAATTATATATGAGCACTTTTTATTCATTTATTTGATTTGGCATCCTTTACACTTATGTATTATTTTACAGATTAGTATTCATATACATATAAAATATCAGTTTTCATAAATATGATTTTCTGAATTTTTAATGATGATGATGTAAATAGATTATATGAAGTTAATGCTGAATCTGTTTTTGTATGTTTTAAAAATAATGACATATTGAAGTAAAAATATTTTCCATAAGAGAAAGCTATATAACTTTAAGTGAATTTGGGGATCTATTGTCAAAAGAGCATTCTCTTCTATTCAATAGTGCTGGCATCTATATATGTTAAATATAGTACATGCCAAGAAAGGCATCCTTTATCACTAAAGAATTATGATGATTGATTCATGATGATGATTTGGATTAGAGTATATAGAAATAAATGTCAAGAAAAGCTTTGTTTATAGTTAAAGAATACTGGGGCAAACAATTTTTTTTTTTTTGAATTTATGTAGTCAAATCTATTGATTCTAAAAATTTAATATGTTATGAAAGATATATTTATTTATCATGTCTTTTGATAATGGGTTTGGCATACCGTATTGTTTCTCATTAATGATTGAATAGAATACTCATTCTTAAAATTTTTATTATTATTATATTGTTATACTCTAATGTTTTGCTCATATTTTATTTATATTGTATTATCAAATTAATAGCATTATCAAATTAATTTGCCAAGAATTATGCTTTGATCATCCCACCAATATTCAGTATTGTATTATGTAAGAAAATAACAGAACAGAAAGTAAATTTTAGTGATTTGTTTTGCATAAATATTATAAGTGCAACAATTAATGAATTGGTGTCCTACAACATGGTCTTGATGAAGATTATCAAAGTCAATAGCAAATTGATAAGGAAATTTTTGTGTAGATACACATTAAAGAATTAATGTTACATGTTAAAAAAATATAATAAATACAAGTCTCTATCCAAAATTAATCTACAATGATATTTAGAAATGTAGAAGATATAAACCTCAACCATTGATAATATATTTAGAATGATACATTAAAAATTAATTTAATTTATTGAAAATGGATAAAAAAGTACTGTTAATTTATCTTTATACCATTTACATAAGGGTAGTTTGACATAAAATTTAGTTTAAAATTATGATTTAAATAAATTATTTTTGTTATTTATTCTTAAGAAAATTTTTAAGCAGCAAATATTCAATAAGACACAATCAAAAGAGAGGTCTTCTCATTCTGATTTGGCCTGGGAATAAAAGAAGCTATATCAAAAATGAAATGTAACCAAGTGTTTGTATAGAACTGGAGGGAAAGGAATGATGACATGTTATTCTAGTATAATGATTATTATGTTATTTAATGAATTTTGTATAATTATTTAAGCACAGATATAGTTATCTAGTAATATAATATAGACAAATTTCATATTATAAACAATTCAAGCCTATAAAGAACTTAATGATGCCAATTTGAGCAGTTTGATGCTGAACCTTAGTATGATTAAGAAACTATTATACCATCTTATTAAGAAGAGCCAAAATGCATTTGAAATGATGCTTTTGAAAAACTCCTAATAAAATTAAATATTTTTTCATACAATCTAGTTACTTATGTAGTAATAAATGAGTTTCTAATGTGAGTTTGAATGTAGAAATATATCTTGGAAATTTTCTGATAGCCATTTAATAATATTCGGTTTTTAGTGAGAAGGCAATCAACCCAAATACTCATTATCTATAAATTGTCATGGAAGGTTGTGCTCTTCTTCTTCACTATTCAATAGAAGATGTTCGAAAGGTTTTCATGTATCTGATCATGCGATTGGAAAGGTAAACAAAATAGCTCAAAGCAGAGTTTTTAAAAAAAGCTATCAGATGTGGCAGAATTTTTAGAGTAGAAATAAGTATTATATTTTGATGGAAGAAAGTATTGAATATTCTGGAATATCTTCAGTACTTCAGAGCAATTATTTATGGATACCAAATTGAAGTTATTTAGACATCCCTCAGAGATGTGTTTTAAGAAAATAAAATATTATTGTGGATATTTTATCAGCATATAAATGTACTATTCATTATCAATCTATCAAAAAGATATCGTTAAATTCAAAGAAAGTGTGAAGTAAGTCAAATTAATAAAAAAAAAAGAAAGCTGGAATTTCTTTTAATAAGATATGGTTGATTGAATTGTTTAAAAATATAATTATGAAAAAAAGGATATTTTTCTAGAGAAAGAAGCTATTCTGATGGGGAAAAAAATGTCAATATGAAAGAATGATATTTCACATTAAAAGATTTTTTATGACATACAGAATTGCATAAGAAAATGTGATACCATAAGTGAGTAATAATAAAAGTGAAAGTCTTCATTATGATGTTGCCAACTAATTTTTCTCCACACCCATAATCTGGGGCATGATTTTAGTTTGATCAAAACATAGTAAGTAATAAGAAAGAAAGCTTAAGATTTTTTTCAGGTAATTAAGTGATATCTAAAGTAGTCAGAAATCCAGTATTGATTGGTACATGAATATATAATTATTATTACTTAGAGATTAAAGATCCCAAGTTAATTTTGGATGATAAAAGGGTGTAACTGTGAACAGGGTCTCACAGAGGGGGGGAGGCCAATGTTTTGGACCCCATAACATTGGGGGCCTCAAAATAGCAACTGAATATATTTTAAATATATAGCCTTATAACAAATTGTCAATTTTGAAATACTGTAATCAATCATCACATGTATAAATAAACAACCAGTATTTTCTGTTCTTTCTGCTAGATTACAATATCTCAAAATGCAAAATGCTGTCACCCTGAATTCCTATTTTGTCATGGCATCAGATCTTCCTTGAAATTTTTTAAGTGTTTTAATGCTGCATGAGCTTTGCTAAACTGTTTATAGCGAGCATTAACATTCTATGAAGTTTATTTGTGCATTTTAATTGTTTTCAGTAAGTTATTTATATTTTATTAAGTGTTTTAATATTATTACAAATTATATTGATAAGGTTATCATTCCAATGCACAATATTTCTTAATTCTTAGATCCACAAAAAGTAGTAAATGTTAACTTTAGCTCTTCAAATTAATTTTAATGTAATGATAGCCTTTCTATAATGAAGAGACATTATGAAAGAGGTGCAAGCAAGAGACAGAAGAAAAAAATAGGGACTCTGTAATAGAAAAATTGGTCCAATAATCAGTTTCATGAGTGTTTGTTCTATATGAATTTTCCAAATCATTGTTTTTTGAACAAACTTCCTTTAAATGTTCAATGGTTTTCCAAGTATCAAATCTTGATTCTGTTAGAAATGTGGAATGTTTTCTAAAAAGTAAACTTACAGATGAAGACTTCTCAAGAGTTTGTCATGGTCATATTCTAAATTACAAGGAAGGATAAAAGAATGTCAGAAGAGACAGCTTGCAGATTTACATGGTCACATCAAAAGTTATACTGTAACAAATGATTTATCAGCTTCAGTTAAAAATCTTAGCTCTAAATTATCTTAAAGATCTGCTGAATTATTTGTTCTTGGAAAAGGTTTAAAATTTGTCATTACACAGTTTGTTCCATTATTATATAATGGCAGCCAATGAGGAAGTCACTCAAAAATTGCCTCTAGAAGAAGAAGTAGAATTATACTGGAGAGTTAGATGAACACTTGAGAGACATCAAAAACAGAAATAAAACATTTTATGTAATGAGAGGAAAACCATCAAATCTCTCAAACAAGATATATCTATAATCATTCTCCCTTTTGAAAAAGGTATCACTATGGTTATAATGGATAAAACTGATTATGATATAATAACACAAAAACTTTTCACAGCAGACCAATACAAAAAATGGCAAAAAAAAATCCAATTCCACATAGAGAACTTACAAGCATTATTCGTAAGCATCACAGGAGATTAAGTGATTCAGAAAAAAGGAAATTAACTTTATATTTCAGCAAAATTCCTTATCTTTATGGACTACCTAAAATCTATAAAGATAATGTTTTATTAAGACATATTGTTAGTTCTAGAAATTTTACTATGTCAAAACTTGTCAAGGTTTCTTCTTGAAATTCTTAGTCCTTTGGCATACCAGTCAGGGATTTTAAGTACTTTAATCAGGGGCATGAAAATGGAAAGAACTGAATATTGGTAAGCTTTGATGTGGGAAGTTTATTTACAAATATACCAATTGATGAAGCATTGTCTGTTATAAGGAAAAGGTTATATAGATAATAGTCTACAAACCAAAGCAACTTTTTTTCTTGATAGTATAATGGAACAATTGACTTTCTGCAAAACAACCATGTACTTTCAATATAACCAGAATTCTTCCAACAAAATCAAGGGATGGTTATGGACTCACTACTGTCACTCTTGCTTAGCAACATTTACAAGAAAGAACTTGAAACCACAATCATAAATACTATTCCATTTCCACCTAATGTGTGTTTTCATTATGTTGATGATACATTTGAGCTATGCTCGGCATGATGAAGCATGATTATAATCATTCTGGATGCACATCAACAACATATCTTCAATTAAATTTACAATGGAATTAGAATAAAAACAAAAATTGGCATTCTTATATGTTCTTGTGACAAGACTCCCCCAGAGCAAAGTAAAACAATATTTTATAGAAAATTAACACACTCTGTCAATTACTTAGTATATACATTTAATCATACCAGAAGCACAAAAAATGGAATTATACTATCACTATGGAACAGAACAATGGAAATTTGTTTGGAAACCAGTGATTTTCAAAATGAAAGAATTTACATAGAATAAATTCTCATGAAGAATGATGATCTATCATCTGCCTTCAAAAAAATCTTTAATAGACAACAAAAAGAGACACACACACACAGAGTTCATGAAAGCATAAAGAATGGTGATCATGTTTGATGGTTTAACAAAAAGCGACACCAAAAGAAAAAACAATTATTGATACTGTAGTGAATCCATATACACCAGTAATGACAGACAAATTAAAGAAAATCTGCAGTCACTATAATATTAGATCAGCTTTCCAAAGCCATATGACACTTAAAAGAATTCTAACTTCTACAAAGCCTAAACTGGAAATGCTGGAAAACAAAAACTGCATTTATGAAATACCATATGAATGTGGAAGGAAGTTGCCCTGTTGAACAGTAATTGAAAGAATACAAAGTAATGGTTAAAAGAGAAAAAACAGATTGTCTACAATAGCAGACCATGTATCTACTAATGAACTTATGTTCAATTGGGAAAATACAAAAATATGGGACAGAGAAGAAAAGGTGTAAAGAAAAAAATTCAAAGATGCTGATCATGTGGCAATGGCATATAGTTGTATAAATCAACTCAGTATGGCAATACATAATGTCTGGAAATTTCTAATTAACCTTCCTCTTAGACAAAATTATTTTTAAAAAAATAATTGAAGGAATCAGGAAAATTTGAACCAACCTTCATAAATAAGTATATGAAATTTCTACTAACTATCGCCTTTGACGGAATACCTCAGTTAGTTAGAGCATTGCATTAAAATTCGATATTCCAAGAATCTAAAGATGTAATTTCAACTCCTATGCTAATGCTGTCACTAGTCAGGTCAGTAACACCCAAAGAAGACTGGAGAGTAATACTAATTGAAACAGTATGTAAACATTAACCTGTATTGTCTATTTGTGTGTTATTATTAATCAGTTGTTTGTATTTGAAAAGTTTAAATAAAGTTTAATATTTTCTAGATATTTAACATTTAATGATAGATGATGAAAATAGGCCAACTTACTATCACATCTAATATATTATCATCACAAACCTTCAGGCAAGTGATTCGTGAATCTTTAGATCTTGATTCTATCATTTTATTATCAGCACACTATTCCTTAGTATATTTTATTTATGCATAATATGTGTGTATGTTTATAAAGAAAAGATGTATATAAGAATTTATATAAATGATAGATAATAATGTAAATTACATAATGAAATTATCATTAGTTTTAGCTTGTCAATGTGATTATAGGTACATAATAATATTGTTATATTTTTATTTTCTATATAGTGGATGTATTTTTTCAGTTATATATAGAAAAAAAAGTTATAATTTAGAAAATAAAATCTAATTGTTATCAATTTAAAAAATATAATTTAGATGTTATCTTATAATGTGCTATTAATGATTATTGTATATATATATATATGTAATATTCAAATCAAACTTAATTTATTATATATATGTGTAAAATCAAAGTTATTCATTAAAAGTATAATATATATATTATAATGATCCGGAGAAAGGGAGCTTAACATAATCTGCACTACAGGGCGCCATCTAGGCATTTGAACCTAGAGAAATTTATAAAGTAGGCAGATACGTAAGTAAAAAAAATATATATATATTTTATATCTTTTGATATCCGGTCATTAGCCCATTGTCACTAGCTCAGTGGAATGGCAGAGATTTATATTTTATATTAAATTCCTATCTAAGATATATATAAAAAAAGAATAAAATAAGCCACTGCCAGTAATTATACACACAAACATTTGTTAATGCACATATAAATTTTGAATCATTTTAACATTACTTTTACTTTATAATTTTAACTTGATTGTAGATTTTAATTTACATTTTAATTTTTATACTATTATAAGTTCGCACAGATGGGTTTATAAAAGTTTGTTTTAAAATGTTGAGTATAGAAAGGTTACATAGATTATACGGTTAAAAAACATTTCAAAATAAACATAAATGATCAAAATACAAAGTCATTGATACCGTCAATTGCATAGGGAATACAAGAAACCCAATGGTATTCATCATAAGATACCGCAGAGACATCAATAACTTAAAAGACATCCGAATAAATACATTTTAGATACTCACCGTAAGGTATCATTATTTACTGAATGTCTATATATTTTGATCAAATATGAAAACCAAAAACGTAATTAACCGATAACGAATCCATGCAACATCCATACCCAACTTAAATTTAATGCATTTTTATTTAGAGTGTCAAGTATGAATAGACTACATAGATTTGCATTTGAAAGAAAATATTCTATCCTTATTTAACCTTAGGCCAAAAGTTCACAGTCAAACTAACGTCAATTCATCTGATATATCGATGCATTCAATGTAATATGAAATACGGCAGCACAAAAGGTTAAGAGAAGAAATTGCCTCTTGTCAGATAGGAATACTACATCTATCTGACAAGAAGAGCAATAAAAAAAAAACTCCATAGAAAGGAACTGCGGTCTCCGTCTTATAATTCCTTCCATGGGCAAAACG
Organism: Epiperipatus broadwayi; assembly: GCA_028023455.1. Classification (NCBI taxonomy): domain Eukaryota; kingdom Metazoa; phylum Onychophora; class Udeonychophora; order Euonychophora; family Peripatidae; genus Epiperipatus; species Epiperipatus broadwayi. The sequence goes on along the minus strand of JAQFVV010000053.1, from coordinate 4,514,142 downwards.
AGTATGTGTGGCATATAAAGCAATTCTGCCCGTAGCAAATCTCGTACTACATCTACTAATTACACCAATATATCCAATCCATTGACCCAATTTAACTATGAAACAAATAACCTAAGATTACCCTCCCCTAATATAACTTTACAAATCTATATAGCCATTCACGCCCGACTTAAGTTTAACATTTATATAATTTAATTTATCGCAAAACAAAAATCATAAATAAAACTTAAAGAACAAAAAAAAAAATGGAAATGATTTTACAAAAAAGAAATACATCAAATAAAATTATAGCTAATTAATAAATAATTTAGTTTGTTCATGAATTATCTAGTTCTTACAATTTTTAAAATATCCAGCTTTATCCATGGCTTGCCATTTGAACGTGAATTCCCACACCGTCCTAAATAGATATTGGTATTCAGTTAGCCGTTGTTTTTTTTATTTATCCAGAGGTCTTTTAGTTTAGCTGGTCCTTAATGTAGAAAAAACTGTCATTTCTTTTTTTTATAACAACTGAAGGAATTGAAAGTGCGTCTTTCAATCCCTTCACCTCCAACTCTCCGACTTAACACATTTCCATCCTCTCAATAATAACTAACTAATAATTTCCAAACTTTTCCTTTTATATTAATTTTAAGGATTCAATTGACATTACGTCATCGATGATGATGATCCTTCCGTTGAGGTCCAATTTCCCAATGGATTTCTCTCATTTGCTATTAGTTTCTATTGTTTTCCTATCTGACCATTGCTTATACATTTAAATGCCCAAAGGCTAGTTCACTTTAACTAATTAAAACAATCATTTCCATTTTCTGATTACTTAATGTGTTTTCCAAAATTAAAGATATATTTTTATCTCTAAATCTTTTTAAGTTTTTGTTTTTAAAATACCTTTTCTATTTTTAATAAAGTTTTATTTTAATAATTTTTTTTTCATCTGTGCGATTTTATATATATGAGTTTAGTATAGAATTTTAATTTTCAATTTTTAATTCTTAAAAAGGAAGTTTTATTTGTGAACTTTTATTCTTTTCATGTTTACTAATAAAAAACAATGTAACGTACGTGTGTGCCCTTTACAATATGTATATATATATAACAGTTTTAAATTACAGTAATAATCAATAATAAACGCTAATAATATAGAAATCTAAGTAGAAGTACTTTTGATTATATTGTAATTATTATCAATTGAATTTATGCAGCCAAAGATCAATATTAACAGATTGTCAATTTATTATATAATCTTTAAATTGGCTTATTAGAATTGCCTCTTTAATTTTTTGCTTTCTAAGATCTCTTTCTTCATGCAATATTCTAGTGTGATCTGAATTCAAGGTAAATTTAAAGTTAAAAGATTTTTCAGTCAAAGAAAACTGAAGCAGTATTAGATTGATTATAATCATTAAAAAATGTCTACAAATAATCAGTTTAATACTATTTTAATTTTCTTTAACCATGAAAGATCTTATAACTTTATCATAGAATAATAAAAATTAGAGGCAATTCTTATAAACCAATTTAAAGATAGTAAAATAAATAGACAATCAGCTAATATTGATCTACAAAGATTTTGGAAAATCAGCCTGCATAAATTCATTTGATAATGGTTAATGTAATCAAAGCTACTTTTGCTTAAATTTCTGTATTATTATTGCTTATTATTTACTGTTATTATAATTTAAACTATTATATACATAAATATATGTCACACTGATGAAGTTAATAAAATATTACCATAGGAAATCTTTTTGTATTAAATAATGCAATATATGCTTTAAAATAAACTTTTCCTTTTTTTTTTTTTTTGATATTATTTATTTGTTTACATTTAAAAAAATAATGTAATGGAATTAATATTTATTTTACAATTATATTAAAATATAGATCAAACTTTAGTAATACATTATTTGAATATTTGTCTATATTACTTTTCATGTAAGATATACAAAAATAGTGAAATTATTATTGATGGCATAATAACTCACACATTGCAAGCTTATGTTCCTTTATGCTTAACTGTAAGGTAAATTCAGTGAGTGAAAGGACATATAAAGTGATCTGTAAGATGACCAAAAGATCCGTAAATGACCAGAAGCCATGATTATAATGGCAGCAATTGCCTCTACTAGATTAGTAATTTTTAAATTTGTCTTAAATATATGAAGATTTTTTATTATATAATCCAATATTTTTTTAGCTACTGACTTGTATTATGCCTCTTTTAAAAAGTTTTTTTTTTTTAAAGTTATCAATTATGCATAACGTAATAATAACTATTACAAAATTTTTATATATTTATAGACAGAAATAGAGAAAATAAAAAATGAATCTGCGGTGCACTACCAGGTCTGTTTTTTCCTTAATTTATTTATTGAAATGCTTTTTCTTTTATCCTGATTTATAATTCACCACATGATCACTATTTCCTGTGTTTACACAAGCTGTTAATACAGTAGCAAATTCTTCATACAGTAATTCCACCCAGTGCCAGCATTAGTAATCAATGGCTGCAAGTAGGTGTGTGTATAAAATCCTTATTTAGTGACTACTCATTCAGTATACCCAGACTAATTTCTAGCTTGTTACTTTCTTTGGTGAGGAGCCTTTGATCTGAGAGCACTGCACATAGATCATAGGACCTAATGCAATCCTCCAACAGCCACATTTTATCTATTTAGTTAACTATAAAACTATAAACCCAAGATCCTAAGATCTATGTGCAGTGCTCTCAGATCCCAGACTTCTCACTGATGAAAGCCACAATCTAGAAAGTAATCTGGGGATATTGAATGAGCAGGCACTAGATAGGGATTTTATGCACAAATTTTCCTGCATACATTGATTATGAAGGCTTGCACTTGGTGGCACTACTGCATGGAGAGTTTGCTACGAAAAGATAAGGGGGATTTTGATTTAAAGGCCATAGAGTTGACAAAGATTATGTTGTGGAAATGGGATGGGGCAGAATATGGGAAGACTTAGAGTGGCGAATGGAAAATAAAGTGGCTAACAGGTTTATCTGGGCATAGTTGCTGAGATATTCTTGACTTCGTTTAAGGAGAAGCCAAATACATCACATCACATCACTGATTTATAATTCTAAATAGTTTAACTTACATTTATTTCAGTTTAAGATAAATCATTAAATGACATAATTCTTTAAGAAACAAAATAAATCAATTTTTAGCAAATTATAATAGAATAGTAAATTCCCAGATACAAGTATTTTTTTTATTATGTGACACTTTAGCAATTATTAGAAATCTTTTAATCGAAAAATAATATTTCTTTGGAAAAATCTTGTTATGTTTGAGTACTAGAAATAAATGAGATTCAATTACAAACATTTAGCTTTCATGTTTATTACTTTATCACCATGTTAAACTGCATATGACATGTTGGTAAAGATAAATAGCCACACCATAGAGTAAATGATAAAATATGATACAACTAATTTACATTTTAATTAACTTACTTCCTTTGCTAGATTATAATGCCAAAATGTCATAGTTTTTACCAATTGAAATTGTGAAAATAAATTATATTTGCTATACTAATGATATCTTCAAAGCTTCAAATAGGATGATAAAATCAAATTAGTGACGTCTTCATATTAATAATTTTAAAAGTTTTTTTTTTTTAAATGTGTGGATGCAGTATCAGAGATGAGCAACTGATTAGAATTTTTATGGCTAACAATGTATATAAATATATTTCTTATGTATAGTTAATTGTTTGGGAGGTCATATTATGTTCAAGCTCAACAAATCTACTAAATAATTGAATAGTTTATTAGTTGGGAGATTGTAAGAAATTCAAGATGTCTTCATTTTAATTTTCTTTAATGTTTTATCAATCTGAATCAAGTTCTCAATCTATATTTTTGAATGGTTCTTCATATAAGCTTCATAATACTTGTGAATATTTATCAGAATAAATATCACCATTATCATGGCAATATGAATCATCTCATTTTTATCATCCAGTTCATTATTATTTTCTCTAATTGAGTTTATATTTGAATCGAGCTGTCTATGTATAAGTTATTTATATTGAATTGCCACTGAATCAGACTAGTCTTGAATCCTAGCTGTTATCTGAGACTGTATTGTTGACTTAAAGAATTTTTTACAATTTTGAAGAAATGTACTCTTTTTTTATTCACAAATTTATGATGTACTTTCCTTAAATCACTTGGATAGCAACATCGGCAGATCACTAGAGATATCTGTTTTTTAATGTTAAAAATAATTATATAATCAATTGCTTGAGAAGTTATAGATATTTAACACTATATGACAAGTTAAGCAAAATGGTTTCACTCATTTTCACTGAGACTTTTTTTTTTATTTCAATTAGATTCAATCTAGAAATCTCTTAGGTTATCCTCATCAGAGAATTAAATTGTTAATTTAAGAATTTGATTTAAATTAATGCATAGTGTTGAAAATTGAAATTCTCAACAAATTTCATTGGTAGATAAAAATAATTCCCAATGTGGCTTGGGTAGGTATATGCTTGCTTACCATTCATATTTTTAACTGCTGTTTTTACTAATTACATCATATGATTGTAAAATATCATGATCCTCATGGCTCGTAAAAATTATTAGAATATTTAATTAATTTCTTCTGCTTTGATTTTATTATTTACATTATTTGTCTTAGAATTTGAAAAGTCTTGCAATGGGAGAAATAATTTAAATTTTTAGAAAAATAAAACAAAAAGATGACTAAAAGCTTGATCTAAAAGTATTCTTTTTTTCTTTTCCCTTGTTATATTTTATCAATAAAAAAATTGATGATAAAAATTGTCTTTGTTATAATTTAATTTGTGTGACTATGTCATAATAGCAATCTGTTACCTATTAAGACTATAAAAAATGATAAGCATTTGTACCTGGATTTTTGAAGGAAAATTTTATTTCAGTATATAGTTATTGATTATAATCTGAGTGACTACAGCATCTAATTTTTTAATTTAGTATTTTTTCTAATGCATTTGTAACATAGTTCAGGAATTCAAATAAAATGATAATTCAAGAAAAGGTTTGCCATGTAAATGACAGATATATTTGTCTTATCTATTGTCTGTTTAATAGTAAATAATAATTGAATGAATTTATTGCTCGGAAGTTCATAAGAATTTCAAGCACCTTAAATGACAGTATTGGACTGTGATCCATAGATTTAGATTTCTAGAGTGTAGAACACATCTATTTAATAAGTTTCAGTTATCATTGTGACATCAAATTCTTTTATTGTTTTCATCAGGTATATCTCTATTGTAAGGCGAATTATATATTCAATACTATTTTTTTTTTTTTTTGGTGAAACATTTTTTTATTTTTATAAAAATTGATATGAAATCCTATTTACAGCGAAAGCAAATCTTTAATAAAAATAAAATGAAATCAAATAAATAAACTATTTTCCCAGAAATAATATTTTAATATTTTTTTAATGATTATTATTTTATTTATTTAAATATACTGCTATTTTTTTTGCTTACCATTTGTTAGAATATTTATTTTTAAACTTTGTATAAATCTGTAAATAATTAATAATTCATATTTCACAAAAAAATTTAAGGAGTCCCTGAGACTTTTACAAGATGAATGGAATATCGAGAAAGTGAAATTTCAGGTATATATATATTTTATAGATATATGTTTTTTTGATAATCATATTAAGCATTAATGATGTGCATGAAGGAAGCCATACTCTTGAAGCATTTTAGGCACCAGTCTAATTTTCTCAATTATAGCTCCTTTCTCCCAAAGTTAAATTTAGTTTTAAAAGATCCCTGTTTAAAGTACTCACAATTAAATAGAAGACTGGGGCCTCAAAAAATGTAGGTATGATCTCTGGATATGCATAATGATCAATATCTATATAAAATGTTTACTTAAGATGGTTTGCAAGAATCAGTTATTATATTTTCAAGAATTTTGGACATTGGTTGTTAGACCTGGTTTTGATTATTAAAAAGATACAGTTATAAAGATTACAATTTAAAAGTCCTAAAATCAATTATATTATCATTGTTGTAGAGATTATTTAATAATATTGCATATTTATATTTTTAAAAGATCATGATTAACCTCATCTTTACATTTCAAACATGCAATTGTATTAGAAGGGGGGTAGATGGAGACATACTAATATCTACAAAATATATGTTTAAAATGTGAGATTGATTCTAATTTTTTAAAAATACAACATCATAGCAATAATAGAAACAGATAGATAGTTAGAAATATAGAATGACATGTAATTGCATACAGAATATTGTAAGTTTTTTTAAACCTAATTAAATTAAATTTTAAAATTAAATTAAATGTAACAATTTTTAGCCTAATAAAGAATAATTAATAATCATATAAGCAGTTCATGAAAAGTTATTGTTGTAAATAAATGCTTGCTAAAAAACAACAATACCATTTATAGAATAAATCTATGTGTCTCGAAATCTTAAACAAACAATATCTATTTGATGAAAAACTACCATTATTTCAATCACATGTATATAGTCAGAAAAAAAAAGAAAAATTAGTAATACATTTTGCATTGTATAAAAGCCAGGAACAATGTTAAAGACATTATACCCATATTGATTTTTATCAAAATGTGATTGTTGAATTATTTGTGAATGAAAAATTTGGTGATTTAAAAAAAGATCTTAATTTTTTTCACTCCTTTAATTTCATATTTTAATCTACAAAGCACTTTCCATAAAACTGTTACAAAAGGTTTCGGAGAACTGAAATCAACCTCCCATATATCTTTATCATTGTTAATCTTATTAATGATATTAGATACTCTAATCACTGTTATTGTTTATGTTGATGAATATATATTTTAATATGACAGCATTCTTAATGAGTCTATGATGTTTGAATGCTTTATTGCTCAGGAGTTTGTAAAACTTCAAAAAAGTGACAGATTTTGACCACAGTCCATAGGTCTTGAACTCCAGAGTCTGCCATTCTACCACTTTACCAAACCTTGCAGGGCAGTAAAGATTTATATATTGATATTACAAATCTTTTATTAAAGTCAAAATACTTATGGAATGAAATGTCTTTTCATAATCTATTTATATACATCATAATGGCATATCATACTTATTATTTCTTTCTATAACTTTTCTTAATATTTGTAGGCAATTTATTGTGCTAACATGACATTTAAATCCAGTTTTTTTTTATTGATTTGAATCCAAAGTTCTTATAGATTAGTTAGATTTATCCTTTTGTAAAATTTTTACAAGAAACTAATCAAAAACTGATTGATATATTATTTTTAATATCTTCTTTTTCTTATACATTTTAAATAATATCACTATTGCATTCTCCTTTTTTTTTTTTTTACCAGTTAAACCATTTTCTGGAGTTTTTCCATTCTTTATACATTTAATTATGTGTTTTTATAATTTTCAGAAGCTACTTTGTTTTTATTACCATATTTTCCACTCATTTTACGACATATCTTTTCTTTTGTATTGTCATAGTAAATTTTCTTTCAATAACAAAATGTTTTATTTTTTTAAGATTTTTATTCTTTTCTATAACTCTCCTTGCCATTTTAATTATATTTTACAGAAATCCAGTTGTTCAACTCTTGTGTATAAGTCTTTTAAAAGTGTTTTAATATTTTTTCTTTTCTTAATATATTATCACACTTGAAATTTTACTATTGCCTTCAATTCTTTTCTCTTTTTTCACCCTGCCTAATGGAATATCAGTTTTTTTATTGATTACATTCTTTAAAATGTATTAATATTTTAAAATAGTGGGCAAGTCATAGTTTAAATTCATGAGAGTGTTCTAAACATTAAAGTTATCAATTATTAATATTTTATCTTAATAGCTCTTGTTTTGCATTAACACACTTTTAAAATCTCACCAATTAATTATCTCTTCTTGCATTGAATCTATTGAGAGCACTGTTAGTCAAAATATAATTAGACTCATTTGTATTTTTCTTAGAATTCATGTTTATTTTATCATTTTTTTCAAAAAGGAGTTCTTAGTATACAGAATTTTTTTTTCTTGTGGAATTTGTAGTTTTTTTTTCTCATTTATATCTTCGTAATGAAATTTATTTGTACTACTTTCATTTTTCCAATTGCAGCATTCAAATTTACCATGATGATTTTAAAATGTTATTTGATTTAATCAAAAATATTCTTTGCATATATATAAATTTTCCCCTCTCTCTCCGAGATTACGAAAAACACGGGGCCGGCATATATATAAATTTTTACTTCTTCATTGGAAAAAGAAATTGTATTCTCCATTAAGTGATTCATCTTCCACTCTTTCAGATATGCTATCAATCTCTACAATGTTGTTCTTCAACTTTATATTTATAATAAATCTGCTTCCAGTACTTGTGCCTCCATAGTAAACTAGATGCTTATTTTTCAAATTAATTGTCTCGTAACCCTTTTCTACTAATATTACAAAAGAAGACGAAGTTACATTTTATATTAAGCAATCCTTTCTCCAATTTGTGCAATATTTCTTCACCTGAAAGTGCAATCTATAGTTATAAAAAGTAAAATTAAATGATATCAAATGGGAGCTTAGGTTTGTAATCAGGACCACTCTTTCTCTGTCATGGTTATTAACTATTGCTTTATTTGCTGACTTTACAGCTTTTTGGAAATGAAAGACACTATTTGTTTTGTCTGATGTAATTATAAACATAAAAAAGAAACAGCAGTTACATGTTCATTCATTCATTCTGCCTTTGATTAAACTAATCCAATGTTTAGGCTAATAAGTATTATAAATCTGAAAAGAAATATAATGCTTTTTTTGTCTTAAACTAAAGAAATAAAATCATTAATTTTATTTCAAAAATTTCTGCCAAATGTTGGGAAGAACTCTGTCACAATTACTTGACTGCATTAAAATTATTCCAATATTGCTTCTACCATTATTAAAAGCCTGTTTAGCTACATTATGTCTAAAAAAGAAATGGTAAAGAATTATAGGATTAATCTCATATAATTAAAATCTTTTCTCACCAGACAATATGTCAATATTCATCTTACCAGTCCTGATTAATCTAGGATCTTATTATTCAACTAATATATAACTTGATACCCATTCACTATAGTGGGTGATTAGTGGATTTTTATAGACTAGCTAACTAAAAAAAAATTATAAGACTGTTTTTGACATGATAATACTTCTAGATTATTCAAACTTAGTTGAGCATAGAAAGCAAATGAATTCATCACTACATCAATGTTTTCATTATCAATTATGAGATTCTTAAGTCCTTAAAACACCAATCTATAATTTCTTTTCTAACTTCTATTTTTAATCTTTTATCACTTTCAACTGTTTATTGCTTTAGTCTTAGTTGTATTCTCAATCAAAAGTTCTAAAATTTTATCTATTTTACTTAACATTTTGTTAAGCCATTCTCACCATCTGTAAGTATTATCATATCAACAGCAAACTCTGTTTCTGTTTTTCAAAGCTTATGAAAAATAACTGGTGAAGGCACATCCTTACTTCAAAAATAATAAAAACACAGCTTAACAATCAAAAGTATTGCAGAAAAAAATATGAATAACAATGATATTCCACAATGATTCCTGCACTTTTTTTATCATTTTGATTTTTTATAAATTGTAGCAATCAAAATATTCTCAAGAACGTTCATATATTCTTATTATAAAACCTCCAGGAACCTTATTCTGACCCACAACTTTTACTTTTTATCCCTATTTTTTCCATTTTAACCTCATCATGATTATATCTATCTACATCTCAATCAATAAGAGCTATATATTATTAAGTGCTGTTATTCAAATTCTTACATTATGTTTAAAAAAATGATGAAAACTTACTTTATCTGTTAAAAATATTATTATATAAAAGAGTACCATTCCCCAACTAATTTAATTAGATTATATAATTTTTCAGGTTCATACATTACTTTCATTTCTTAAAAAAAAAAAAAAAAGACCTAAAGAGATCATGACCAAAAAATTTCTGTATTTGATTTATAATTGTAATCTGTCATTCATTTATAAAGTTTTCTTGTAGATCATTAAACTTTTATATATAAACTTCTATATTAATAATTTATGACGCTCTACTTTCATTATACTATTTAGTTAAGCAGCGAACATCATATGTTTTTTTTTTTCATATGTCATAGCACTGACCGGGACGCAAACCCACAACTGTCTGCAACCAACTACTTGCTTGCAAGGCAGCTGTGATGACCTCTCGTCTAACAACGCTTGACGAATATCATGTTTCTTTTTCAGAAAATCGAATATTTCCATCATTTAATATTAATTGTTAAATATTTGTAGAAAAATCAAACAGTATTTAAACCTTTCAAATACATTCAACTATTAATAATAGCACACAAATTAGTATATGATATCATATTTTGAGTAGCATTAGTCTCCTCTCTTCTTTAGGATGTTTCTGGCCTGACCATTGACAGTATAGCATTGGAATTGAACCAGAGGTATTTACTAGTCAGACTAGCAACATCTAAAGATGGGAAAATAGTAATAACACTTAAAACTTATGTTACATACTAACCTATGTGTTATTTGAATGTTTCTAAAAACATTTAACAATTAGTATTATATGACAAAAATAGCCCTACATATAATTACAACTAAAGTATCATCACCACAAGCTTCCAGTCAAATATAATAACAGTAGTTTAATTCTATTCACAGCACACTTCATGAGAGAAATTCATGTCTCAAAACAAGAAAAGTTTGAAATTAAATTTGACAGTTTTAGTATTTAACAGCTGTCAAATGTTAGCATGGATAACAGTTGTTTCTTACAAAAAAAACAAATTTTCTATAATACCTCATTTTTAATGACCTTAATGTTATAAATTTATAACTATTCAACAATCTACACTTATGAGTTCTCGCTTAAAGTTGACTTTTAACATATCATAATTCATAAGATTCCATTGTTTTAAATGAGAATGTATTTAAATCCCTTTATGCAATTTCTCTATTTAAATAATGTATTTTTGAATGTCAATCCATGTATTGTGCAAATACTTAATAGCAACAGATTGTACAATAATATTGGGCCATGATTTATAATTTCTACCAATACAAATGTTAAAATTGCTAAAGATGAAATTTTCTGTATTTTATAAATATTGATATAATAACATTATCCTTCAAAGAACAAAAAAAAAAATTTTGTTTGCTATTTTTGTCTTATTTTATGAATGTAACATTAAAGCAAAACATTGATAAAATGGACACATATGCTATTGCACAAACCAGTTTTTAATATTATTTCATTGATACATCTAGGAAATTCAAGAATCAGTGATATCAGGTTAGACCTTATAGTAAATATAAAACCATGTATTTTTAATGATGAATTGCATTTTCAAAAACATGGGCATCTATTTATTCAATCAAATTTATTTTCTTCACAAATGAATTTCATTAGAAGTGGCTTATCAATCTTAAACTTTGACAATTCCTTAACTACGTGAAAGGCTGAAACCTTTGAAAGATGTGCCTTAAAAATGCTTAAATGACAGCCAATCAGATAGTAATAATGACTGCACAAGGAAACTCTCAATTCAAGACATAAGTCAGAGTCTTTATGAGAAAAAGATGGAACCCACCTTCTTCTCTACTTAAATTTATATATAAATAAGCCAGACTCAAGCATTTTGAACTAAAAGCATGAAGTTTTAAACACCTTCACATTTAATTCACTAAATATTATGTATAAATAAACAATGTGAAATCTTTTGATTTACTACGCAGTAATTTTCAAATCTAATGAAATGATCGTAACAAATGTAAATATATTAAATTTATTAAGTGCCAGCAGATGAAATAATAATGTGAAAGGCTAAAACCTTTGAAAGATGCACCTTAAAAATGCTTAAATGACAGCCAATAAGATAGTAATAATGACTGCACAAGGAAACTCTCAATTCAAAATACAAGTTAGAGACTTTACAAGAAAAAGATGGAACCCACCTTCTTCTCTATTTAAATTTATATATAAATAAGCCAGACTCAAACATTTGTGCTTAATAAATTTAATATATTTACATTTGTTACAATCATTTCATTAGATTTGAAAATTACTGCGTAGTAAATCGAAAGATTTCACGTTGTTTATTTATATATATATTTAGTGAATTAAATGTGGTATTTAAAGCTTCCAGCTTTTAGTTCAAAATGCTTGAGTCTGGCTTATTTATATATAAATTTAAGTAGAGAAGATGGGTTCCATCTTTTTCTCGTAAGTCTCTGACTTGTGTTTTGAATTGAGTTTCCTTGTGCAGTCATTATTACTATCTGATTGGCTGTCATTTAAGCACTTTTAAGGTGCATCTTTCAAAGGTTTCAGCCTTTCACATTATTTCATCTGTTTGTGCTTATAAATTTAATATATTTACATTTGTTATGATCATTACAAGCACTAATCTACATTAAGGTCTTGAAAAGATTGCATTAAGCAAAGCTAGCAGAGACTATATACTTGTACTTTAAAAAATATTGAAATACTTTTATTACTATTGTTGTCCTATGCATTAATAATTTTATTATAACTACTTCCATACGCACTCTACTGGGGACAATTAACTAGCAACATTTCCTTTTATAAATCAAGTAACTTATTAGACGACCTTATCTAGATTTTCTACATTAGTGTAGATTAGAGAGATTTATACGTAGAATTGTTCAAGCTCAGAGTCATTTGCTGAATATTGTTTCTATCCAAAATTCGTGTCCAAATAACTCATTAATTCTATTATCTTATGCAAGACCTTTGCCTGTTAAATCTTCTCCTCTTATTGTTTTTTCAGTAGCAAGGGTTTTTCTTACTTGCTTACAAAATAAGATTAGAACCAAAATTGCTGTATCCCTGTACTTAAAGATTGAGATGTGTTTGCACAAATGTATAACTCTATTGTCATAGTTAATGTAGAGAGAGAGATAACTGTTGGAAACAGTACCCTAAAAAAGAAAAGCTTAATATCTGTGTATACTATATAGAGTCATCTTTTTAAAGAAAATTTGAATGTGTAGAGGGAGGGGATACTTTCCTATTATTGGAATCTGTTTGATTTTTTTCTATTCATGTGTCATCTAAGACTTTCAGTTTCAAAATGAATTAGGCCAAATATGACTTCAAATGCTGCTGCATTCCTGTTATCAATGTCTGAAGCCATTTGATTTTCAATTCTGACTGAAAATCTAATATACACATCTATTTTAAATTAATATTTTACATGAAGATTTCTAAAAAAATAATATTTAATAAAAGTTTAGAAATGATGGCAATTTTAGACAATATCCTCTATAATTTATTCGGATAGTTGATGTACCTACAAGATGGAAGAGCTGGTGAAGGCTGGATTTCAGCATTTCAAAATCAATCATCATTACAATTTCATCGATCCTGACATTGATGTCCACACTCAGCGCTTCAAACGAATGTGGGGATCCATTAAATGGCAAAATGAATGACACAGAGGACCAACATGGCAGCATTTGAATTCATATTTGGTCAAATTTATTTGGAGACAGAAAATCAGAGAAAACAATGTATTCAAGTCACTTTTGAATGCAATTAATATTTTTTAATCTCCAGAATCTAAATTATAGATATTTTATTGGTACATTTAAAAAATAAATAAATATACATTTGCAATATTATTATTGAATTATAACTTTGTAATTTAGAAATTTATGCAAAAGTATAAAGTTTGAAAATGCAGATTTATAATCAAATGATGAAATACAATGTCATCTGATTATCATCATAAATAATTTGGTATTGTTTGCCATCCTATTAATGCAATTTATTACATCATCTCAATGTTAAGGTACTATGCTGAACTTTAATGAGCTCTTTATATCACTAAAAGGCACAATATCTGATGTATTTTTATGAGATCTAGATTTTTTAATTATTTGTTATAATGAGTCTTAAAAAAAAAGTACATTTACAAGATTTCAACTAAATCGATTTATTTATAAAATGCTATATTCTTTTTTCCACCTTATATCTTCTTCGTGCACTAATAAAATTATAAAACAAATGTAAATAATATTTTAATTTGCGAAGCGCAGATAGTTGAAAATTGAGATAGCCAATCAGAATGTCATGATAGCCATCTAAACGAGAATCAAACCTAAACACACAACAAAGATTTTATGAGAAAAGGGCAGCCACACCCTTATCTCAACTTTTCTTTCTATATATCTAAGACAGTCGTAAGTATTTAGATTTGAAAGTTTGAAGCTTTAAATATCTTCACAAATAACTCACTGAGTCTAAATCATAAACATACAATGCGAAATCCTATGATTTACTACATAGCAGTTTTTAGAATACATAACAAGCAGTAAAGTATGTAAATAATATTTTAATTTGCGAAGCACAGACAGTTGAAAATTGAAATACTGCTCTGCACTCGTTAAAATACGTGCACAACAGCCAATCAGAATGTGTTGTATATGTATTTTAGCGAGTGCAGTGAGGTTCTGCAGTATCTCAATTTATTCCAATTTTCAACTATCTGCACTTCGCAAATTAAAATATTATTTACATACTTTACTGCTTGTTATGTATTCTAAAAACTGCTATGTAGTAAATCATAGGATTTCACGTTGTATGTTTATGATTTAGACTCAGTGAGTTATTTGTGAAGATATTTAAAGCTTCAAACTTTCAAATCTAAATACTTACGACTAGCTTAGATATATAGAAAGAAAAGTTGAAATAAGGGTGTAGCTGCCCTTTTCTCGTAAAATCTTTATTGTGTGTTTAGGTTTGATTGTCGTTTAGATGGCTATCATGACATTCTGATTGGCTGTCGTATACGTATTTTAACGAGTGCAGTGAGGTTCAGCAGTATCTCAATTTATTTCAAAACAAATGTAAATAAATTCAGCTTTAAGCATTACTACAGTGATTAAAGAAAGATGTATTTATTTAACTGATTTCTTTGTAGCAGAATCTAATTGTCTAAAATAAAACATACTATATATATATTTAACATGTTTTAGCATATGCTGTAAGAATATAATGAAAGTTTAAAAACATAAAGGTTTTTTGTGTGTGTGCTTGAATCCTCTCTCACACATATAGTATTGTTTTCTTTTGATACTTATTCCAATATTTTATTTTTAGCAACGAATTGAAACCCTTCAGACAGAAAAAAAACTACTTGAAGATGCCATTCATCATTTTACTTATACTCCAGCAATAGTTCTTCAAAAAGGAACTGAAAAAAGCCAAATGTCTAGTGTAAAATAAATAGTTCTGAAATTGATTGCTGTTTATATGAAGAGTAAATCATTTATTAGTTCTTTTTATAAATTAAATATATTTTATTTGTATTTTGATGTTTGTTTTTCAAACTTTTTTTTGTAAATAATTGTTATGATTGATTTATTATAAATCTTAGAATTAAGATGGTGAAAGTTGTAATTAATGTCTATATAGAATGTTATGACAGTTGATATATGTCTTTTTTAAAATTTAGGCTTATTTTATATGGGTGTTATACAATATAAATGCAAGCACTGAATCATAAAAGAATTTTAGAGCCAAATGAATTGACAGTTGAAATAATCAGAATTTGATGGAAAATTTAGTTTCCTTTTTTCCTGAATAGCATATAATATAATTATAAATGCAGTTTCTGAAGTATAAAGAATACTAGCATAAACTTTAATATCATGACTGAAGACTGAATATTTAATATACTGACCAAAGACACCAAAATTGTAGTAAATAATAGAGTTCAAATAACAACGGAACATAACCATTTATCACTCATACTGACCTGGCATTTTTGAGTATGAAGAGCAAAAAATATCAGAAACTAAGTATATAGTAGATAAGAAACATATTCAAGGCTTGACATTATTTACTACATAGATTTTGAAAGGTATTTTAAGAAATTAAATTTTTTGTAGGTTGTTTAATTAATGCTCATTATGAGCTGTAATGCTTGCTGAATTATGAAGTATGTGTATACAGTAAGACTTAGTATTAGAATTTTAAAAAATTAGTGACTACAAAATAATCTGTCACAGGTAAGAGCCATAATCAAAATTGCATATTTCTCAAGCTGATTATAAAAAATTGAAGATGCAATTTCAGAAATTTTCTGATTTAAGTTGTCTCTGCTATATAATTCTTATTTTTAGTTTCTCTATGAGATAAGCAACTCTATTAAAGTGTTTTATTGTGGATGTTGAACAAGAAATGTGATCAATTACAGTTAAAATCTATTTTAACAAACATTTGTAACATTCAATGATAATGTTTAATTGTTTAAGTTAGAAATGTTTTTTTCTTTTACTGAATACCCTAGTGCAATGATGAGCATATGGCACGCACGTCAGAGATGGCATGTTCAAATTTTTTACTGGCACGCAAATTATTTATATATCATAATTTTCTTCAATATTTTTTTCATTTCTAAAATCTGTATTAATAAAAATTTGTTGTAAATTAAAGGTAAAATAAATAAATATAATATTATATTAGAATTCAATTTACAATTAAACTCTGATTAGAAGCAATAAATTATATTTTAGGTCAAATAAAGTGGTACCAGTATACTGTGATATCATATTCTTCTATAAACCTGTCAAATGATTCTAATAAAACTAGAAAGTAAATTCAGTAAAATATTTTATAACTCTTTGAAGTAAGTTTTTTCAAATCTAAAGTAAAAGTAATCAAATGGTTTTCTATCCTAATCTTTTTTCATCTAAACGTGTTGACACCATTCATTTTTTAAATATAATCAAAATTGCGAACAAAGGAATGAAATGCGTAATCAACGCCATTAAATGACCCTTTTTTTTGTTTGAAGTTTTGCTATAAAAATGAAATGATAAATCTTTGATTTATATAGTTATTAAAGCTTATTTAAATTTACTTTTAAATAAATTTGTTACCATTATATTAATATGACTAATGAAAATAAAAAACAAAAATTATCAAGCAGTAGAGAATTTCAAAATTGGTGGACTGATGAGTATGGAATGATTAACAAAGGCACCAGGATAGTATGTATTTTATATTCTGGAACAGTTATATTGAGAACATCATCAGTAAAATGACATTATTAGACCAATCATAAATTGTTCTGTGAAAAAAATAAAGATGAACAAAGCTTGAATGAAATATGTACCAGTTCTTTTTGAAGATTTTGAAAACAAAGCAAAAATTATTTAGAGCATAAAAGATTTATCATTGGCTAGAAATACAGTTAAAGAAAGAATCCTGCAAATGGCTAACAACATAACTTACCAACAAAAAATAGATATAAAATTTTCTAGTTAATTTCTCTCTGCCTTGATGAAAGTACAGACGTAAATGGATCAGCTCGTTTGGCTATTTTTATTCACTATTGTGTTGGGAATAATATCAAAGAAGAATTGATCATTTTAATCTCATTAGTAATAACAACAAAAGGGATATTTGAAGCATAGATGTTGCCAAAATTGTATCAGTAACTACAGATGGTGGTTACGACTGGAAAAGAAAATAGTTTCCTCACTTTATTTTGTTTTCACTGCATTATACATCATCAGGTTTTATACATAAAGGCCAGCTTTAAGTCACTGGATGATGTTATGAACATTGTAACTAAGTTAATCAATTTTATATCTACACATTGAGTGAGATAAACTCAGTATACTATGGTTTACTTATGTACAACAATGTCTGATGGTTAAGTTGAGGAAAAATTCTTCAAAGATTCATAGAGTGTTTAAAAGAAATTAGACTGTTTTTACATAATGAGAAAATCATTGAAAAATGTAATGAATTAATGGATGTTGAATAGCTTTCAAAATTAATGTTTTTTTTTTTTACTGATATGTGTTCACATCTAAATGAATTAAATGTGAAACTGCAAGGTTATAATAAGACAATTGTTGTCATGTTTGATTTGATCAAAGCATTTGAAGTTAAATTACAAATTTTCAACCGTGATGTTATTTTTTACTCTTTCAAATATTTTCCAAATCTAAAAAAGTTATTGACTGATTTAGAATCTCATGAAAAATCAGATCAAGTAAAACTGATGCAAGACTTGTACTGTTATTCAATCGATAATTGATGAATTTTCTTAAAGATTTACACAGTTCAGACAATTTTCAGAAATATCAAAAATTTATTTTATATCCAGACATAACATCAATGGATAGTTTCCACGTTAGAAATTTTTGAGTGGCTTAATTTGAACGATATGGAAATGCAATCAGTTGATTTTCAATCCAGTTCTATATGGAAACAGAAATTTGTTGACTTGAGGAATGAATTAGAAACAATGGAAAATGATTGATTATTGGATATATGTAAAAAGAATGCTGAAAAGGAATAATGACTGTCTGGAATGCTATTCCTGAAACATTTAATTGTTTAAAAGAATTAGCGACCGTTATATTATCAATTTTTTCCTCTACATATGCATGTGAATCATTGTTTTCAGAAACGAATTTAATTAAAGACAGTTCGAGAAATAGAATGACAGATGAATCTAATTCAGCATATACATTTTTAAAAATGACAAAAAATGAACCAGATATAAAATATTTGGCATCCAATTTACAACAGCAAAAATCTCATTAAATAATATCTATTTATGTTGATTTTATGTTTATTTCCTAAATTTTGTTTTAATTGCTATTACATTTTATTCAACTTGTGCTCTTCTAAATAAATATCATTCACTTGTATTTAGCTTATTTAGAAATTTTGTTTAATTATTATTGTTGTTTAATTATTATTGTTATTATTTTTATTTTGTTTCATAAACTTTTAAAAAACTGCAATAATCAAGTTATTTACATTTTGATTTATTAACTCTATGGCACGCCAATCATTCAATAAATACCTAATGGTTTATCTGAATTATAATTTTTACTATTTTCAAGTTTTTCAATAGATTTTGAAGCTAGAGAAATATGCTGGTTAGGATTAGAAAAATTATACAAATCATTGTCTTATCTTATTACTTTGTTGACTTGTCAATACCACATTAAGTTAATAAATAATAAAAAAAATTGCTACAATTTGTGTAATCTGAATAAATTTTTGCAGTATCTTTATTTCTTTTGGTATATTATCATCATCATCATTAGATCTGCATATCAACTCAATAACTCTTTGTAAAACTTTTTATCCATTGCTCTATTTTTGGGATTTTCATAACTCATTTTTCTTTACAATAGTTTTCACCAATGTATGTAAGGGAAGCATTGCTTTCATTTAATGATTACAACTTTTTTATAAAACATTTTCATGCTTATTGTTAATAAAAAATAAAATAAAATGAGTGTTGTTGAATGTTACCTAGCTTCTAGTACCAGAATGCTTTATTCTGATAACATTTTTGCACATTATCACATCTTTATCTAGTGGAACTGATTGATTCAAATTCATACAAAGAAGTTATGCTGTTGTTTGCTATCATGATATAATAGTAATTCAAAGCTATTGGTAATTGCTTGATTTTTTTTCCTCTTATAGAAGCAATTGATAAGTTGCAGCTATAAAGTAATATAATAACTGAAATACAGGCTTATTATATACCTGTATCAATATATGTAATATATAGGGTATATGAGCACAGACTTTCACATGACCCACCACTCACCACTCTTATCTCACATGTTGAAAAGATAAATAATCACCAATATACGTATTTCATGCTAAACCAGCAATCATCAGTTGGTCCAGATTATCATCTCTACACATATATGCAATAAGTGCTCAGATGTATATTAAGATAGCCAATCCTCATACTTTAATGGACAGGCTTCAATCCATTTCACACTCCAACTCTTCAACCATCCATGCAATTGAAAATCTGATGATGGGATGCTCAAAGACCATCCTGAGGCCGAGATTCTTGTCACACGCATGTTGACCTAAAGTCAATCTGACCCCTCATATACAGGATATAATCCATTTAATACATATATATGGGATGGGCAGACATCTCTACTATGTAATAACTGAAATACAGGCTTATTATACACCTGTATCAATATATATGTAATACTGTATATAGGGTATATGAGCACAGACCTTCACGATTCCCACCACTCTATCTCACATGACTGATACACTTGAACACATATATGTTGAAAAGATAAATAATCACCTTCCACAAGCATGTAATGAGAATCCAGTGACTGCTGAAGCTCATTTTGAATATCTTTTCCTAAATAATGGATCACTCTTTTTTGACTCCGATTACATGTTCTTTCATTCACAATCAAAGAGTTAAATATTCAACAAACTTCAAAAAATTACCATTACTGGTAGGGTACAACTTTTTGTTAGTATTAAGAAATGCAAGATTTTGAGTTCCAAGTACTCTCTAACTAAAGCAATCAAACTTTCCAATATTTGACAGCAGTATTATTGTTCTCCGATAATTTTCTGATTGAAAT
Organism: Epiperipatus broadwayi; assembly: GCA_028023455.1. Lineage (NCBI taxonomy): Eukaryota > Metazoa > Onychophora > Udeonychophora > Euonychophora > Peripatidae > Epiperipatus > Epiperipatus broadwayi. The sequence goes on along the minus strand of JAQFVV010000053.1, from coordinate 4,493,655 downwards.
TATAAATTGTTTTTGTGATTAATTGCAATTCAAGTTCTTTCCAAGTCTGATAGTTTTCCAAATGGGTAGTACTCCTATCATGTGAATAAAGAATTACTCCAATATTTTTTCAGTCTTCCCGAGTCCTGTTTTTTAAAGTTGACGTAGTTTTTGTACTCAAATAATTTACAACAAAAACAAAAAATGCACCTTTTGATACAGAATATATTAACAATTGACAATGTACTAGTTCATTGTTTGGAAGTATCTTGTAGTGAAAAGAGAAAAATCTTTTTTGTGAATTTTTGGGTAAATCATATGAATCTTTTGTGATCCATTTAGCACTAAGATGTGTCGAAAATTAATGAGAAGACCAAACTGTGGGATCAGTGTAATTTAATACAGACATAATAGTATCTGTTTTTGTTTGCCTTTGATATCTTCATATTCTTTATTTTGCACGTCTTTTCTTGAATCATTAATAAGAGAAACACAACATTCATCTTTCGTAACTTTGATAAAAGAATTATCATGTTCATTTTTATTAGTTGTTTCTCTTGTGCAAAGATATTTCAAAAAAGAACTCGTGTTTCACTAGTGCTTTGGGCTTGTCTGATTTTCTTTTCTGATATCAAACACCAGCTAGTCGTTTTTTATAAGCTGTAGTTAATTAAAAAATTATACTTTTATAAATAAACTTATTTATAAAAGTATTTAAAAAAAATCATAATTATTATTAATTTATTTTGGGCATTAATATTAACTTGAAAAATGTATATTCGGTGATATACTGTTTTGTCTGGCTCTTAGCACAGTTTACATCTGTATGAAATATAACAATAAATTATATAAAACATAAGATAAATCACAAATTATAATAAACACAATAAAACTTATTTATTATCAGGAATAGGGAAATGCTTGAAAAAATTCACATGAAAATTCCAATTATCATTATTTAATTTTGATATTTTAATAAAGTATGAATAAAGCATAGCTTGAAGTTTAGTGTCCCTTCATGGCTTATGTCATGGATGGTTGCTTAAATGGTAGTGCTGCTCTTACAATGTTGTTAATAAACAACATTGTTTTTTAAAAAATCAAACATCAAGTAATATTTTGTAGAACTCATTTTGTAAATTATTATTGTAATTTCATAAAATTTAAAATAAAAAAAAAGTATGTAAATAATAAACAAAACACCGTAATTAGCATCAAAGAATATTGTATATATTTTGCATGTGTAAAATTATTTTTGATTCTTGAATAAATAGGTTATTGTTTAATTTTTAAAACATTTTGAAATATTAAATACAGAAAAATTACAATGCAATTATAAATCCATTAAATTCAAGCATCCATCTAAGCTCTAAATTTTATTCATAAGACTGCACACTTCATATAAATTTAGTTAAAGCTAAATATAGTCTTTTAAGAAAATTATAAATAATCCAATGATTTTTTTTGTTTCTGTTTTGATTACAAATATTAGATGAATTGTTACATTATTAATGAGAACATTGTTTGAATGGAACAAACCACAATTTTTATATTCACTATTTTACATTTATAAAGAAAAGAGAAAATAAAGGCAACTAGTTATATATGACATTTGTTTTATTGATATTAATGTTATTGTTGCTACATTTTACACAAATATTAATTAATATACATTTTTTTCTTTTGTGAAAACTATGCCCATTTTTTTTCTTTTTTAATAGCCAGAAATATAAAACAAAATTTAATCAAAAAATGTTAAAATTAATGACCAATATTAGATGGTTAAATGGGCTAGTTACCTAAAAGAAAAATTCTCTACTTGATTAGAAGTCTTAAAAAAATGACAAAATGTATCCAGTCTAAATTCAAACTGCAGAATATAGATCTCTACTAAAGTAAGGTCATTTTCCTCTTACCATGCGTACACAGTTTTATAGATAGAGTATATTTTCATCCCATTTCAGTTTTTGGAAAAAATGAACAACCCCATAAGCACACATCACTTATGAAAGCAAGCAATCTCAAGCATTTACACGGAAAAGATATTCTTAACATTGACCCAGAGCCGCTATACTTTTTCTTCTCCAGAAATGAGTAATAATGGAGGTTAATTAGTTATAAATGTCAGTGATCAATCAACACAATAAATTGAAGAGAATCTGGCAATAAATTATTTAAAATAGCAAAAAAAAAAAACACCTAAAATTTTTAGTTTCCTTAATAGCTGCTATATATTAAAAGAGGTATTCTAACTCTATCTTCAATATGTTTAAACCTTTATGCATTTGTAGTCATTTCTATATTGTCTGTTTCTTTTTTATTATCTATATGTTGAATCTGTAACTACGAAACAAAAGAAACCTATTTTCAATATATGTATTTAAAAAATGATGTTATATATCATGATGTATATTTTTGAAGCAAAAATATTTCTGTATCATCCAACTGTTTTACGGTATCTCATATTTTGTTGAATAAATTTTTCATTGCTGTGAATTCTCCTGATTTTTATAAGTTGATGGAATATTAGCGTTTAAGTGCTTTGGGTGATTACGATAAAAGTGTAGATAGCTGTGATTGCCATGTTATGTATATTTATTACTGTAATCAATGTTAACATCAAGAAAATTGCTACTGTTTTAAAAAAATTCATCATAAATTGTATATATTTATTAAAATTATTTATGAAATCTAAGAAAGCATCAAGTTTCTCCTCATTACATGGCCATATCATTAAAATATCATCTATATATCTAAACTAAGTGTATGGATTAAACCTAGCATTTTTAAGTATTGAGAATTCTTGTTATACCATAAAAATATTTGCATAATTTGGTACCGTTTTTGCCTATTGCAGTACCTTGTTTTTATAAATATGTAGAATTGAAAATGAAAGTTATTTAATAGATTAAATATATTAATTCAGTAATTTTCTAGGATTATATTTCTTCTTTTGTAAGATAGATTTAATAACTTTAAACTTCATTGCTATGAGGTATCTTAATATATATTAACGAAATGCTTAAAATTACTAAAAACGTTCATCTAGTAGTTACAGTTTGCTGATTTTCAAGTGAAAGAAAATGAACATGGTATTATGCAATCATTCAGTTTGTATGCTAAACATACCATGCACTTTCAATTTTGTTAAACATCATACTTCAACTTGCATTGGTGGTTGAGAGGTCAGCGCGACTGCTTTGCACTTGCAGGCAGTTGCCCGGGTTGCGGGTTCGCATCCTGGCCGATGCCATGACACTTGAAAAAAAAAACTAAATATATTTTAGAAAATTTAGATGTTTTATCATTATACACTAATTATAATGATGAAATTGAGACTTATATCTACATATATTTAGCATTTTTTTGCAAAAACTCTCAATAAAAATAATTACTATAATTATAAACAAATGCATAATATATGTAAACATTTTGTTTCTATCCTGAACAAGAAATCACATGATTTTTTTTTTAAACTCACAAATGTAAGCTTCATTATATTTTATTGGGTATCATAAATAAGGTTTGACAAAAGAAAATACAAGATTTTCATTAATAATAAATCTTTTTTGTATATATATTGTTTACATTATATACACAAACGAATTAACAAATATCATTACTGGGAAAAAAATGACCAAGCTATACTTATCATTTAGAATTCAATTATTCAAGACTTGATACAAAAAATTATACCATTCAAAAGAAAATGAGAAAGTAGCATGCCAACCAGATGTGAACCACTAGCTAATATATGCAAATTTTCAAATATGGCATCTAATCATAAGCAAAGATCCAAATATTTTAAAGTTAAGTTATATTTGAAGAATACAGTATATGCTTCAAATTAAGCAAAGCAATGCAAACGAATTCAGTATTGTCAACGTATGTTAAAGAATGAGGATGAGATGTGAGTATGAGACTTTGCTCCAAATTTTATCGCAGATTTCATAAATCAAATTACAGCTCAATAATTAACAATATTCAATAAAAAAATGAACCATTGAACAAATCATTAAAGATAGCAGCCAATCACAAGCAAGATTCAAGGTATTGGCAATATATTTATTTATCAAGCATAGATAAAACTAATTTAATGAAAAAGAACAATTACAACAGGTGTAACTCTCATTAACCAAATTAAAGATTAAAAAGAGGCAAGTCCTTTATGACTTCCTTGCTGAAAGGAATTACAATCTTATAAAATACAAGATGGCAAAAATGCCACTATGATATACTCAAATCCAAGTCAGAATTCTGTCAAGACACCAATAATTATTAAGACTTTATCTAGAAATCTTGTACTATTCCTATAACTGATGACTCTGTATGGAATGCCATAGGTATGATAGCTGGTAACTTCTGACTTGAAGACATGGATAAAAAAAATTTTTTACATGTTGATATGCAATGGCTCAATTTGATAATTCTGCAGGATATGCATGGTTCAATTGATTTCTAAATCTCACATCTGTGTGCCTTTAATAGATGGAAGTTTAACATTCCCCCAGAAATCAAAACAGATAAACAGTGGATAGTCATACAAAATAGTTGTCTTTTTAGCCATCTAATGTACTATTTTAGAAATTAAACATTATATAAATGCTGTCCTAAATGTTTGGTAAGTTTTGTTTTATTTGTATCAATCTTAATTATAAATGAAGTAATTTCTATGTTGAAAAATGAATATCATACATCATGAAGCAATTGATTAATTTAAAAAGATGAATTGTTCAAATATTTCTAAAAAACAATCTAATAGTGAAAGCATCAAAGAATTATATAATTACCTAATAAAGTGAAAAAATATTGGGATGGAAGAATTTAATAGTGAGATGACAGGATTTAATAGTAAAGAGAGTACAGGCAATTCTCAAGAATCTACAGTCAAATCATGACTGTCTCTAAGCTGCAAGGAATACTATTAACTGCCTTCACTGTTGATATAGGATATTTGGATATCTAGCACAGACAATATAGAAAAGTCTAAAAAATTGCATCAATACCGCTAAGTCTTTTATATACAGAACATTTAACAACTAAGAGCAGATGGAATATAGAATTTCACTAAAAATATAATAAAGATTGTAGTTTATAATTTAAAAGTATAGTTTATAAAATCGTTTACAATTTTTTTTTTTTAAAGGAAACTAAGATAATTTGCATTAGTGCTTTGGGAAAGTTATGCAAATTGAATGTAACAAAAAAATTGTTGTTGGATCTATAAACTTTTCAAAAATAAATAAAGTATTTTTCATTATGGCTTTTAAAATAATTATTAAAATATATAGCTATTTGCAACATTAGTTAATTAATTTATTGTGATATCTACACTTACAAAAATAACTACATAAACAAAACATCATATGAACAATTTATAAAGGTAAAAAGTATTAAATAATAAAAATATTTTAATAAAAATAAAAGCTATATCATTGCCCAAGATTAGTGAAATGTATTTCATAAACTGTAAAATGAAAAATGATTCGATACATCCTATTGACTGAGTTAAAAGTATATCAATAAAAAAAACATTTAAAGCAAAAGACTATGAATAAAATATTTTATTATATAAAAAAAAATACATTATTTTTTTTTTTTTATCATTGTTTTACGAAAAGGAAGTTTTTTTTTACTCTGTTTGCTTGAAAACCTTTTCTTAGAATAATTTTGTGATTTTTTGCTTTTATTATTTGAAAGTGCATATGTATTAGGTTTTCCAAAATTGATATGCTGTGAAGACATTTTTCCAGCAATTAATCCCTTTTTTTGTTGCTTTTTTGTTTGTTGTGCTGATAAAATTTGATCACGATTTTGATTAACTACTTCAACCTCTATAGAACCATCTTCTTTTATAGTCTCAACTAAAAAAAAAAGTTAATGTAAATACATAATAAATATTTAATTATATAACTAAACAATGTCAAAAAGAAGATTTAAGACAAGATTGTTTATTAAATTTAATATAGATGGCAATAGAAGATTTCATTGATTCCTAAAATTATTATATGTCATTTGATACCATTTAATTGTACTATTTCATATACATAATATAAATAAAAAAAATTATATTTCTTAAAGCATGAGAAGTTTCAACTTAGATAGTACTGAAATCATTTTCAAAAAAGAATAACAATTATTTAGTACTTTATTAAATATTTACCAAATTATATTGCTTGACATAAATTAGATAGAATTTTACCTGTCATGGGTATTTTATTTGATGTTTTCTGTAATTTTGCTATGAAGAATCCATCCATATTGTGTTTATGTGGATATATACGTCGTGTCAGATTTAACTTTGGATGGAATCTATGTTGACGATATCTATATGTGGAAATAACAGTTTAAAAAAAATAAAAAATTAAAGGTATGTTTAGAATATTGTTACAATTTTTCAAATAAGTGCACAAATTTATTTAATTAAATAAAATAAACATGTAGAGCAGTGTTTCTCAAACTTCTTTGGGTAATAATCATTTATTTCTAAAAGAGCATTTCAACATCGTCTTTATTCTGTTTTAAAAAACATTAAATAAACCTATCATTACTCTAATCTCAAATATCCTGCTTCTAAAAATATACAACATTCAACCATTGGTAATAGTGCCCATTTTGAAACACATTAAAATCACTTTACAATGGTTTAAACTAGGAGTGACCAATCTGTGGTCCAATATGGCTATGATTGCAGCCCAACGCAAAATCATAAACTTATTTAAAACATTATAAGATTTTTTTGTGATTACATGCACAAAGTGATTAAAATAAATGTATCTATGTAGTCAAATACAATATCGAACTAATTTTAATTTCCCTCCTTTATAATAAAAAAAAAAGAACGATGTAGATATGTACAAACAGTTTGACAATTTTTGAAAAGTCTCTGAAAGGGTCACTGCATAATTAGGATTTTTATTTAAGGACTTTATTGCTTATCTGTCCATGATGGTGAATATCATGAAAATTATTTATGGCCTTTTTTTTTTTTCTGCTTATCAGCTTTCGATAATGTTTTTATATTCAATGTGTAGCCCAAGATGACAATTCTTTTCCCAATGTGGCTCAGAGATGACAAAAGGTTAGAAACTGCTGGTTTAGACAAAAAAAATAAAACTTTAAAAAGTTAAAATTAAATAAAAATTAACTTACTTAGAGAAACCATCACAACCAAATTCTAAACTTGTTGGAACTAATTTTACATTACGCTTTTTTAAAGCATAATTAATAACAGCTTCATTTTCTTCAATCTAAAAGAAAAAAGTTTTAAAAGGCTTTATTTACTTTATATGTATAATCAAACAATATTTAAAACAATTATAAAAAATATATATTTCTAAATGTATATGTAGATAAACTAAACATTTTGTAGGGTTCCTTCACTGAAATAAGAAACTCCTTATTAGAATTCAATAACTATATTGCTGAAACAAAATGTAGATGAATTTGATAATCATTAAGTCAATTTAAATAGTACTGCAGTTAAAAAATTAATATGTTTTTTATTATTGACTAGAAGAAAAAATTGATATACTTAAATTGTTTTTTAGCACAGTAGTAGAGTAACAAGTTCTAGAGTTAAAAGATTTTGTGTTAATCCCCAACTTAAGAAAGTAAAAAAAAAAAAGTCTGTTTGGTCAATCATCTGGATGTTCAAATATGATATGATCTCCCAAGCAACAAACAATATGATTAAAATGATTTTAAATTATATATATAAACTCCATTTGGTTTTAGTGATATAAAGAACATTTATGACATATCTATGTAAAATGTTACAGATAAGAAAGAGTAATATAATGTAATAGGACATAAAAATATAGATTTACTGAAAAGGTTATTTTTTTATTAAATACCTTTAACATTGGAATACATAATGAATAATAAAGGTGAATAAAAGAACAAAATAATTCTTTAGATCTTGAGAATGAATGCAAGTAATAATTTTGTTAATGAAAATGATCTTCAAAAATTCTAATATACTGAAACTTTATTAAGTGGCAAATACACTAGTCTATTGGTTATTCATAATTATGCAGATAATTGCCCCTTCCTGATGAGTCTTAAGTTTGAGGGATTGTCTGGATACAGAACTATCTCACAAATAAATAAAGATGTAATATGATCAAAGATGGCTTTCAGCCCTGATATGAATATATTTTATATTTTTCATGCAATGACTAAACCAATATGTTGAGAAAGTTGCAATACTAATAATATAACCAATAATCACATAATGTGAATTTTATCTATTAGATAATAGCAATAGAAATGCAGATTTAAAAAACTAATTCAAAGCAAGCATTTTAAAATCATTTAAAAGTCTCAATAATTTGGAAAAATATAAACTGCTGAAATCCTGCAAAATTATCTAATATTAAATTTTTTTTTACAATAATGCCACAAATTTCACAATCATATTAATATTTAATCCTATATATAAAATATAAAGAGCTTTAGAATGTAGAGGTTAATTCAAACTAGATTCAAATCCAGGTCAAATTTGAAATTTTTTTTAGATAGCCAGTGCACTGCTAACCCAAATGGTCATCTAATTATTGATGGAAAATGGCTATCTAATTATTTTTAGATAGGTGATAAAATATAGGGGGAAACCCCTAAATCCTCATTATTTATTAAAAATATTTTGCAATTTTTTGGTATCCCATATTTTGCAATGATTTCATATTTAATAATTTAAGGAAAATTGCACAAAAAAGAAATATGTTTTTGATCTAGGAGAAATAGATCTGAAAATGATCACACAAAAGCAACATTATGCAATGAAGATGCAAAATATAATTATTTCAACACAGTTATGGTACAAAAAGGTCAAATAATTATTAAGCTATGAATTTTCTAATAATATACAATTTTATAGAAAGATAATTTGCCCCAATAGTTACAGAAAGCAACTTCTTAGACTAGAGTTAATAATTCAATGTTTTTTCTCAAACATTTTCTAGTAAAAGAAACTATGATAAAAATATTGATTTTGTGGAATTGATAAGGAAAGCAAATATTTTAATTAAAGATTAAAGCAAAACACTTTGATAAAGAATTGTGTGTTTGTTGCTATATATAAATATAATAAGTGTAATAATGCTCAAGGCTAAATCGGTTTATAAGTAATCATTAAAACCAGCCAACACTTAGACAATCCCAATATCAATAACAATCTCAAATCTTTTTAAAAGGAGGTTGCCTTGACAACAGTTTGAAATTGTAATTGATATTGGGATTGTCTAAGTATTGATTGGTTTTAATGATATATATGTATACACTTTTATATAAGTAGAAACTTTTATATGTATGTGCATGCTTATGTACTTAAAAATACAAGTTCTTTTAAAAGCAATCATAACATACCATTATTGAACAAGTAGAATAAACTATATATCCACCAGTACGTGAGTGTGCATTAACACAATCAATGGCCGCTAATAGTAACTGTCTTTGAACATTAGAACATTTTATAATATCAAGATGATCCTAGAAATATATATATATATTTGTACTGTAATTAATAGTATAACTTTAATTATTATTATTAATCATGATTTATGAAAATACAAAAAGAAAATATATATATAAACAATAGTAAATTAATCTATCTATCTATATATATTGTAATGGAACTGGTCTGAACCTACACGACAGCAGATTTGATAGGTCATGTGAGTGGGTGAAAAAGCATATCTAGGATTTCCAAATATATAGACTCATGTCCACTCCATAAACATAAGTCAAAAATGTACCTGTATACATATCTCCTTTCTCTATTTTGAATTTCCGTTAGTCCCAGAATTCAAACCCGGGCAGAATATGCATAATATTCTACTTCAGAGTATATCAATATCACTATTTACAACTGTGACAAATTAAAAACTGAATATAGAAAAAACACAAACAATTATTAACTTAACATCATATACTGTATTTAACAAATTTACTTAAAATGAACATAATTTAGGCAATGAATTTATAACAAAGATAAATAATTTGTTGAGATATTGGTAAATATTCTTTGATTATTACAGTTAACATCATTAATCCACTCCCTGTTTCCTTTCAAATAATATTTATGCAATAACAATAGTAACACACACAAAAAAATTAAAATTTATTGATACAGTATTTATGTTTACACTTGCTTGCTAATTTAATTTTCATCAAAATCGTAATTCCTTATCTCCAATCAGTTTATTGACGAGTTTATATCAATAACATGGTAGTGGTATGGGATCCCCCCTTCTATTCTGGTTTGTCTCTACAAAGATAGGAAAGATCGTCCACACTAGAGATGATTAATCACATATATCGAAAACAAATAAATAAATCATGAAATGATTAGTAATAACAAACAAATAATAGTGTCACTATATAAATGTTGGTATTTAATGTAAAATAGGTAAAATCTTATCTCTCCCCAGGTGATGATTTAATTTATCCGCAAGCAAGATCATGCCTGGACCTATATTTTATTTCAATTTACAATAAAGCTAATAATGCTTTCCCCTTCTCTAACATAGTATTAGTTTATACTTCAATCTATAATACAGGAAAGAAATAATCGAAAAATTATACATAAAATAACAAAAAAATACGATGTCAACCTAAAGATCAATTAAGAGTCCATGAGGAAAATGTCCTAAAAAGATTATAAATGACCTCTTTGATACAGTTCATATTTCAATTAGAGAGGTTTGAATGATCTAGAACATATCTGATGGTGATCAGGATTCGTCTGTTTGTATGGCTTGATTTGAGATGTTGAATTTGCGGTTTCACATCTAAATAGTAAAGTTGATGGTGTTTGCAACATAGATGAATAGAAGTTATGTCAAATTAAATTTGGTTTTGGTGGCTACAGCTCCATGGGTGATGACTTTCTTTCCCCAATGTAACTTCATACTTAGCAATGCATGGTTGTATGTGCTTCTATTATTGTAATTAATAAAAAATTTTTAGTGAATTAAAAAGCAATATATTTGCTGTTGGTAATTTTAAGTTAGATTTGATTTATTCTCAGACTTAAACTTGGAAATGCTATTCAAATATTGAATAGTTTAAAGATATTTTTGAGATTTTTAATTTAGAATCTCTGAATTGTCTGGGTTTAAATCCGTATGTTGTTTAATTTAACTTTACTCAGAGTCCTATGAGCTATTTTTGTTTGCTTTTATTTTGATGGCGGCAGACTTTTCTGTTCAAACCGCAAGTTTGATTCTTCCGCTCAAAAGAAGTACATCGATGGGAGTTTTTGATCTGATTTTTGAGAAGGTTGTTTATATCTTTTGCCATTCACCAAAGGAGATTGTTCGATTTGGATGCAAATTTGATGTTTTCAAACAGGAGGTTCGTGTTCATGCATTTGATTAATTATTACATAATTTGTTATAGTTCATATATATAAATGATAGATTAATAACAATAAAAAATTTATTCATTATTTCTTTCCTTCAAGTACTTTTTTTTATAATTTTTTGCTTGCATCTACAGCTAATCATCCTTTACTTGTATTTCTGTAATATGTGTGAATTAGCAACAACTGACAAGAGGCTTTTAACAAAGATAAGTGTTAATGGCTACATTTTATGAATTAGTTTAGATAGCATTAATTATAAAAATAAAATATTAATTATGGAAACAACTGTTTCTCAGTTAAGGTGCTTGGGATTACTTTCATCTTTTGATTTCCATTCTCATTATACATATAATTTGCTTTCTAGCAAAGATAGAAAATGTTGTTATTGGGGGTCTTGGGTTTGAATTAGGTAAGAGTGCTTTTAATGGTTTTGAGGAGTGTAAGATCACATCTTACAATATATTATGATTGTTGAGATTAGAAAATCACACATCCATACATAAAAAAACTATGCAAAACTAGTGTAAAATTAACTACTTTTACTGAAATAAATAAAATTATTGATATTAATGTTAAGGTGTCATTTTAAAATGATTAATTCTTCTGCTACCCATTGCAGTTCAAACAATGTTTGGGAGTCCATGTTAATGAAGTTACCTTTGAGAAAGAATGTAAAAAAGAGCATGCACTACACATATGCATAATATCAAATTATAAATAATTTATTCTTTTCAATGGTATTCTCAAAATAGCGATATAGCTTATAGTTTTTTTTCTCCATAAAAATTATTTTTATAAAAAAAAGCAGGGAGAATTCATATACAAGATTTTAAAAAAATTGATAGATGCTTTCAGATGTATACAATTTTAATAATTACATTTCTATTATTAATTTGTAAAAGAATTTACCCATATAATATTTACAATATATATGTTTTTGTATGCAATGTATATATTTTCAAGTTTTTGTTTTTATCACTGCATTTTTCACCTTAGCTCACTCTTATTACAATCTATCAGCTTAGAAGTCAGACTAACTTTTCACAATATGGATAATTTTTTCTTCAAACATACATTTCAATTTCAGGTGAATAAGACACACATAGCACATGCTATAATTTAATTACTTCTACATTTTTTTTATTTTAAATATACATAAATTTAACTTCATATATTTATATTGTGACATGTCTATAGGTGGTACGACCCTAAGCAGAGGAGCCAAGTCCCTACATTAGGCCCTACTTGGAATCTGGCTAGGTACTATTAACAGACTTATTATTTCCCGACCATTTTCTTTAACTATAATAATTTAATTTAGGGAAGGCTATCGCTTATCCCAATTTACTTTTACATGATTTAACATTTCTAAAATAAGATGTATTTTAAATATAATTAATGTGAGACTCGTTTACCTATAAACAGATCACATTCCCTTAACATTAAACAAATACAAAATATTTGTTCAATGGCACGAGAATATCCAGTTACTTACTCCTCCTTATTAAGTATCTACATACTCTCATGGCTAACAATAATATCCATTACATTATATCATATCTATAGCTATTAAGTTTTAATTCAATCACTCATTAAATTAATCTGTTAGATAATTACAGATAAACTTTGATTCCTATTATTTTTGATAATTAAGATTGGCAATAATCATAAGAATAACTTTACAATAAGGAGATCTCAGGATAATCATTGATTTATTAATTCTTCATACTACCTATGGAATATCAAGAGGGATTTTACAGATTTCCATGGGTAGTGCACAAATTAAAAAAAGGCTTATAATTTAAATCTATAATCAAGCTTTATATTTATGTTCTTTAATACTTATTATTAAAATAATATTATTAACTAAACTGTAATTAACACTAATACTTTCACTAATAACTAATGTATCATTTAATTTCATATTAATAAACACACCTTAATAATTGGCAATGTCATCAATGATCCATAGGATCAAGCATCATGTAGCTAGTAAAAATCTCTATTAAGAGATTTGTGCTTATTAAACTGTTAGATTGCTCTAAACTGAATTGATTTCTCATTTTAATTTCAACTGTACATTTTGAGTTCGTGTGATGTGGTGACAATGAGCCCAGAAAAGAAATGCAACATTTAGAACTTAAGTAAACTTTCAAAACAATAATTTTAATAACATTAATTACAAATAATTACAATAAACATTCCCATTGACAAGTAATTTAACATAACTGTTATAACACAGTTGTATACATACACATTATGATAATAATAAAACAATGGAAAATTAATATTCGGAGTATTTATAATGAAACAAAATTAATACTCTCCCATAGCATGTTGGGAATTTTACCTCCATGTGTATGTTTATATATCATACATCCAGTTTTTTTATTAAACAATCATTCTCCCTTTATTTATTTTTTTAATTCATGGTCTTTTATTTCAAACTTCCAAAATAATAATTATAATAAGGTTGTATACCTGGTGATAAAGTAACAATATAAAACAAATGAGAAAAGATTGTTATAACTCTGGATGTTTACAAAAAAAAAACAAAATTAATATCTTGATATTTCCCATAAAAAATATTGTTTTTGGTTTATCAATTAGTACATGTAAACATATCTTGCCCCCTTAATCACTTATATGTAGTGTTAAATACATTATTATATATTTCATTCTAGGATATTGATCATATTTGGTCATTCTAATCACTAATATTTAATAAAAAACAACCTAACTTTTAAATAACTACTGATATAAACAATTGAATTAATCAACTTATTAATTCCCACTGTCCGTTGATTTAGTCCCCCCCCCCCTATTGTACTAACAACTCATACATTAAGACATATAAATACAAACATTAGGAACAAGTTCTCTTTTTAAACTATCTGCTCATTCCAAAATTCGCAAGGCATTTGCTTTATTGCAACAGTAGACATTCCCTTTGTTTAGTAATAGATTATTTATGGCTTGTCTTATTCATTCTAGATAACTGATATTTCCATCTATACTATACAGCAGGCTTATAATTTCACTCAAATATATATTTCATTCAATATATTTCTGTTAAAACTCTATAGAAAATAACATTCCCGCCGGTATGGCTCAGAGTTAATTGCTTTTCCCATCACTTATTGCAATCAGGATTTTATATGAAGCCTTAATGGCAATGAACACTTTTCAGCTATTATTAATATAATTCTATTAACTTTTAAAAGTGTATACTTAGCTGTTTCCCAGAGATTTATCTTTCTTTTATTTATCCTTGCTGAATATCTACTGTGTTTCCTTTTGCTTATCACTGAAATTCATTTCCAACACGGCACAATTATTGTTCTCTTCCAGGGAGTATTTGTTGATATTCTTTTAATATGTACATTTTATTCATATCCGATTATTTCCTCAATATATATATTAACTTCCAAGAGATTATTGGAAATTATTGACCATAGACTGCCCAGTAAAAAACGATTAAGTTATTCCATTATTTTCAACACGAAGCTTATAATTATCCAATATATCGATGCAGAGCTAAAATTCATTACTTTTGCTGTTTGTAAATAATATTTTATGAATTTTATCCAACTTTTTTTTAAAAAAATGTATAACAACAAGAAAAGAAAAAAACCTAGTTACTTATTTTTACAATCAAGAAGTAGTTTTTTCTTTTTCCTTTAATTTTATAGTAAAAGATTCCTTGACACTTTTTGATTGGTTGATATTTCCCACCTTTTCCGTTAAAACAAAATTCATTTATTTACAAGTTGTTTTTTTTTTTTAAATGACAGTTTTTTTGTTTTTTTTTTTAAAAAAAATATTAAAATATAATATTTTTTAGAAATTAAATAAAGATACAATTTACTGTTTTAATTTTAGACCAGTGTTTTGTAAAATTGATAAATATTTACTTACTTTTAAATATAACAAGATTTGACTATAAACATTTTTTTTTATTTAATCAAATGCACACAGCCAATAATTATTGGTCTCTATAACACATCATGTTTACAAGATATAATTTGAACTCACTGATTTTAAATACTAACTGATATTAATTGTTCATTTATCTGCATATCTACTGACTCCATAGGTTATTATTTATATGTATCTTGAGTTAATTGTGTTACTTATCAGATCACATAAATTTCCATTAACTAAACCCAAGTTCAAACCCTATGATACTAACATGTCATTATCTTTCCTAGTTTACTAAGCAAATATTATTGGGTTTAACAAAATTTAAAATTATACAACAAAATTTTATTTTAGAATAGACTGGGCTATATTTCAAATATCTATTCCATCATACATTCCTGTAACATATGGCCAAAGTTATAAATGAAAAAGATAAATGATCCTCAAGATGTATATATTATGCTTAACTAGCTCTCATAAAGTTGACCAGATACCAATATCTTCCATATAACTTAAAAAATTGTTTACTATTATATAGAGACAAATTATTATAGTTTGATTACAAATGTTAATCTTTCTGCACTCACAACTTAGACACAAACAACTTTATATAAATACATTAATTATTATTATTAATCATTTATTAAATTAGAGATTATCTCTAACCAGAATATATGCTTTAAATCTCATTTAATGAAGAATATGACTATAGTACTATAGAAGTAACAACATCTTTATACTTTTGTATGCAATATATGTGTATGTGTCTACAAATTGATCAAATTCAGACCATAATTTGTTATTTTTCTATTTTCTTATTACTAAATAAATACTCAAAAACAAATTAATATATAATTTACTATAGTGAAGCCACAAACTACACTATATGAATATACACAACTTGTATTATATATACACTATGCAAAAAAAAAAAAAATATGTAAATAAACAAACAAAAAAAAAAAACCATTACAATTTGTATATGTAATAATTTTACAATATTTGAGTAGCCACTTTTCCATCTCTGAGCCCTAGATATGATTATGTTTAAGAAACTAAAATAAAAATTTGTAAATATATTTTACAATACCCAACATTCATTTTTCTGTATCAGAGCACCATATATGATCATGCTTGTTAATAAAATTTCTTCAGTTTTTGTTGAAAACATATACATTTTATTTTTTCTTTATTATTTTTTTCCAAATTTAATGTCAGTAATTTGTGTATTAAAATGTTTTCTAAGCATAATGCTAAAAGTTTTACAAATTTTAGAATAAATTTAAAATTGATACTTATGTGACTATCATTACATTTCTATCCTTTTTGCTGGTGAAGTAGCCATATTGAATATTTAAGTTTGTATTATTCAAAAATGACATAATATATATTGTTTGAAATATAAAACACCAAAGAATGTAATTAAGCTGAAAAAAATATAGTCATTGATATTCAAAGTAATAAAAAAAAGAATAAAAGTTAATATTTCTAATAATTTATATTATTTCATAAATTCAAAATTATCATGCATACAACTTAAAATTATATTTTTATTAGTAGGTTAATTGGATTCATCATAAAATTTCTAAAAAATTGGTATATAATAACACTTAGCTAAGGTAATCCATCACTTGAAAACTTCGTAAAATAAAGATATTAGTATAAACAGTGAGGATTCCCAATTCCTCTACAAGCTTTATGATAAATGCTTAGCCAGAGCCAGCACTTAAAATATCTCTGTCAGGAATCCCTCCCCAAACCCCTGACCATTGTTTCGTGCTTTGGCACTCCTCAGAGAGGTGTCAGGGTAGGTTCAGACACTAGATCTAAAAATACCAACCCAAAGCTACCCTGACACCTCTCTGAGGAGTGCCAAAGCACGAAACCATGGTCAGGGGTTTGGGGAGGGGTTCCTGACAGAGATATTTTAAGTGCTGGCTCTGGCTAAGCATTTATCATAAAGCAATCCTCTCTGTTTATAACTTACAAGCTTAAGAGATAGGGTCATGTGATCTATGAATTGATCTATGACTCTTATTTTAAAGATATTAGTATCTTTCATTTTTTCCTAGTAGCCCTTCAAAATATATTTCCATACAGGGGTTTGCAATGAATATGCCATTCCTAATAACATCCCTTATAACAAGTAATTAATATGGATCAATAATTAGTATAATTTGAATAATATAATAAAGAACTTCAATAATGTACTACTAAAATAGTCACTATATACAAAATAAAATAATAAAATAAAACGTGAATGAAATATTAAATTCAATACAGAGTTAAGCTTGAGGTACATAAGTTAGTAGTTTAGATTCAGTGTGATGTAGTATTATTTATCCTATCTTTATAGGTTTGAGGGCTCATATTGCTTCATGCTACTATGACCATAAATTTAGTAATAGCTTCATCAACTGCCACCTCTCTTTGCATTTGATATGCAGCTTTGAAATTTACATTGCAGTAGTGTATAATCAGCCTAAGTTTATATACTGTCAAAATCTTTAGAAAAATCTAAATCGGGTCATAATAATAAAGACAAAATGCAATATTTTTTTAAGAAGGATTCAAAAATAAGTTTATAACAATGATCTATCTATCAAAGAAAATAATGCCCACAGTTTATAAATTTTATTCTTGTACAAAAAAAGCAATGTCTTTACCAGATGACTATTTGGCTGATCAAAAAATATTAGTTTTCAAGTTGATCACCTGAAAATATAATCATTACCATTAGAAGAATGAGCTACAACTCAATTACAAATAAAACAGTATTAGTTTTGATCATGATTGTTATTTTATGGTTGTATAATATATGAAGATATATCATCTGTTATATTTGTATACCAACACCTGACCAGGCACATATATTTCTTTATAGTATTTCTCATTCTTACCTCACACACTTCCTTTTCATAACTATATTTACATATATGGCTACATAAACATATGATTGCAAAGTTTGATGATAAAGAAAATTCTTTGATTTCCCTCTGAGACTTTAAAAAAAAACCAAGTAAAGCAAATTACTAATGATTATTCCATACATTCTTGTCTTTGCTGTCATTATTAATAGTGGATGACTATTGACATGGAAAAAAAATGTGAATAATCTGTTCTCTAAAACATTTTCACACATGCAGTAAGCATATTGATTTATAACTCTAAATTTAAAGCCAAAAATGTCAGTCTTTCTTATTTGAAGTTGTGTTTTTTGATGGCAGAATGAATAGGCATAAATATGTATGAATACTGATTCCCTTTGTATTTACAATCAAATCAGACAAAAATAAATTATGGACCATATTTGAAAGCTGTAAAGTCATCAGACATTGCTGGCTGAGAATAAAATGAACTTTTTATTTAGTTACCTTAGATCAATTTCAAGTAAAGGAAATATGTACAAGCTGGAATAATTCTCTAATATTAAAAATGACATTGTTCAAACTTTATGAAATTAAAAGAAAAGCTGAAGAGACAACTGGCTAGAAAAGTGGACATACATTTTACTGTAAAGATACAGTAGCAATTCTCTCCATGCAGTAGTGCCACCCAATGTAGGTCATATTAATCGATGGATACTAGGTTTATGCATCAAAATCCCTATCCAGTGCCTACTCTTTCAATATCACCAGTGCCACTACTGTATGGAAAGAAGTGCTACTGTTTTAGCATAAGAAATGGTGATCATGTGATGTTAAAGATACAAATGGAGTAGGAATCATTACAAACAGAAAATGAAAAACCAATATTAAAGGGAATGGTAAAAGTAGTTATTCATTTTAAAAAAATATCAAATAAATAATTTAAGTTTATGCCTTAAAAAATTTACACTGTGATTAAAAAGTTAATTTTCTATATATCTTCATAAAAATTCTCTGTTACAATATTTTAAAATTATAATGGAAATTTTAATGGTCGAACTGAAAAATAATTGATATGAATAAATTTGGATTACGGAGACAAAATGAGAGAGAATGAATACTTTTAGAATTTGTAGAAAACCTGTACATCTCTCTTTTTGTAAAAAAAAAAAAATCTAAAATAGAAATAAATTCAGAAGCACCCAAATGAAGGTAAATCAGAATTGGATTGAGTATTGACTATCCAAAAGTATTCTGGCATAAGTAGTAATCCAAAATGAAGTACCAAATGTAATAGATTTATGCCTAATAAATTCTCACTGTTATAAAAAAATCAATACTCTGAATAACTTTATAAAAATTCTCTATTTTTAATTACAACAAACAACATTTTAAAATTACCATGAGAGATTTTAATGCCAGAATTGAAAAATAACTGCTGTGACTAAATTTGGTTATAGAAAAAGAATATATATATTTTTAGAATTTTCAGGAAAAACTATACATTCTCTTCTTTAAAACAAACTCTGAAACAGAAATGAATATAAAAACATTCCAACAAAAGTATAGTAAAATTGAATTATGTTTTGATTAGCAAAATATATGTATATCAAGAATATAATATAGTTAATAGATTCATCATAATAAGTAATCGTCAATG
This sequence comes from Epiperipatus broadwayi, assembly GCA_028023455.1. Taxonomy (NCBI): domain Eukaryota; kingdom Metazoa; phylum Onychophora; class Udeonychophora; order Euonychophora; family Peripatidae; genus Epiperipatus; species Epiperipatus broadwayi. The sequence continues at coordinate 4,473,860 of JAQFVV010000053.1, read as the reverse complement.
TACTACTGCAAAGCTTAGGAAACAACAGCTTTTAAAAATAGAATTTGAAAATAGTTTAAATAGTAATAGATATCAACAATGCTATATCTGTGAATGAGAATTATGAAAAGATAAATATTCTACTATTAACTGCTACAGATAGCCAATATAAAAATGCAGAAAATTTTCAGATAACTTCAAGGCAGTATATGACAAAAATGAAATTATATTAAAATGTTTAAAAATGACCCATTAAAAAGAATTAAATTACTGGAATTCTGTAATTAATGGACAAGAAAATAAAACTGTGAATTATCAAAAATGACTACAGAAGAGAATAAAAGTCTCAAAAATATAAAACAATATTTTAATATTGTTTGGCAATAAGAAGAAAAATGAGAGATAAAACATCTTAAAGTACACTGAAGAATTCTACAAAGAACTGTTACAGTGAAAAAATATAATAAAATAGCTTGAAATAAAGAAAGTGAAATGTGCAGTTTAATCTAAGAAAAATAAAACATTATCAGAAAAAAAAAAGACTAACTAATTATAAATATTTTAAAAGTAGCAGATAAAGAAATAAAACAAAATATTGCTAAAAATATTTAACAAATGTCTAAATGATAAAAGATATCCGAAATGATTGGAAGTGACACTGATATTTTTTTTAAACGATGAAAAGGCTTAAAAGCATTCTGATAATTAATTGTAAATAAAATCTTTAAGATTATTATAATTTATCTATCTACAGAGAGTTTGCATTCAAATTAACCATCATAAAAAAAAAAAAAAGAGATCACATTTAAGTTTAATGAGAATTTATAAAAGGACCAACAAGTATAAACTGCCATTTTTCTTTGGATTTATATATAACAAAAAGGCATTTGATTCCATAAGCACTTTTTGTAACAGTTAAAAACTTTGGAACATCATAACATAGATTTAAGATATTATCTAATTTTGAAAAGATATTTATCAAAATACAACAGCAGTGATTAGACACTACATAATAGTACTAAGAATATTTAATATTTAAAGACGAATATTGATAAGAATATATGGCAAAGTGATTTCATCTTACCAAAACTTTTTACAGCAGTTTTATAGGTACATTTTTGAGAATTAAAATTGAAATAAAAATAAATAAAATTTAGTCATTTAGATTTTGAGGAAGATGTAGTTATTTTCACAAAAATTATATTAGAGCTTCAGGAAATATTGCAAAAATTACCAGGTGACAGCAAAAAAGAGAAAAAAAAATAAAGATTGATAGCAATGAAATAGAAGTTCACAAATTGTAAATATCTTGATCAGTTTATTCATCCAGATAGAAACATAATAGATAAAATTAATTAATCATAAAATTATACTATATAAAATGCTTATGGCAGCAATAATATATTATTAAAAGAAAATTTGCCTATGTGCTTGATTAAAAAAAGGATTTTAAGTTTTCCAGTGTTTATTTATGGATCTGAGACTTGGAGGCACTTAACAAAACAATACAGACTTCAGGCCATGTTGTAAAGAATGAGAAATATATGTTGGGGGTAACAAGAAGAGAGAAAAAGCAAAATTTGTGGGTGAGAAAACAAAAATATTACTAGCATTATCAAAAAAATTAAAAGGTTGAAATAGAGTTTGGCTTGCCAATCTACTAGAAAATATTAATGGATGAGTATTGAACTCTACTAAAATTCTTATAAAAGACTTAGAAAAAGACATACGAGATGAAAAATAGAAAAGAAAGTTTGCTGGAGTAATATGTAAAAGAAAAACTATGGATAACAAGAATTGTATTTAATTGGCATCTTACAATGGATTGATAAAGGCTGAATATGATGATGATGTTCCATATTCAATTAAATTATTTTTTAAATATACTTTCCAAAAATTGATAATTCCCTCTCATAACAAAAATGAACTGCTCAGATTACTTTATATTAATTAGCATTTTAACATTAACATTTTCCAATTTTTGTTTTTAAATTATAATATTGTGATCTCTATATTTTCATTGTTTGATATTTTTGATCCATATTTGTTTAATACTTGTTATGTTATCAATTAATTAATAATAATTTTGTAAAAAAATATTACACTAATTCTGGTAGTCATTTTGTATTTTATAGATTGAATACCATTATTACAAAAATTTTAGTTCTCATGTCTTTCAGGATTAACAATTTTTTAGATTTACGAAGTTATATAATCAATATGGAAGGTATGAGAAATAATATACTTATATTTCTTATACGTAAGCTATAGAAAACTTAAAAATATCCAACATAAATGCAGTTATTAAATATTAAATTTTAATACCTACTGGATAAATATTTAAATAGACTTTTGTAAATTATATATATATAAAAAAAAAAATTTACTGACTCTTCGTGCAAAGTTAGCAATTTCTGAGTTTATGGGATTTTTTTATGCTTCCTAGCAATAAAATTTCAAATAATATTTTAATGATTTTATATAAACAGCATATAATCACCTGAAATTTATTTTAGAAAAGTAATTAATAAAGTACTTTCATTTTATTCAAAATCCAGTTGTTATTTTCTAGGACAAAAAAAAAAAAAGGCAATCATGTCTATCAGGCTATTTTATATTTAAATTTTGTATACTATAAATTAATTGATTTAAATAAAAAATGTTATTAGAGTAAATCTTAGAATCATGCTGAAATAATAAAGATAGATAGTTAGAAAAACCTTTAAGGGTCCCATTACAAGTTTGTCAAAATTACTGACAAACAGCTTGTTGCACACTTACTGCAAAAAACTTAAAAAGTTTTTTTTTTTAATCGGAAAACCTCATTAAAATAAGCAAACTATAATTAAACTGTAGATCATCCAAATCATATTAAACATAGTAAGTCTACTTTTACCAAAATTATTAGACTATTAATTGTAATTTTGCAGCTTCTGTAAATCTATCCAAGCTATACTTAAATATATAGTGTTGTTCCTTTTATGCGTACCATTAAAATGAGTTACTATTTTATAACAATCTGCACGGAAAGAGAATCCAATTCACCATTATTTATTTCTGAAAGCATATTTTTTAAATCAGTGATCTTTGTTAAAAAGCTGTCAGATGTGAAATGCATTAATTCCAATTTCCTCCCTGAAAAAAACTTAAACAAAAAATTAGTCTTGGAATATATAGATATAATAGCCTTATTAACCAGTAGACAATAATTTCTCTAGTTTACAATAGACATTTCTAGAATAGAAAAAAGAACTTTCTCTTTTATAGATTATCTTACAAAGCATATATGATATCATGCAGGGATAAAGTTTTGTTTTTGAAAAACTAAGATGCAGAACTGCAGTAATAATGACAAAATATAGAGTACTTATATGTAAACATATATTTTTCATCTATTGATATATTTACTTGTTATTAATATTTGAAACTTGTTATTCAAAAATCTCTATTAAAAATGTATATGTCTGATAACAATCAAAGCATTCTTTATTTACCACTAGAGCTTATTCTCAATCTAGTATCTTATATGACCGAATTTAAATACTGCCAATCAAAATAACATTGCAAAAGAACAAACCAAATTTTCACCAGTTCCATATTTCATCAAAAAACAAACTGTGGACATATCAATTATGTTAAGATTCTAAATATATACTCAACAAAGAAAACAATATTGACATACTTTTTTCCAACTTTGTAATCATTTATCAAATATCAATAATTTGACAAAGCAACATTATAAAAGATGTGTTTTTTTTTTTTAATATTCTTCACAGAAAGACTTATATTCAAGTTTTAAGTTTTATACTCAAATACAATTTTTGTTTTTTCTACTACTCTAGTCCTAATTTCAATGTTACTTTTTAACATAAATTTTAATTTCTTTTTGTAGTAATTTTTCCTCTAATTATTTAGATCTTATAATTTCATCACACACAAAACTATTATATTTTAATCGTAAATACTTAATATTTTTCTATAATATACACATAAATGTAACCTTATAAATTGAAATCTTTCCACCATTTACTAACTTGTTCCTTTATCCACTCGTTTGTTTTATTTGTTATATTATTACATCTTCAGTTTCAATACATAACTTAAATTTGACGCCAAATTAGTACTTTTTTATTATTTATTTATTTATTTATAGCTTCAATAATTATATATTTTAACTTACTAAATTTCTATCTTTCTATTTAACTCTTTACATCTAATATACTGTTTGTATGTTCATATCAATTTTTGTATGGGTACATCAAAACATATTCGAGAAATATTTATCCATCTCAATAGCTGCCTTAACAAATCCATTTGCTAGCCTTTCCAATTAATTCAATCAAAATTATCTTAGCAATCACATCATTTACAAATAGAAATCTTTCAACACATTTAATTTACTTTTAATATTTTCAATATATAAGAACTATTTCATTTCTCCTTGTGTAAAGTTATCAGTTTTCCATATATTTTTACCACTTATTTTCAAATCTTATCTAAAACCATCAGTGACTTAGGCTTTAATATATAAGAAAAGTCAGTAAATAGATAATAAATGATTATAAAAATTACAATAAATTAGAATTTAAAAAATGGTGTAATGTCCAAACAAAAATATAAATTTTTTTAGCTACTGATTCAGACAATGGCATATCTCTTTTTTGATTTCTTAATCATAAATAGTTTGATATAGTAAATATTTTCATAAAACAGAAATCATTTCTTATTGAATATTTTTCATACAAATTCTTTTGTCTCTCATAAATAGTGTGATATAATAAATATTTCCAAAAAACAGAAATCATTTCTTTTTGAATATTTTTCTAGCAAATCCTTTTGTCTCTCAGAAATGTTAATAGTGTAAAGTTCTTTAATAGTATAATCAATGAATATTATCAATATTTTAAATAACAAAATAAATGTACAAATTACAGTTCTACTCTTTAAATTATGACTGCTTTAAATTATCCTGCCACCTATTGGTATATCAAAAATTATTTTTCCTATCCACTTTCATTTATAATCTATTTACAAACTCTCTAACATTATATCCTATTTATTTTAAAATAATATAAAAAGACCACATAAACAATACATCTGCCTGTCAGGACAATGCATGGAAATTCATCATCAGGAACAAATAAGCTTTGAAAATATTTTCAGATCATAGTTATCTAATATTGGTGAAGTAAATGAATATGTATTAATTTTTACCAGGAAAGTATAAGATTTAAATGTCATCCTGCTAAAGGATGTCACTTTTCCATGATTTAATATAACAGCTACTAACTTTGTTTTTATTATTAAGAGATACACTCATTGGTAACATACATTTTAATCCCCTATTGCTTATACTTTTTCATTTCTAGTAAGTATTTTCTTATTTCCCATTCTCATCTCAACTCACACTTTCTATTAAGTACCATTATCTTCATTTTATTTTTACTTTTATTTTTTTGCACAAAGCCCATTTTCTATCCATTTAAATATATATATTCAATGTCAGATTCATATCTTCATAATCCTCAGTTAAAAGAATCCATATTGTCTGCAAAGAAAAATACTGGAATCCATGTACAATTAAAACATTTATTTTTCAGCTAACATATCTTTTGCTTTTTCAATTTAAATCACTATGATATAAACAACAATAGCTATCTGTTCTAATGCCATCTATAGTAAACTTGGGTGATCAATGATTATCAGCTTTCAAGTTCTTATCCCCCATATTTGTCTTTATTAATGAGAAACTGGGATTCAAACTTGGAGTCATGTAGTTATGCATTCAACAAGCAGCTTTAACTTCTTATCAAATATCAAGTAAAAGTCTAAATTTCGAAAATTTCAAAAATTTTGAATTCAAGCTTAAATAACTATAAAGTATTTTTCCCCACTGGTAAAGAACATGTACACTTATATAATATCACTTGATTCTTTAGCTTACACAATCTGATATAAACAAAAGCAACTCCAATCTAAATGCTACCTGTAGTAAGTAGGATTTAAATGTGCTGATGTGATAAGCTTACTTATATATAATACTATAGCAGAGAGCTGTTTTCCATTTATATCATACTGGGTAAGCTAAAGAATCATGTCATGTTAGCATATACATTCCTTACCAAGAAAAATAAGGTGCCTATATCTAGAAAATAACTGAGATCCCAAAAATATATAATTATTAACCTACAGCCAAATTTATTATACAAGCAAATTAGTTTGGATTCAAAATCTAAGGTTTTTTTTTCAATTTCAGGCTTCTAGCTTAATAGTAGACAGGAAGTTAAAGGAAATTGTTAGATGCATAACTTCACTGACTCTAGGTTGAAATCACAAATTCTCATTGATAAATGAAATACCAGAAACCAGTTTGGTGATGTGAATTTAAATGCACTATCATCATCTGGTAATCACTGATTAGTTAGAACAGAGAGCTGCTCTAATAAAAATAATAAAAGACAAATAAATTTGAGACTTACCTCTTTGTTATAAGATTCATAATCACCCAATTGATTTAATGATTTTCTTTTAATCCAAATTTATGTAATATAAACACAAACATTCTTTAATTATTTTCAGACTCAACATCTTAAATTCCTGCAAGCATGTTCAAATTTCGTATTGTTCCTAATTGCTACAGAGTCAAACTAAATCTGTAGTCTACAATTACCAAAAAATTTCTATGCATTTACAATCGTATTTAATCAAGTTAATTATTAAGGAATGCTAAAACGCATTTAAAAAGAAGAAAAAGTGTTTTGATCGAATCTCTGCAAATATACCTATCCCACAATATATTACTATTAAATGCAATAACTTATCAGCAAAGCTACACCTTAAGTTCTACCACAAACTTGCCTTTCTTGCTGAAAAACAGGAAGTTGACACTTCCTCAATAAAAAAACTTCATACATCAATCTTATCAACAAGATGCTGCTCCCTGATGTAAGATTTATGGTTGAACTAAGATCGAGATTTGTTGCGTCAATGAAACCAGCCAAGAATGGAATTGATAGTCGATGTCAAGGCAGGCCTATTAGACAATCCTAATAAGGATAAATCAATCACCCAGCTTGTCAAGGCTATCCAACACAAATCAAACAATGCAGCTAATCATGATTGGAAGTTGAAAATTAATAACACCAAGCAATTCCTTGAGGATAACTCTATAACCTGCCTTATAGAAGACCAAGGAAATAGATTCGTACTGATAAAGAAAGCAAATATAATGACAAAATGAATCTACAAATAAATAAATTAAAATTCAATGTTCTCCCCAACTTTAATAACAAAACTTAATAAAAACAAATTCATTTCTGGTGTGCTCCATAAACACTGTAAGAAAGCTTTTACCAAAGCAGAATACTATGATTATATTCCTCCTCTTCTACCCAGCCTAAAATGTTTGCTAAAGTTAAGTTACACAAACCTAATTCTCCACTCAGGCTTCTTTCTGTTGGATTTCGCAGGCATGCATTATTTCAACACTGTGAAAATGGTCTATCAATAATTAATGGACCAAATCAGATGCAGGTTTCATATTGTTAAGTTTCTTTCAACTTCATTGCTCACATTAAACACTGTGAGCTAAAACCAGAATACAAAATTGCTTCTTCAGATATTATTGAATTATACAGCTCCATTAATTGGAACACTTTATTAATATTATCAAAGTTGAACTCGTAAAAAGCAATTACCTGCAGACATGCATCACCTTTATCTCTGATTTTCATACCTGGTTCAATGGCAATATTATCGCCACATTCAATAAATAATATTTTCATATGATTGTTGAATCATTCATCAGCAATATTCAATCGGATCTCCAGGCACATTTTTCTCTATCGTTCACTATTGCTTGGGATGCAAGTCAACTAAACTACATTATGTGTATTAAACCATTGGAAATCAGAGGTTTCACACACCTAAATCAAACTCTCCACATCTTTCATAATTTCTTTTTCATAATTATCACATGTAAATTTGAAACCTTTCACAAAACTAACACCGAACAATATTTAAAAGACCTTACTAATGCTGGATTTAAATAGAGCTATCTTACAAGAAAGATAAAACAATTTTACCAACTCGCCCAAAGATGACAGATCATGGCTTCTCATTCCATACATCCTTACTAAACACTTTATTAAAACCGTCTCTCCTTTTTTCAAGCTAAGTTTTCATACCCTCTCCCCATCAATCAAAATTAATTAATAATTCAAAAAACCGCCTACCCTCTCATCAGACTCCTCACACAGTGTACACGATCCTATGCTGCCAATTCCTCTCTACTCGTGTCTCTGAGTACTATTACTTATACAAAAGAGCTCTTAATAAACCTGAATACAATTCCATCTTTTTAGAACACTAAAGGTCCATCTGTTTGAACCGTCTTCTGCTTCCATCACATGCACAGAATGCCATGATTCTAAATGTAAAATCAAAGAAGCATGGCTTATAGCTAACAACACCTATGCTATAAATCGAAAGGAAGTATGGATTTCCCTCTCCCAAAAAAATCCACTTTCCATATATTTAAATATTTGTCGCGTATATATTCCACCATGCTCACATAACCCATTTTCTATGATTATGAAAAGATAAAACTTCTCAAAAGTTGCTCAGCCAATTAATACTACAATTTGTACATAGTTTCATCATTTTAGAAAATTTAGACATATATATTTTTTTGTTACATTATTTTAAAAAAAACTCATATGATTGCCTATCTAATCTATAGTTCATCTTTATAATTTGTGCCAATATGATTTCCAATTCTTCTACTTCTCTATCTTAAATTTATCTTCAATAACATATAAAAATAATTTATAAATAACTGTCATTTCAATCATATAAAAACATTTCATTAATTAAATATAAGATTTTCCCCCTATTCTTAAGATCACTTCAACTTCAATTCATGCAATTCTTTTGCAAAAATCATTTGTAATTTCTTTAACGATTCTATTAATTCTTTTAGAAATTTTAATTTCCTCTTTCTTTATTTTATTAAATTCATTTAATTTAGTTTTTCTCCAATTTCTTGAAATCTTATAATTAATACTACTTCATTACTTTTATTAAAATTCTTTAGCATTTAACAATATCAATATGTTATCAAAAGTAATGAAATCTTGGTTAGTTATTGAATAAGATTTTCTTAAACCAATACCTGAATTTCACCGCAGTAAACTGCAAATCTAAAAGATTTGATTGGTTACAAATATACCTCAAGAACATAAGTCAATTTGTTACATATATATTATTTATAGTGCCATATTTCTATTCCAATGGATCCTTTAATGTGGATATTAATTATTGCATCCACTATGATACAAATATTAAAGTACTGATAGGTAAAATATCACCTTGCTAAATCAAATAAATTGTACAAAAAAAAAAAAACCTATAGAAAGTCATATATGGTCATCTTTTCTTTATGCTTACACAAACTGTTAAAACAGTAGCAAAAATTTTCCCCACAAATTGTGTCACCTAGTGCAAACTCTAGAAATCAATAGAAGCTAGGTTGTGCATCATAATCTCTATTCAGGGCCTTCCCATTCAATATTTGCAGAGTAGTTCATTAGTGAGGAGCCTTAAATCTGGGAGCAGTGCAACAGGATCTTTGAATTTAAAATACCATTTCTCAAATACCTACTTTATCTGCTATAAGAATATGAATCCAAACTGAAAACAAAAACGAATGTTTTCAATCTGAGCTAACTTACTGTATACTCATAGATCTGAAACCAGTTCAGTATCTATATATTTTGGTGTCTTTGGTTTTGTTCAAACAATCAGTCACCTTTATCCTTTGGCTAGGATTAATAAGCAAAAAGATAAAGTGAGTATTGGAGAGGTGGTATATTAGATCTATAAAAATCCAGGTGCACTATATCCAGATCCAAGACTCCTCAATAATAATGAACTAACTGGAGATATTGTATGGGAAGGTATGGGATAGGGATTATAATGCACAATCTTTCAGCATCTATTAATTGGTAGAGCTTGCATTAAGTGGCACTACTGTGTGGGAAAAAAATGTTGCTACTGTTTTAACAGCTTCTGAAAGCATTAAGAAAAGATGATCATATGATGTTTTAGTGGTTTAATATTAATCCTAGCCAAAGGATAAAGGTGACTAGGGATTATTAAAAACCAAAGACACCAAAATATATAGTTTGAGCTGATAGCTTTTTGATTAAGCAAAAACATGAAGTGAGTGCTGGAGAGGTGGTACCTTAGATCTAAAGATTGGAGCACTACTCCCACAACCAAGCATCTCACTGATGAAAGCCATAAGCTAGAAACTAATCTGGGGATATTGGATATGAAGGTATCGGATAGGAATTATGAAATACAATCTTTTAATATCTATTGATTACTAGAGCCTGTACTAGATGGCTCTACTGTGTGAGAAAAAAAATTGTGACTGTTTTAAATAGTAAATCAAAGTATTATTTTTGTGTGGATGTTCAGATGTTTCAAATCTTTAGTCCTGTGATAATTGGGGATTATTGGTGAAATTTTACCCTGGATAATAACATTTAATAAAGCTTTGGAAAAGCACTGGAAATCTAAATGATTTGATAGTTACATGTATAGATATTTCTACAAACACTTGATATAATATATATAAACAATCTATATTCTCTAATTTTATGATTCTTACTATATAGTTTTAATAAAGATTTAACTAAAACAAGATGTTTTTATTGCAAAATTGTGATATAATTGAATGTTGTTAAAACAATTTTTTTTACAAGCACACACAAATATATCATAGTATAGTTAATATCTATCTGCCATGCTAATTAATCTGAAGTTTGAATTTGAAGTAAAACTTTAAATTTTTTTCCAAGTTCCAAGCAAGATTTTTTTTTAAAAGGAAATATTAGCTAGCTATCCAATATTGATTGCTAAATAAGTATTTAACTATTTTAGGTAGAGAGTAAAACAAAGATAGAAAACTATACACCAACATAGTTAAGATTGTTGAAGAGATCTTTGCCTTTCAGTAGACTATTTAAAAGTTATTTTGATTTTAGCTATCTAATTAAATCCTTAGTGCATCTATTGTTACTCATAAAATTTAGTCCTAACTTGGTCAGTTTATGTATAATGCCTAATAATTTAAAATGTAACAAACTTTTCTTATACTGCTGTAATTTATAAATAACTGCGATTAAGAGCTATCCTAAAAAAGATATTAACAAATGCATATTTATTGAAGCTTAATGCTTTCAAGGGCAAAGTATGTCTTCATATTCACAGCATTGAGATATACATAATTGAGTTCATATATATCTACATATAGGCAGCAAATTTATTTAAATATATGTAAATCATATTACCTATTTCTTCAACAGGGAGAAGCAGGATTCCTTTCTATTTATGGCATTATGGTTGTTGGTTATATAACACATTTCTTTAATTTTCCACTTGGAGTCATTTTGTTATGCTTGCGATGTTGGCGGTAGTGAGTTCAATTGTATGGCCCAATGATTATATTCATGATTATTTGTGGCTCGTTTGTAAAGGTGCTTGTGTTAATTAATCCTTGTAGAGAAGCATGTGTAAGATTCATCTTAGTAGATAGCACTGCATCCTGCTTGGGGGCATGCAGTTTTATATACAGTATGTGGAGTTTGATAGTTATGGATTCTGTACTTCGAATTATTTATCAGTCTGTTTGTTGTGGAAGAAGTACGATAGCTTACTTGATGTGTGTGAGTAAACTCTATTTAGATTTTTAGCTACATGTGGTATGTATGGGAGAAGTACGGTGGTTTGTCATCTTTGTTCTTATTTTCTCATAAAATTGTTTGACTCTCCTTTTGAGGTGTGTATATTTGAAACCTATCCTGCTTAGTTCATTTCGGTATTGCTCAATATTGGCTTTTCAAGCAGCTTCAAACTTGCATAAGAAATGATGATAATTCGGCGTATTTGCGAGAATTGGGATAGATTTAGGGTGTGTATAATCTTATTTCTATAGGTTTTTAACCAGAGATTATCTCTCTGGACGTGGATATCTAGGTAATTCAACTCCCTTTGCTGATCTTTGCATTTGATTGTCCAAGATGATGTAGATTTAAACATCAAGGTCTGTTTTAATTTTATTGATTAGAAATTCTGGCCAGCATATAAATAACATCGTCTCCATAATGTGTGTATATTAAATGGGAAATAATTTTGATGTACTTAGAGAGGACCTGGCTTTTAATATTATTAAGATAAATACTTGAGATAATCCCACTTATGGGTAAACCCATTGGCCATCCATCAATCATGTTATAATATTGTCTATCAAACAGGGCAATCATGTTATTGTCTAGCCAGTTAAGATAGTCCAGCGGTTCCCAACCTTTTTGCACTTAAGAGCACATTCTATAATACTGGCCAGATAGCAGGCACCATTTATTTTTTCAATGTAAATTTATAGTTGGATATTGTTAATAATACACATAATGTACAAAAAAATATTTATTTAAAAATAAAATTTTAACATTTGATTACAATATAATACAATAATTTATAAGAAATTTTTAAAAATTAAATTTATTTGTATCAGATAAATAATTTTTTATTGTGTTCGTATAGCAGCGGGCACACATAAAATGGTTTGCGGGCGCCATGGTGCCCGCAGGCATAGGGTTGGGGATGCCTGAGATAGTCTATCATAAAATTAATTTATGTTAGGGAATAATTAGACTTAAGAAGTTCTGATTTTACTATGTTGATAGACTGCTTTCTATTTATGGAGCCATAAAGCTCAGTTATATCGAGAGATGCTATTTTATATTGGTTTTCTAATTTTGTATTTTTAATTATGTTTTTAAATTCAAAGAACAACTTGATAGTGTAAACACCGTAACCTAATTGGTCTATGAGTCATTGATCATTTTAATGATGGTGCAGTAATACCGCCTCCAAAGTCTAGCATTAACCTAAGCAAGGTGTCTCACTTATGCAATTTGACATTGGGAAACATTCATGGCAGTGTTGCAGTCGATGGGTAGATTTTCTAGTATATACCTTTACTAAAAGCATTATAGGAATGTTTGTGCAATATATCACTTATAAATCTGTCTTTGTTTTGTTTTATATTGTAATTTGGGATTAGATTGAATTTCAATTTAGTTATTTGGATGTTTATTTTCTCCATGAATTCAGCTTTGTTAATTATGACAAATCTATTTGCTTTGTCTTCCTTTAAACATATTGTGCTATTGTCAGAAAGGAACTGTTTGGTAGTGTATATTTGCCTCCTCCAACTATTGGCAGATTTGATAGGCTTATATCGAATAGATTTTGCAATTTGCATGATGATTTTATTTCTATTCAGATCACCTGAGAGATCTGCCTCGATATCAGCAATCAGCTCCATCATTTACTCATTCCACTTGCCTCTGAAGAATCTCAGTCCAAATTCTAGCACTTGGAAGGAAGGGTTTTGTTGGTAAGGTTTATATAGATATATATTGTGAGAGTACACAATGCTATCACATACATATAATTAATATATATACTTTACTATTATTTATTTTAGTAATTGTTTTTAATAAAACTAAAAACAATTAAGAATACTATTTTTCATTCATAAATATGTAACATTGTTTAAACTAACAAAGTTCATTAATGAAAAACATGACATAAAGGTAATCTTTGAAATCAAGTTCGCAGCCTATCAAATCACATAAAGGAAATAAAATTAAATATTCATTATAGAATGTAAATTCGTGAAAACAAATGATATATGCCATACATGATGTTTGAAATGATTCTACTATAAATACTGAATCAAAATTTTTATTATCTTCTATCTTTTGTCGTACTGGAAATTTCGCATATCGATTTTCAAGTGTTCGAATATAGACTACATATAAAAAGATAGATTTACAAAATATATAGTTTATTTATTAAAGAAAAGTTTTATTAAGAAACAAACTTTAATATTAGCCAAATAGAAGAATAAATAAATTATTCTTTATTAATATAATTCATAATTAAAACGAAATTATATATATTTTTATTATTTAAAAGCTTAAAAGGATCGTTGTAAATTGGAATTCTGAAGCATATAAACTTTTCCAGAAATTATTATATATTAAGATCAATATTAATTTAAGAAGATCAAATATATAAAAAAATGTTTTGTCACTAAATTCCAATCGTCATAGGATTATAATGCTATAGTTGTGACCACAAATAAATGTAATTGCTTATCCTACTTAAATGCCTAGAAGTTATATGAATCTCATCACCATAAATCTTTTTAAAATTCCAATTGCTAATAAAATCGTTTACGGAAGATGTCAATATCATGTAAGAAGCATGGTTAAGAAAAAGTGAATGCCTAGATATCTTTAGAATGATTTAAAAAGAACTTTATCCTGAATGAACATTGTTTCTTCAACATGGAAATGAATTGGACAGTAACATGAACTTTTCATTATTTTGCATCGTCTTTGTGAACTTTCATTTTAAAACATTTAATTTTATTTCCTTCATTATTGAAATCCTTTTACATTTGGAATAATTCAATCATGAGAGACTAAATGTAGATGAACAGAAGATTATGAACTTAATTATATATTTTTTATTATATTTATTAAAGTCTAGTTTTCCAAATGAAAGCGACTTGATAAAAGATTTTAAAAGGTTTTTAAATTAAGGTTTAGGTAAAGTTAATATGAAGGTAAGAGTTTATCACTCTTCATATTACATATATATATATTTTGATTTCACATTTACAGAACATTGTTAGTATTAATTAAATTAAATTAATAATGTTTATTTATTCTTAGTTGTGTGATTGACTAACATTCTGTATGTTCTATCATGTCAGCCGCTTGATGGCACTATTTCTAACTAAATTTCTAGAAATATAGCGTTTCCGTGGCCACAGCCAAGCCAATAGCTTTATTTCTATGATAAAACACAGAAAGAGTCTGTTTACTCAGCTGCCGCTGTGGCTTCTTTTTATGCTAAAAGCACAGAAAAATGCCTTTATTGGCTTCCATAGTTGCTTGTGCTATGCACTTTATCATAGTGCTCTGTTATCTATTTTCGCTAAAGTATCATGTGAAGGTGTGTTGACTGCATCGTGTCAAAATAATTTAACTTTTCAATTCCAACGTCTTTTTTTCACGTGAACTGACCTACTGGTACCTTCTAACAGTTTTAACAGTGTCGTCACTCGTCACTGTTCCATCAAGACTGTGTAACCTCACAAATTGGATTTTAGGGTGCAGCACAGCATTATTTTGAAAATCCCGATGAAAGTAATGTATCCACGAGAAATTGTCCAAGACAAGTAAGATGGTTGCTTTGAACTCTGAAAATTGGCAATTGCCAGACACCGAAATCAGCTTTCATTTTAATAGTTTGTTAGAATTATTAATAACTTTAGTGGGTAAATTACAATCGAATTTACTTTTTCACCAAAACACAGTGTCTGATTAATTACTGTCCAAAAAAGAGTAAATTTATTTTTTTATTAGAAAAGTGCCGTAACTTTTCCGCTATATTTACTATTATTTGTTATTAAAAAAGTAACATAACTTTTTATATAAACACACACAAACACACAAAAAAATGCCAATCTCTGATTAATTACTGTCCCAAAAAGTGTAAATCGGTTTTCATTTTTAAATTTTGTTTGAATTTTTAAATGTTGTCAAGTTGTAATATAATTGACTTTGATTTCAAAATACAGTTTTGTATTAATTAATGTCCCAAAAAGGCTAAAATTTACTCTTATCCACACACACACACACACACACACACAAAAAAGCAAATCTCTGGTTAATTACTGTATCCAAATGTCCAAAAAGTCAGTTTTCATTTTTATATTTTGTTTGAATTTTTTAATTTTGTGTAAATTATAATATAATTTACTTTTATTTCCTATTCCAAAAATAAAGTCAATAGTTCTATAGAATCGCTGGCCCGGTAACGTTATATCTATGTGTTTTTGCTTAGCGTCAATGCCATCAAGCGGCTTATACAATAGAACAGAACACTACCATATTTGCTAACTATGACTTAACACAGGAATAATTTCAAGAAGATATAATTCTATCATATGAATGCTAGAACGTAATATTATTAATTGTTTGTATATTTATTTTATTCACATTAGTTATTTGAATATTTTTATAATTGTAAATTATAAAAATTCATTTAATTTATTATATATTATTGGTGTTTGTTAATATTATAAAACATGCATCTACTAAATAAAAATAGAAAGTTATTTATGTTTAAACTTCTAAAATAGTAGAAATGTAAATAAATCTTTATAATTATTTGTATTATATTAAATAAGTTGGTTATTTATTTTCTTTTAAATAAATATTGTTAATGTTTATTTTAAAATGAAAGAAGTCTCTAATTCATTTGGTTTATTTAGTAATTTTACGAAATAAAACTATATTGAAATCCATATATCTACACACATATATTAAATTATTTAATATCCTAATTATTAAATTGAAATGTTTTAAAATATACTGAGATTATTTAGAATATAGTTATTGCCTTAGCATTTACAGAAACCCCGGAAGAGAGTTAACCGCAACTTCTCCCCGAGTTTGAAATCCGAGTATAACAGGAAAATTGATAAAGGTGAATGATTTATTATAAATTGTATCTATACTAAATATTTAATATTAATTTATTAAAATTGAATTAGGTTAAATTTTAGATTAAATTTAGATCATTTTATTCACAGCATCCTATTTGAAGACTCAAGGTCTGATTATAGAGAGATGCGACCGCCTTAAGATTTCCTCAGGAAATCCCTACCGTTACAATATATAACTCAATTATGCATATCTCAATGCTATGAATATGAGAACATATTTCACGCTTGAAAGTGCTAAGCTTCAATAAATATACTTTCATTAATAGCTTCTTAGGATAGCGCTCAAGCGCAGTATTTATTAATATTCTATAATAACAAAAACAACATATTATCACAAGACTTTTCCTGTTTAGTTTTCCATATCTGTATTAAAAACTATTATTCACTTTATCTCAAAGTCGTAAGCTTGAGGAATCAATGGTTGCTAGATAACTTATCAATGCTAATTATAATTTACATACTATTAAGTATAAACTACAACAAATTTTTGTCATAAATAAATCATGGTAACATTAAAGTTTTATATAATAAGTAATAAATAAATTGCAGTTGCCATGATTTATTTATTTATTACACACACACATATATAAATATATAAAACATGCAATATGATTTTTATTTAATTCTTATTCAACTATAAATTATTTCCTTCTTTTCTGAGCTAATGTAATAAATGACTATTAATATATTCAATAACAAAATCACATCACTGGACATAGAAGAATTATATGGCACTGCCTAGAACAGAATCTATAGAAGTTATTGGTGAATTGTTGAATAGTATTAACTATGACCCTTGCAGAAAAAGAATTCATCATAGAAATACTAAAATGGATAGATAAAAACCTTATAGCAGTAGCAAATAAAAAATTTTACAAAATGAACCATGGATGACTAATGAGGCTCCCCATTAGTGATGTTATTTGCAGTCTACTCTTGGCAAAAATTGAAAATAACATCATTCCAAAGTTTGTCTTCAAACCCAGACTTTATATATGTTCGATACATTGATGACACGTTTATATGTTCAAAGAACAAACACATCAATAAAATATAGCAAAGATTAGAACAAGCATCAACACTTTCATGGTCCATGGAGACAAAAGATAGTAACAAGAGAGTTAATTTTCTGGATTTATACATCCAAAGGCAATGCAACATGTTAGACTACAGAATGAGGCTTAAATCTATAAACATACGAGGAGTGATCCATCCCAGATCAATAACCCCCACTTCACATAAATACATGGGACTTAAAGATTTTCTGCATAGATATCATAGATTGTGCAAATTTGAATATGATAAAAAGAGTAATATTGAGAGTATATAAAGGGCCTTCAAAATATAGAATATAATTATAACAAAATCATTAACACTATAAATAAGTTTTACAACAAAATAAGAAACTCCCAAAAGGAGCCTTAAAAATGGATTAGTCTCTCTTACATCCCAAAAGTGGCACATAAATTAAAAAAGATTTGCAAAGACAAATTCAACATAAACTTTTGAACCTCCCATTCACTGATAATTCTAAAAACAAAGTCTCGAATGAATCTGTAGATCAAGTTGTCTATAAAATAAAATCAACTAACCTGCATACAACTTAGCATATTAAGGTGAGTCATGGGCCAACCTTTCAACTAGATAGGTCCAACATTGATATTTATATAACAGAGCCCTTAAAAATAAAGAATATTTATCAATATTCACCGAACACAAACAAAAAACTGAGCATAGATTTGAATTATCAATAGCAAAAATTATATGTATGTAGAGAAAGAGAGGACAGAAAGTGTGAAATCATAGAGACCTAGACAATAGCAAGTAACTGCTTTTCGATAAATGTCAAGTATCCCTCTATCAAAAAAGTGGGCTATATAAATAAATTTTAATATTTTTGAGTAGTTAATTAATTACTACTTATATACTAATATCAAGAACCTTGAGTCATATTACTATAAGCTATGAATATGATATATATATCAAAAGCATGCTAGGCAGTAATAAAGCTGAATATTTTAAAATCTATATATGTGTTCATTAACAGTCATTTATTAATTCTTATTCCTATAAAGCTATAATCCTTCTGGTAACCATCAAGAATCATTTCAAATTAATTATTATTTTATTTTATTTTTATCCATTATGTAATCAACCATAATGTTTCCTAGGCCTCTGCATCAGAAAAAAAACCCTCATGTAATGCTTATCTAGTCTCATTAGGACTGACCAGCATGATGAGAACTAAGAGTAAGGAAATATAAAAACAAAAATGCAATAAATAAATATTTGTTTTTTTTGGGGGGTCAAAAATTAAATAATTCCATTTTATAAAAATATTTCTAAATAACTCAATGCAAATTTTT
The DNA here is from genome assembly GCA_028023455.1 of Epiperipatus broadwayi. Classification (NCBI taxonomy): domain Eukaryota; kingdom Metazoa; phylum Onychophora; class Udeonychophora; order Euonychophora; family Peripatidae; genus Epiperipatus; species Epiperipatus broadwayi. The sequence goes on along the minus strand of JAQFVV010000053.1, from coordinate 4,454,861 downwards.
TGTTTTCTTTTACAAACTTGGGCCATAAAAATAAATAATACTGTTTAAAAAATAATTAACAAAATAATAAAAATGCTTACTTTATTTGTTTTGACAGACGGATCTTTGGAAATAACACCTGTTCCTGTACAAGGAGCATCAACTATAGCTCTATCAAAGTCTCTCATAAACTAAAAATATATATTGTATATAATATGTAATTTTTGTTTATATGATATTAACAGTCTGAATATATATATGTGTGTATGTGAGTGAAAGCAAAAAAGACAAATAAGAAAGACAATATCAACAATTGACATTACACAGAGGCTAAACTCTCCATATAGTAGCGCCACTCAGTGCAAACTAAAGTAATTAATGGATGCAAGAAAGTTTGTGCAGTGCTCTCAAATCCAAGGCTTCTCACTGATGAAAGCCACAAGTTAAAAACCAATCTGGGGATATTGAATGAGTAGGCACTAGATGGGAATTTTATGCACAAACCTTCATGCATCCATTGATTACTCTGGCTTGCACTGAGTTGCGCTACTGTATGGAGAGTTTAGCCTCTGTGTAAACAGCTTGTGTAAGCAAAAAGAATGATGATCATGTGATGTTTAGTGGTTTAATACCAATCCTGCCTAATTGACATTACTAACTTTCAGAAATATTCCAACAAATTTAAAATAGAACTTGCAACTTGTTATAAAATATTAATAGATTTTAAAGATGGTTCAGACTTTAATAATATCAATAAAAAAAACAATAGGGATTCTACTAAGAATTTTTATCTAGATAACTGATACAAAAAAACAACAACAATAATTCACAAGTAAATTTTCGATTGTGATAAGACAATATATGAAGCTAAAAGAATAGAAAAATATTCTTGAATGATTCACTTTCTTTTTTTTTTTCATGTGTCATAGCATCGGCCAGAAGCAAGCCCACTAACCCAAGACAACTGCTTGTAAGGCAGCTGTGCTGATCTCTCGACCACCAACCCATGACTCACTTGGAATTAAATATTTGGAATTCTGTAAAAATGTTGCAAGAGGGAGGAAGATAATGACAGAGAAAAAATTATCATGGAAAGTAGTAATGAAAGCTATAGAAAATGAAATTTGAGAAAGAATTCTACAAAACATTATATATAATTTTAATGCGCAAATACGCGCACAACAACCGAGCTTCATCAGGATTAAATAACAATATATTATAAACTCAAAATAATTATAATATCTAAAGAATAATGCCCGAGCGCTTTCAAGAGAACTTAGCTCTCATAATCATGGGCAACAAAGAATAAGCATAGCGTGTTGGTATATGCTAAAATATGCTGATATATGTAAATTAGTTGAAAATAAATGCGTCAGCTCTAAATGATCCATTTCTTAGAGATTTTGTAACACGCATCTTTCCTATTCATAGCCTTATCATCAATAGCAATAAAACATGCTTCTTTAACTTTTCTCTTAATGTCATTTCTCTCCCTGCAAACTATTCTTGCATTTTTAGGTTCACATGCATGACCAGCTGATTTCTGATGTATTGCAAATATTGAGTTGCAATTTGGGTCTGCTTGGGCCTTATTGTAAGAATATCTGTGCTGGGATAGTCTTGTAGAAAGAGTTGCTTTCGTTTCCCCATAGTATGATGCCATGCAGTTATTTTCTGGACATGAAATATTATATACGGCCTGAGAAGTGTTGTTGGGTGTTATAATGTCTTTGGTGTTATTAATAATTCTATTTGTATTAGGGGGTGTATGAAAGCTTAGTTGAAATTCTTTATTAAACACTGAGTAAAATTTTCTATGGGTAGTTGCAACTCAATATTTGCAATACATCAGAAATCAGCTGGTCATGCATGTGAACCTAAAAATGCAAGAATAGTTTGCAGGGAGAGAAATGACATTAAGAGAAAAGTTAAAGAAGCATGTTTTATTGCTATTGATGATAAGGCTATGAATAGGAAAGATGCGTGTTACAAAATCTCTAAGAAATGGATCATTTAGAGCTGACGCATTTATTTTCAACTAATTTACATATATCAGCATATTTTAGCATATACCAACACGCTATGCTTATTCTTTGTTGCCCATGATTATGAGAGCTAAGTTCTCTTGAAAGCGCTCAGGCATTATTCTTTAGATATTATAATTATTTTGAGTTTATAATATATTGTTATTTAATCCTGATGAAGCTCGGTTGTTGTGCGCGTATTTGCGCATTAAAATTATATACATGTATAATAAGCACCTGAGTTTAATAATTTCTTTTTAAAACATTATATAATAAAAAACAATAAAACAAGGATAATTCCTATGAATATCGCATCTTTTGAAATTTTAAATAAAGAAATAAACATGCAATTAAATTTATGAAAATGGAAAAGTTCCAGAAAAACATAACAGGAGAAGAAATAGAGAAATTGTTGGCTAAATTACATACCAAATCTTTAAATTGTAATGATTTGAAGACTACAGTAGTAATATTTAAAAAAAGAAAAGTAACTTATTAAAAATTACAACCCCATAGTCTTCAGTCAAAATATTTTCTAAGATCACTACAAGTCATCCACAAAAAACTTTGGACTTAACCAAAGAACAAGCTGGATTTGAATGTGGTTATAGTACAATAGATCATATTCAAGTTTTATGAAAAATTAAAAAAAAGAATCAATGAATATAATTTGCCAATTTGCTTTGTATATGTAGATTATGAAAAGCATTTGATTCTACAAGCATTTTGGAACATCAAGTAATAGATTCAGAATATTAACATATTCTGAAAAATATTCATCAAAATACAACAGCATGATTAGATTACAATATCAGTGATAATAGTAGAAATCAGGATAATTCCATCTCACCTAAAAATTTTTATAATAATTTTACATGAAGTATTTTGTAGATTAAAATGGAGATTACTTAAGTTAACTAGATTTTGCATTTGATATTATTTTCACAAACAATGCTTCAAATGAAAGCAAGAAGATAAAATTAAAGATAAATGCTAAAAAAATTAATGTTCAATGGCTTTTCAAAAAAAAAAAGATTGATAGTAATGAATTAAATAAAAGTTAACAGCTACAGAGATCTTTGTCAGATTATTAATAGAGTGAAAACATTAATTTCAGAATGACATTAACTACAGAATTAAACCTGAGAGTTTATGGACTTGAAAAAAAGATTTTTAATAATAGTATACGGATCTGAAAATTGAATGTTTAATGAAAGACTTCAACCCACTCAGAAAAGATAATGTATGTTGGGGGTAACAAGGATGAATTGAATATGAAATCCATGAATGAAAAAAACAAAGAGATATCATTGACAAAATCAAAACAATTAAAAGGAATGGAATTGGATTGGACATGCTACTATAACAGATTAACAATGGATGGGCGACTGAAGTTTTAAATCAAATTCTAAAAGATTGTTTAAGATCTAGAAAATAGCTACATGTGAATTAAATGGTGAGATAAGGAAGTTTTCTGGAGTGACATGGAGAAGAAAATTAAGAAACTGAGTTAAACTTGAAAAAATGATAATCTTACAAGGGATTGATAATGATAAAAAATATTGATGATAATCATTATTATCATCAACCATAATCAATCCACTGCAGGATGAAGGTCTCTTCAAGTTCAATCCATCTTCTGCGATCTTTAGCTTCTCTTCTCCACATTATTTCTGTAGACTTTTTTATTTCATCCATCCATCTCAAGTGTGGCTTTGGGGGGGGGGGGGTTCTGGGTCTTTTACAATCTCTTGGAATCCAGTTTAAGATTTCAATTGTCCATCTATTATCATCTCTGTTAGCAATATGTCCAGACCAATTCCACTTCAGTCTTTTAAATTTTTTCAATGAGGTTAGTAACACCTGTTTGTTCTCTTACCCATATATTGCATTTTTGATCTCTTCTTGTTATTTCCAACATGCATCTCTCCATACTTCTTTGCGTGATCTGAAGTCTCTGTATTGCTCTTCTATTAAGTGCCGAAGTCTCTGATCCATAAGTAAGAACTGGTAAAACACATTTATTAAAAACTTTTTTCAAACACATAGGCATATTTCCTTTTAGTATCAAGTTATTTCTACCAAAAGCACTCCAACCAAGTTTAATTCTATGGTTAATTTCCTCCATTATGTTTCCATCTGTACTAATAATCTGACTAAGATATTTGTAACTGTTAACTTCTTCTAACTCGTCATAATCAATCTTTATTTTCATATTTTGAGAAAATCCATTAAACATTATTTGAGTCTTTTTAACATTTACCTTTAGTCCTACTTTCATCTGATAACTCCTGCAACATTTCCTGCAGCTCTAAAGCATTATTGGCAAAAACAACTACATCATCTGCAAAATCCAAATGACTTAAATAATCTCCATTTACTTTCACTCCTTTAGCTTCCCATTTTAATTCACAAAATATTTCTTGCAGCATTGCTGTAAAAAGTTTTGGAGATATGGAGTCACCCTGTCTTACATCCTTCTCAATGTTGACTTTCCCAGTATTCTTATGTAATCTAATTGTCGCTGTTGCATTTTTATAAATATTCTTTAAAATATGACAATATTCTGGATCTATATTTTGATGATCCAATGCTTTAATCACTGAAAAAATATTTATAGAATCAAATGCCTTTTCATAATCTACAAATCCAAAACATAATGGCAACTCATATTCTATTTGTCCTTTCTATAACTTCTTTCAGTACCTGGATATAATCTAGTGAATTAAACCACTTTTAAATCCAGCTTGTTCTCTTGGTTGGTGGAAATCCAATGTTCTCTACAGACGAGTTGTATTTATCTTCGTAAAAATTTTGTATAAAACTGATAAAAGGCTGATAGGTCTGAAATTTCTAATACCTTCTTTATCACCTTTTTTAAATACTAATATTAATACTGCATTCTTCCAATCATCTAGTACATCTTTACCATTTAGACATTTGGTATATAACTTTGCTAAATTTTTTTCTATTTCTTCACCTGTTTCTTTTAATTTATCAATTATAATTCCATTATTACCTGGAGCCTTTCCTTTTTTCATACATTTAATTGCATGTCTCACTTTTTCATTTAAAATTCTGGGCATTTTGGAAGTTGTAATAGATATAGGAGATACTTGTTTTTTATTACTATATAATTCTTGATAGAAGTCTTCTACCCATTTCATGATGTCATCTCTCTTTTTAGTAATAATTCCATCTTTTTTTCTTATTGCAGATATAAATTTCCTACCAATACCAAAATGTTGTTTTACACTCTTGAGACTTTTATTCTCTTCTACAGATTTCCTTGCTAGTTTACAGTTATACTTTCTTATATCATTTTCAACTCTTTTCTGCCCCATTTTACAAAATTTAAGATATTCAATCCTTTTTAATGCATTATTTTTGTATATCTTCATATTCCTTCTTTTCTTCATAAATTCTCTAGTCTCAGTAGAAATTTTATTGGTCAATTGCTGCTTTTTTCTACCAGCTATCTTTCTTGCATTTTTTAAAAGTGTATCAGTTATTTTCATATTAATTTCATTCAAATCTGAAACATATTCAAAATCTACTAATGCTTGAAATTGATTTGTAAGTTCTAATTTAAATTCATTAGAATGTTTCTGAAGATTAGGAATATCAACTGTAAATATTGTTTTTCTTAATAAATTTTGTCTCTCTAGCTTTTGCATTGACATGTATCTTACATCTTACTAATCGATGATCACTTCATGTGTTAAATTTATTAAGAACATTACAATCTTGAAATATGTATTTTCTGTTAGTCAAAATATAATCCAATTCTGCTGTACCTTCATTTGGATGCTTCCATGTCCATTTCCTTTTAACATTTGTCTCAAAAAAAGAATTCATAATATAAAGGTTTTCTTTTTCTGCAAACTCCACAAGTCTATGTCCTCTCTTATTTCTATTACCATAAACAAAATTATTTACAGCACTTTCATCTTTCATTTGTTTACCAATTCTAGCATTAAAGTCTCCCATAACAATTTTAAAATGTTGTTTACTCTGATCAAAAACCTTTTGTACATCCATATAAAAATCTACTACTTCATGACTATGAGAACTTGTTGGGGCATAAATCTGAATTATCTGCATTTGGTATCTGCTATTAAGTTGTATAACTAATCTTGCCACTCTGTCTGATACACCATCAATCTCCACAATGTTGTTCTTCCACTTTTTATTTATAATGAATCCCACTCCACTTGTATTTCCAATATTTGTGCCTTTATAAGAGTACATGTCCACTTTTTAAATCAATAGTCTTTTCACCTTTTAAACTTCACAAAATCTAATAATGTCCCATTTAATATAAGACAGTTCTTTTTCTAATTCTTGCAATCTTCCTTCACTTGAAAGTGATCTACAATTGTAAGTACCTAAATAAAAAGTTGACATCAAATGGCAGCCTGGGTTCACAATCAGGGGATTCTTAGCACCCTCTGCCTTCGGCCACCGACCACTGCCTTGGTTGGTGACTTTACAGCCCCCTGGGAATAAGGGACATGATTTATTTTTGCCTGTCATAATTGTATATATTTTTTGGAACAATATTTATAATTTACACAAACAATCATTCTGCCTTATCAGGCAACTGAGAAGAAAGACTATGGTGTTTCTTGATCTTAAACTCAGCGATAAAAAGCCAATAAACTCACCATGCTGGCTAATGCCTGTTGGTGAGCAGACCATCCAGGTTCATATACTATATGAGTAATCACACAGTAAAAACAACTGCAACGACAAGAATGTATGGAGTGGACATTAGGAATTTGCCCTGCTTGGTTTCTTTAAGGCCTCCAAGAGGAATCAAAATGTCTCCTTTCAGTTAATAAGAAACTCCTTTCTGCAGTCTTGATGATAATATATACAACTAATTATGTACTTTTATAAAAAGAACTACAAAATTTATAATATATAAAACAAAGTTTTAAAATGAAATCTGTTATCCAAATGCAAAATAAAAAAATTTCCATATAACATTTCAAAAGATTCTTCAAGTTACAATAGCAATTTGATCTGACTTGAAAGAATTTTTGGAATTGGAAGATCATGTGCATCATGATTTGCATATAACAAAGGATCAAATTTATTCATTGTCAAAGTGAAATTTAAAATAAACTTGCCCAATAGGTATATATAATAAGATTTAACTTGGCTAACTGGATTTTTAGGCATATTGCCTATTATGCACAGGAATTCCTAATTTAATCTATGAGAGCCATTCTACACCATCATCATTATCTTTATGGTATATGTAATAATATTTACAAACAAAACAAAACATGTAATAATATTTACAAACAAGCAAACTCCATATAGATATAGTAGCTCATAAATTTTGTATAGATTTCACTATTGCCAAATAAAAAGTTTTTTTTATAGAAGAAATAGATTATAGCCAAAAAATAATAACAACATTCACTGCAAAAAAGAAGCTTAAAAAGCTTTCTATATAAATTAGATTTTAAAATAAAAGTCTGTTATTCAAATGTTAATAACTGACTTATGAAGATTCAAAAAAATTCTTCAAACTGTATTAGCATTTTAGCCCGGCAAGAAAATGTTTTGTGAAACTTTAAAACAAACTATTAATTCCTTTTATGGGGTATGTCAAGACTAAAATTATATAATATCGGCACAAAATATATAACAAATTTGATTCGTGGTTGTAGATGTATATGTTAAAAATCAATTTTAGAAAATTTATGGACAAAAACTGATATTAATTAAGTGTACTTTGTAAATATCACATATAAAAATATACTACTAACATAGGGGAAAAATTTTTTTTTGATTAACTCCAATATAATTTATAAACATTGTTATCCTAACATATATATATAGTTTTTAAAAGTAATTTTTAAATTGTACTAAATATTTGTTTTTGCATTCTAATATCACATACACATTATTTATATATAGAGATAAAATAAAAAAAAATCACACCTTAGAAAAATCCCGACCATCTTCAGAACATACAAAAGTGTTAGAAATTCCCATGCGGTAAACATTCCCAGTTACAGCTTTTGCTCTTTCTACATTGATATCATTAGCAACTACTAAACCAGTGTTTTTCATTAATGCACCTAAAATATATAAAATTTATCTAAATTATGTAGTTTTATTTTTTTAAAAAAATATTTTATTGAGTCATTATGTGTATTATGAGCAAATCAAATATAGTTTTATTTTATAAAACTATTTCTACTAAATATCAAGGATTGTAAAAACTGTAAACACATATAGCAATTATAACATAAAACTCTGTACTAGATAAATTACATAATATTAAAAATTTATGTATATATCCTATTAAATAAGGATACTTGTAGGCACAGATTGTTGAACAAAATCATAGATTAATATGCTCAAATATTAAAATTATAACAACATTTAAAAAAAAATAACAGATTTGAAATTCATTTCTGTAAAAACAAGCATTATTTGTGTTAAGTTTCAACAGGTGTTAAACACAAAAGTCACCATTTTAATTTTCATATTGCAATGTATCTTAGGCATGAAATTCTTCCAAAGAGCGAAGAAATAAATAAGTCTGTTCTTTGTTTTAACTTGTTTTCTTAAAAGAGTTGTATTATTAATGATTTGATATCTTTGCATAGCTGAATGTTAAACCTTATAAGTAATATAAAAATTTAAAGACAGACATTTTAAAAATGAATAGTGTATTAAACTACAAAAGAGATAAAGACATTTACTGATTGTGATTTTATGTATATTTCTGAAGTGCTGAAACACATAAACAAAAACTGTGATGTCACAACTCTATTAAATCAATAATGATATTCATGCAATGATAGCATTTTGAAGATATATTTTGATTATCTTTCAAACAATGATACAAAAATTAATATGTATTTAAAAATATATTCATGCTAATGATTCATTTAGATGGAGATATCCAGCTTCATAAGATTAAACTATCTCTTTGTAATTTTAAAAACTAAAAGCTTATGGGCATTGATGACGATTTGGAAAAAAATATTAGCTTCAAATCATGATGCCAGGGTTAAAAAAATTGATAATCTTTTTCTAATTTCATACAATTTATCTTCAAAGATACACAATAATCAAATACTGAAAAATTATCTAGATCAAATATTGCTATACTTTTTTTAAAAAAGAAATGCTTTCATTTTTTAAAGTATTAATTAACTATATTAGCACCAGTTTCCAAAATCTATAATATCACTTATACAAGAGTTATAATATTTTAGTTTGAAATATTTTCTCCCAATTTTCTCCATAGGAACTCTTCATTGACTACTTTTTAGCAGTTAAAGTCAGATATGACTTCTCTATCCATATGATGACATATTTCATGTAAGACTCCTTACTCACAAGCCTTTTTCTAATAATAATGACTAGATTTGAAAAAATATTTATTTGAATATTAGGAAACATTTTCGTATGCTTAATTACCTAATTCAATAAAGATAGAATCCGTATTGATAATATTTTTCCTTAATCAATTCTAGTTCATTGAAATATTTCTGGAAAGTGACAGAAGAAAATGTTGAAACAAATTATGAATTTTTGATGTCTATTCTTACTTTCACTCTTATTTGTTTAATATACTGTGCCTAAGAAATATTTTGAAGAAACCAAACTTTACAAACTATATCAACTATAATTTGTGTCTTTTTCTTTCATTTTTGGCTGTGTTTTTTTTCAATGACAATATTATCTTCTGTAAAATCAATTTGAAATAGAATTTAATCCAGTTATAGAAAATAAAAATATAAAACTTTTATTTTTATACTCACAGTGATAAGAAACTTGATGTTATTTAGAAATATATCTTCACTTAATTAGAATAAAAAAGTCCTCTCAATATTAAATGAAATAATAAATTTTATAGAATGATCCATAAGTACAGTAACTTATAAATTATGAAGTTAAATATGTATATATTTTCATTATGACTATCCTTATTCTCAATACACAAATTTGAAAGTTTTTATCTAGTCAACAAACATGTCCTAATAATGTTAGAAAATGATGGTATAAACACCCAATAATGTAATAATGTTAATGTTCAACATTTCTCATTTTCTTTAAATATACTTGCCTAGATGCAAATTTCCATCTACCAATCAGAATCATTTTTTCTTTAAAGTTTATACAAATGTTATTTATAAGGTTTAAGAATGGCACAGATGCTGTTTTTTGATACTCTTGTTTTTGGATAAACAACCAGAGAAGAACATTTTAAAAATTCTTTCCACAAGGAAAAAAAAATAGATATCATTGTAACATAATTAGTTAATCTTCACTGGGAGTTTTATCATGTATGACTCTTCTTTCGTTAAGTTTTGAAGTAAATCTCCTAATATATTTTATGCTAGTAACTCATAGTTTGGACACAATCGATTAAATTTTACAATAGTTTTTTTTTTTGACTTTTGATTTCCTATAAGTAGAATTATTTGAATTCATTATTCCCTGCTCCAATACATTGTTTTCTACAAAAACATAAGTTAATCCTATAAAGTTAGACTTTATGGCACATTCTATAAATTTTTTTGATATGGTTTAACTGCTATAAATGGAATTTTCAGTTAACAGGAAGCTAAGATCTATAAAGATTTTATTAATTTATAATAAAATCATTCAAAATCTTAGTTGCCTGTAATCATTTAATTAAAAAAAAATTATTAAAGTGATCCTGAGAATCTGAGAAATTCATTAATCTTCATATTAATCTACAATTAAAGAACTTACTTATATATGTGGTTTTGCCACCAGGAGCAGCACATAAATCCAAAATCTTTTCATTTTCTTGAGGAGCTAAAGCCATAACTGCAAGCAAACTTGATGCTCCTTGAAGCATGTAATGACCGGCCAAATATTCTGGGGTAGCACCTAATTAAAATATTAAATATATATATATATATTTTAACTATTGATAATAAAATGTAAAAAAAAAAAATGAGAAAAATACCTATAGGTACTTGAGAATCATAGATAACTAAGCCAACCTTGGACCATTTTCCAATTGGATCCAAATTTATGCCACGATTAATTAATGCCTGAATTTAAAAGAATTATTATTATTTTTTAAATTTAATTTATGTGGATTTCAATCACTACATCATAATCATTAAGATAAGATAATCATACATTGAAAATCAAAACAAAAACTAAAAATCTTTCTAATATAAGTTTGCAATTTTTTAAAATTTTACAATAAAACATTACAACCATACCTACCAATCATCATTAGTCTTTAAAAACCAGAATTGCAATAGTCATATATATACAAATATTAATATATATAAGCAGAAAAATGATTCATAGTCTAATTGTAGTTCACTGCTTGAATCGGAACTAGTAAAACTTGAAAATTTTTTTAGGTTTTAATCAGATTGAAAGAGTTTATTCTTTCAGGTAACTGACTTATAGTGAACCCAGCTAACTATCCAATAATGATCAGTAAATAGTTATTTAAAATAGCAAAAGAGTAAAACAAGAAAGGAAAACTGCTCAAATGCTCACCCATAGTGAGTAATGACTTTGTACCTTTATGACAAGCTTTGCAGTGTGCTATTTAAAGGCTCTTTGACCATTTTTAAAAAAATTTATACAGAAATGATAAACACATACACACATGAATATATATGAAAATAATAAAAAATAGGTAAACTAAAGGAAATATATAAATAAAAAACAAAATACAAATATTTGTCTATACAGTTGTTTTAATATTTCAACCAGAGAACTGTTTTTCATCAGAAAATTTTATTAAATAATGTAGTATAACATCATTTAACTGTATTTTCTGATGAAATATTAAAAACAGCTGTGTAAATAAATAATTGTATTTTGTTTTCCATTTATACATATATGGAGAGTAATCATTTAGTAGGCACTGGGGTAGGAGGGGATAGAAGTCAGTTGTACAAATACAAATTTACTTTTACAAACCAATATTAATATAAAACTTGCATAGTTTTAATAAAATAAAAAGAAACACAAAAATACGAATTAGTTATGCAAATACAAAGGAGTAGTGTTTAATTTTTTAGATTTCATTAAAATTGTTTAGTTTTTTACAACCGCCTATAATATTATTTTAAGAAAGCATACATATGAAGTGATTATTTTAACTTCATCTGTTAGCAAGAAATCTATACTTAACCCCAATTTTCTATTATTTTTTAGGTTCCTTTATAGACAAGAAAAATCCATTTACCACTTTAAATATTACCTCTTTAATGTAGTATTGTTTTCATTGAAATACGCACAAAAAATTTATTATTTTTAACATTATTTTAATCAAACAAAAATTGATCATTTCCTTTGATTTTGTTTTCTCCTATAATCTCACAAAAAAAAAATATGTATCAATTTTTCATACTCATTATCTGTGTAAATGCATGTGAAAAATCTAGCCGATACTAGACTTGAAGGTGGTGCTAAACTCTCAAAAACTTGTACAAACTAATAAAATCCAGCAGACTTGTGATCTTACTGAAAAATGATAAATTGTCATAATTTTTTATTTTTTTAAATTACTTTGTACAACTTATTTTGTATTTTTTTCTTCTTGTTTGTTTAATTAATTTATACAAATAAATTCCTATTTTTTTTCGTCTTGTTTAAATAAATATTTGTATTTTTTTCCATTTATCACTTGGTATTTTCAATAGTAATTTCATGGCTACACTCTAAGCATCAATAAATGTCCCTCACTACCTACTAAATGATCACCTATGTGAAGACTAAAAAGAGAGAAATAAAATATATGTAGAAAAATTCTACATCTACTGAATATGTGAAAATTGTTGTTTAAATTAACAATAGTTAAAAGATATACAGTATTTTCTTTTTTGCTTATTAGTGCAGCATTAGACTGATGGTTGAGAACATCATCAGTGTTTATCCATTAGAATTTATAAAATTGTTTCATTAAAGTTAAAAATAAAAAACAATTACATATAAACATTTAAACTATGATAATGTATGGGATTAACGATGTTACATCAATGAATAATAAAAGGTAATCACTCCTATATCAACTATTTCATTAAAAATCAAATCCAAATTCTAATAGAATAGAATATTGCTTATGAATTAATTCTACTAATTATTCCATGTATAAAATCACATGATTATCTGAATAAGTAATCATATAATTTCTCATTTTAATGTAAAATAAAATATATATATTAGAGAAATATTACAACTTATTATTTAATGAAATTTTAATTAGTGAAAATTTAATTAGTAATGAAATAACTTAAATTTGTATATCAAATAAAATTCTTAAGCTGCTTCCAATTGTTATCTGTTCTACATCTAGACAATACATAAAATCATATATTCCATTAACATGATATTTCACAATGATAGGCTGCAACATATATATTCATGATAATATTACTAAGTGTAATGAACCTCCATGATTACTGATAAATTTAATATTCTAGAAAAGTGGATAGTCATTACAAATTATCAGACTATAATTAGTTTTCTGAAATAAAGATTTTTGCAAAAAGTTTAAAATATTCAAAAATAATGAACTGTAATTTTCCAGTAAAAGATGGAAAAAATTCATATTTTCTTTTTTTTTAATATAGTAAACAATCTATCAATTAATAGAAGATAAATCAACTGGCAGACTTATTTAAACGTTAATTTTGTTGTTGCTGTTCTTTAAACATGTTTATTTGCAATAAATACCAAATAGTATGGTCACAAAAAAAATCATAACAGATTTTTTTAATGTATGAGTGATTTTATACTGTTTTTCTTTTTTTACATCTAGATTTTTCATTTAAATTTTTTTTGTCCTATTTCATTAATTTCCATTAAAAAACTTTGAAAATAAGTTTAATATAAGTAATGAGTTTGATTTTTATAAAGATTCAAAATTTGTTTTAAAAATTTTGATATTTTTCTTCAGAAATGTATTTTTATTGTTAGAATTCATTATTTTAAATTTAATATTAAAAGCAAATATATAAGATTGAGTTTTCGAAATTTTTTTTATAGATATATAAAATTCGAGAGCGCATTAATTCTAAGCATATTCAGAATCCAAAATCAAATACTGTTTACAATTTTTTTAAATAAATAACAATAAGTATCATTATGTTTTACCTGTGCAAGATCTCTTCGGCGAGTTTTTAAAGTATTTGTCCTAATTGTTACAGGACGTTGATTTTCATTGGCTTCTAAAAATTCCAATAACTAGGGAAGAAAACATTAATTTTTACAAAAATTTCATTTGATAATTTCAGTTAAATATTATTAATAAGTGAAAATAATCTTAGAATTAAAGATTTTGAACACAATTTAAGAATTTGCAAATCATTTGCTATGAAACTAGATAATCTAAAATGTATAAGTTACTTTTACAATACACATAAACTACAACAGCTTTGGTTTTTAAGATACCTACTTGCAGAATGATACTCCCAAGAGATTATGAGGTTTTCATTACAAAAATAATGTTTAGATAAGAAAAATTAAGATTTTCAACAAATGTATGCAGTCTCTACAATATCAACTTTCTTTCTTTTTGAGACTGAGCTTCTCTTTGATCTCACTGTTGAATGAAAAGTTGAAAGATGGCTAAATAGCCATAAAATTATTATTACTCTTGAGAACTAAAGTATATCAAATTGTTCTTCAGATTGCCAATATTTATTGAAGTTGCCACTCAAATATCATTGTTGATTTTGGGAAGAACTTTTTTTTTAAAAGAAGATTTCTTGAAGTGAAATGTTTTAATGAAATATTTAAAACTACCCATTTTGAAGATTTTCAATGATTGTAAGAAAAAAAGATCCGCATTCATCATTTTTACATATCATTACATGTCTTATAATCAAGTTATTTTTACTTTACATTACATTTAGAACAATGAACATTTAATATAAGGAAAAATTTTTATTGTTATATTCTCATAAATTTTAGGTTAAAAATTTTTTCCACCAAAAATCAAGTACGGTTTAATAGATTATATAAATTAAGCACACAGCAGAAATTGAAAAATAGATTTTAAAAAATGCCATTATTATATTTAAACAGTTGACATCAGCAATTCTTTATCAAGTTCAGATTATGTATTATAGAAATAAAACAAACTAACTCCTTTTTAAAACTTGATTTTTCATGAAAAAGAAATCCAACGTTTCTACTATTTTTTATAGTCTTTTTCAAGACACACTAAAATAATATATATATACAATAAATATCACATATTCCCCAAAAAAAAAAAAAAAATTAAATTAATTAAAAATTACAAAATATATTCATAACCAAAATTTTCTTTTTTTTTTACCTTATCTCATTCCCCCTTTCCTATTACAATCACAACTTAAACACAACTAATTTCTTTTTAAAAATCTATATATATCATATATAAAGGGGAGTGAGATAAGGTAAAAAAAAGAAAATTTTGGTTATGAATATATTTTGTAATTTTTAATTAATTTAATTTTTTGGAATATGTGATATTTATTGTATATATATATTTTATTTTAGTTTGCCTTGAAAAAGACTATAAAAAATAGTTGAAACGTTGGATTTTTTTTTCATGATTATAGTCATAAAAAATCAAGTTTTAAAAAGAAAAAGTTAGGTTGATTTATTTCTATATTAGATATATATGAACTATTTTGAAAAGAAGAACTGTGTGCTGGATATATTAAATTATTTCAGAATATTTATGTAAAAAAAATTATGCCCTATAAAAACCATACAATATTTTCCTGCATCCATGATTTCTATATCCATAGTTTCAGTTATCTGCTATTAAAAAAATAGTAAATTATTTTTTTTTAAAAAATTAGAAATTAAAAAAAAATTTTTTTATATATTTTAATTTGCGATGAATATATGCAATATGTATACATAATTATATATAATTCATAGAAATTTTCAGCAACAATCATATAAAATATTTAAGTAGACAATTAGTGATGTTTCGGCAAAATAATACTCTCTTTTAACAGGGTAAAGATGTTATTAAGTGATCATTACAAAGATATAATAAGTTGGGGAACAACATAGACCAAGCCTAAACATTGCATTTTTTAATCAATCAAAATAAAAATAATAATAAATAAAGAATTAAAATCAAACTTGCGATGGTGAGAATTAATCAATTGGATTTGACAGGTTTTACTGTATAAAAAAACTCTTCTATAGGATTGGTAATTTGACTGTTTCATTAAATTTATTAATACAATTTGGTCTTTTCAAATATGATTTCTCTAAATATTCTTTGACAAGAAATTCTGCATATAGATAGAATTGTGGTTTTGGAAAAATTATGCAACGGTCAGTGTCTAAAGCATTGCATTACTATACCTTTTTACTTACAATAAATAGATTATAAAAAAGTGATTGGAATTCTGATGGGATCTTCCATATTTTTGCCAATTTATTTATGGAAGAATTTGAACACAATCCTTAGATTCTATATTGTATTAAATATCTATTTGGAATAGATATATTGATGATATGAATGACTTTTAATACATATAAGTAGTGTTCACTCTCCACTTCCCTCAAATTAAATTTACTATAGAAAAGAGGTGGACTTTTTTTTCTTGATATTCTTGTTTGCAACATCAAGCAACAATATCTTAATATTTTCTAATATATGAAAACCCATATAATGATAGCTATTTAAAAGTATAAATCTAATCACCATCCAGTTCAAATCTTTTCCATGGCCAGATCACTTTTTACAAAGGTCTTCTTATTTTTAGATATAAAACTATTCTATGCAATTGTTTCTAAAAGTTTCCATAAATTATAATACATCTTCTGACCATGAAAACATTCATCAGTTATATATATAAATAACAAAAATTAAGAAATTGTACCCATATAAATGACAAGAGATAACTTTATCTTTGATATTGCTATGAAACTATCAATTACTAATTGACAGTTCTAAGGCTAAACATGTTTTCTCTAATAATCTTTCATAACTCTTTTATCCTGAGTTTGAATAGCAAGAAAAAAAGATCCTCTTTTATTTCTAACCCAAGTTGTTATGAGGATTTAAACCCAGACAACTATTTTTATAAGTATGATGATGGTTCAGAACCTCACACTTTCTTTTGACATCCTGAAATTAATAATTCATCTTCTCCAAAGAGTTATATATGCTAAATTAAATATTTATATTGGTTAGATCATAATAAATCCATGAAAATATCTAATCTAACATTTACAACTCTTTAAGGAAAATGAATTCTTAATTACAGGATATTAATAGACAATGTGACTTCTGAATCCTTATACGTACAAAAAATGGCTGTCTGATTTACATCCTCATGACAACTTGAGTTAGAAGTAAATGCTAATCTCCTTTTCTTCATTTTAAAATCAACATAAAAAGCTATAATAGATAGATTACCAGAGAAAACTTGTTCAACCTTAGGACTATCATTTAGTAATTGATAGTTTCCTAGCATCATCAAAGATAAAATTATCTCTGGTTATTTATATGGATATTATTCCCTTAATTTCCATTGTTTGCATCATTAGAAATCCATGAAAATATTTAACATATACAATTCTCTGGGGAAAATGAATTATTACTTACAAGATATCAAAAGAAGACATGAGCTTCTGAATCCTCATACCTATAGCTACCTGATTTAAAGTAAAAGAGAATCTCCCTTTTTTCCTATTTAAACTCAAAACAAAAGAGCAATGATAGATTACTAGAGAAAACTTAGTCTCGGAATAGTTAAAATCCCTTAATTTCCATTGTTTGCACCATAATAAATCCATGAAAACATTTAAACATATATATGTGTGTGTGTAAATTAAAAACACATATAATACAATTCATTATTATTTGTAAATCGGCAAAATTATTTGACAACAAATGTGATGCAAATGGCAAACTACTAAACATTTGATTTTGACTGTTCTTGCTTTAAGATATTTTGGTCCATGAATGAGGATAGGGTCTCAAAAAGTAGATTTCTGAATCAGATCTAAATTGCAGTAAATAAAAAATAAAGACAGAAAAAGAGAACATTTCAATTAACAGAAAGACATTATATATTCTCAAAGACTATAAGTAAACTCTCATGAATGCTCAGAAAGCCATGAGATATGCAAGTATCAAAAATAAGAGGTTGAGCTTCATTCCCGAAATCTTTACTTTTTAACTACATTATTTTACCATTGTACTAAACTAGACAGAGTTCTCATGAGATTGAATCATATGAAAAAATAATGAAAATATTTTTGTCCCGAAATGGGCTATTAATGGCTGATGAAGATGGCTACAAAAAAAAACAAAAAACATCTCTATATTTTCTTATCTAATCTATTTTAACCTTTTAACTTAAATTGCATTAAGAGTTATATCTACAGTATAGTAAGTTTTTTTTCTTATTCTTATTTTTTCAGTGAATGGGTCAACATGAACTTAGAAAAATATACGTAAATGTGTCCTCTGAATTTATTACTGATTATTATTACCACTATTCTTTAAAAATTTTGCTAAAACTATAATTTTAATATATGCATAACTGCATATAAAAAAAGCATGTTACATATATATATGTATATGTTGAAAAGTACGATACAGTTGCAGTTCAATAAACAATATGTATTCTGTATTAATCAAAGTTTACCAACAAAACTTGAGTTATTATATGCGATATGTGCAAGGATAACTTGAACAAAATTTGATAGGCAGCAACTCCACTGTATATATAGCTTTAATATAATAATTATATATATTCAAAAAATTGGAAATAATATTAATTATAATGATTAAATATTTTTCCCCCTAATCATTCAGTTTATTTAAGAAATTAATATTATTTTTATTTTACTGACATTTGTAAGATCATTGTAATTAGTGCTATATATAAAGGAAGCTTTTAAAAGTTGCACATACACAAAAAAAGATTTTTTATCTTTTAAAGAATATGTAATTAATTAAAGAAGAAAAGTTAGAAGTAGGAGGCACATCTTTAAATGAGCATGCACTATAAAGTTAATATATTTAATAATTTATATAAAAAATATTTTATAGTAAATACTTTTATTTATTTTATTATGCATTAAAAAGCCAAAAGTAATTATTTTCTTCAAATCACAATTAAAGTTTTTGATATTTAACTTGAAATAAAAATGTGGGGCATCCAGAAATCAATTAATTCAATCATTAATTTTTACAACTAGTGTTGAATTAATTAATTTCAGTTTAACCTATGCTTTTATTTCAAGTTAAATATAAAAGCCCCAATTGTGATTGAAAAAAAACAACAATTATTTTGGCTTAAGCACTTATAAAATATTATATATATTATTTTTAATTTTTTCGTAGCAGATTTTTGTAATTATTCTTATTCAAATTTAAAAATAGGTTCTTTAGTGCACATTAAATGCAAGTGATATTTATAAATTATTTTTTACGTAGTATATGTTATTTTTAATTTTTTCGTATAGGGACTTTTTTATTATTATTTCTATTTAAATTTTAAAGTGGACAATAAAGACAATGTCACAGTTTTTATAATATTTTAAAGGAAATTTGCATGCATTAAAAATTGATTTTGATATTTTGTTCAATTAAGAGATTTGTTTTTATTTCTATTTTATTTTACTGTAAACACTTTTTAGTTTAAGCTTTTTTAAAGTATATATATTGCCATCTCACACGTACTACTAAAACTTGCTGAACCGATACCAATACATTTGAAATTTTATCCCATCAACACCTTTAGACTAGACAACCAACTAGACATTCCTAAAATACTTCATTATCATATTGCATTGTCATCAATTTCTAACATGTGTACAAAATTTGAAGACAATTCATTTGATTGAAGTATTTTAAAAATCAATTACAAAATGTAACCTAAACAAATTAAGTTTTTAAGTTAAATAAAAATATTTAAACATGTTATTTCTAAATTAGCTTGCTGATAAATAAAAAAATGAGAGAAAATTAAATTAGAAAACTAATCTTTAAATCTGCTTGAATTAGTTATCAAAATAGATACATATTAAATACATATATATGTGTTCTTTTATTTGTTAAATTTAATATGAACAATATTAAAATAAAAATAAGATTGCTACATTTTTAAAATAAAATAATAAAAATGTTGTCAAAAAAAAAAAAAAACCCAAAACATTCCAAGAAAGAAATTATTGTACTGGGACCTTAATTCATCAATGATTAATGCAATAAAATATGCAATGGTTGATGGATCTGGTAAAAAAAATAATTTCTATGACAGTGTTCCAGGACAAAAAAAAAGGCAAACAAAAGATATAGAAACAATTGATAAAGGTTTACTATATTTTTACCTTTTTTAAAAAACAAATTTATGAAAAAATAAAAAATACAGGAGTAGCAATGAATAAACAATGCATGTAAACATCACCACACACACAAATTAAATTATTTCAATACTATCTACTTTTTATTGTATAAATAAATGAAAATAAAAAAATTATTACCTCGCCTAAAGGTAAAAGAATCATAAGTTTTGATATTAAGAATTTGTTGTAACCATAATACATGATCAGATCATCTTGCAAGACTTGTAAATAATCTTTTCGTTGCCTTTAAAACAAATCAAACATCGTCATAAACAAATAGAAAATAAAATTAACATTTCTGACCTTATTACATATTCAGCAAATAAATTATTATAAAAAAAATTAAAAGAAACATTAAAGATTTGAAATAAGATGACTCTGAAACAGATAAGCAACATATGCATTTAATACATTATTAAAAAACATAGACTTTGCTAAAATATTTTGGAATTATATTTTTTCTAGACATTTAAAAATTCTAAATTTCAGATATTTAACCAGAAAATAATAAAAGATACAAAATAGAACATTTTTGAATTTTTGATGCATAATTCATTTATACTATTATTATTATTATTGTTAAATAGTGATTAAAAATGATTTGCGGATAATTATTTTGACATCTAACTATCAATCCATGATTGTAAGTCCCACAAAATATGATGAGAGTAAGTATTTTGTGATCTAATTATTTTGTTTCTGAGCCCATCACAATTATATCTATCATTCTAATTACATAATATCCTGTGTAGTTTAACACAATCTCAGATTTTCTGGATTGAAGATCAACCTATCACTTCTGATGCTTTAAATGTCATATGATCTCGGGAAAATAACTATTTGATTTTATTATCATTATACAATAAATTAAAATAAATTTTTTTAAGCTATATTTTTTGAAGCAGATATAAAGAAAATATCCTGATGGTTTCACATAATTCATTTGAATAAAATATATTTTATAAAAAAAAAAAAAGACTATAAAAACATTGTTGTCATATTTTTTTGATTAATAATTTTTCAAAATTATTGTAAATATAAGATAATCCATTATAAATAATATCAATGGTGTAAAAATCATTATAAAAAATTATTTGAAAAACTTTCATTAATCTTCTCCCTAAACTTGTTGCTACGAAATTTTTAAACTTAATTTCTTTAAGAGCTAAAAAAAAAAGTAGCTAAATAAGAATATAAAAGCTCAACAGCAAACATTTTAAGAACTATCTTGTATAATTATAAATGCAGAGTCTGGCAGTCTTCAATGCTTGGTATCCACTATATTGTGGAATTCAGTGTCTAGTTATGCAGTTGTTAGAAGTCATATATAAAATAGAATTACCATTTCATGTTATTAATTTTCATACACTTTCTAATTAAAAGGTGTTAAAAATGGAGTTCAATCAATATATATTAATATAAAAAAGCAAAGATGTGATAGTCATTAAACATGATTACATTCCTTATGTTAATTGTTCAGTTGCTTACACTGTGAGTTGTAGCGTTCTATCTCATGAAGATGCTGTATGTCAATCCCAATAATATACCATAATACAAAACATCCTAAGTTCTGATGTAACTGGCAAAAAAAAAAAATAACATCATCTCACTCCAATGACAAAAATTACACACTTCTACAGAATTGTTAGAAAAATACTTTATAGAAATGTGGCAAGTATGTACATAATTAAGCACTGTAATCATAAGTTTCGAGTCTTTCTGACTTCAATTTGCTTCTATACACTTCTTAGCCTTCTTATTATCTTCATTGCAGAATAAACATCACATGATCATCATTTCTTATGTTTTCTTACAACTGTTATTAAAACAGGAAAAACTCTCTATACGTATTGCCATTGAGTGCAAACCAGAGTAATCAATGGATGCCAGAAGGCCTGTGCATAAAATCCCCATCTAGTGCCTACTCATCCAATATCCCCAGACTACAACCATTGATTACTCTGGCTTGCACTGAGTGGCAATATGTATAGAGAGTTTTGCCTGTTTTTTCATTGTAGAATATAAAGCAATTTATTTAAACAAATTTTGCAATTCCATCACACAATAAAAAATTATTAATAAAAATTTAAATATTAGCCCTTCTAAACAGTGTCTATAACTCTAATATTAGAATTTTGAAATTTTTTTAATCCGTCTCTACTCATTCAAATGTTCTGAATAGTTTAGCAAAATGAAAGACTTTTGGACTCAAAAGCCCTTCTAAACAGTGTCTATAACTCTAATATTAAAAATATTAAAATTTTGAAAAATTTTTAATCTGCTTCTACTCATTCAAATGTTCTGAATAGTTTAGCAAAATGAAAGACTTTTGGACTCAATGGTGATTCTTAATTGAGCAAAGAAAAAAAAAAGTGATTATCATGAGACTAGAACTGTTCTGTTGCAACATGTCACTTGGCTGCTCAGATATCATGACTGATTCAAATAGGTTACAACCAGACCAATATAAGTTTCTTTCTTTTGGTAAATACTGATCTAAAATACCTAAGATCATCAATCTTGCTACAATTTCTATTGGAAAAATTGATACTTGTCTGTACACAAATAATTGACTTTTTTTTAAAAAATGTTTTAAAATCAATTTAGAGACCTCATTTTTCAGCTAATTTATATTTTTTGTGACAATTATTTAAAACAGGCTAAACTCTCTATACGTATTGTCACTCATTGCAAGCCAGAGTAATCAATGGATGCCAGAAGGTCTGTGAATAAAATCCCCATCTAGTGCCTACTCATCCATTATCCCCAGACTAGTTTCTGGCTTGTAGCCTTCGTCAATGAGGAGCCTTGGATCTGAGAGCCCCGCACCTAGATCTTAGGATCTAATGCAACTCTCCAGCAGCCACCTTTTATCTCTACTTAAATAAAAAACTATAAGACAAATTGAAAACACCATAATATTTTCAATCCAAGCTCATCACCTTATATAGTCATATAGGTTTGAAATCAGTTCAGTACCTATACATTTCGGTGTCTTGGGTTCTTTAATAACCATAACTACCACTATCCTATTAAGCAGGATTGGTTTTAAGCCAATAAGCATCACATGATCACCACTCTTAAATGTTATTAAAACAGTCAAAACTCTTTATATATGTATTACCACTCAGTGCAAGCCAGAGTAATCAGTGGATGCCAGAAGGCCTGTGCATAAAATCGCCATCTAGTGCCTACTCATCCAATATCCCCAGATTAGTTTCTGGCTTGGATTAAAAATATTATGGTGTTTTCAATTTAAGTTCAATAGTTTTGTAATTAAGTAGAGATAAAAGGTGGCTGTTGGAGGGTTGCATTAGATACTAAGATCTAGGTACAATGCTCTCAGATCCAAGGCTCCTCACTGACAAAGGCCACAACCAGAAACTAGTCTGGGGATATTGGATCAGTAGGCAGTAGATGGGAATTTTATGCACAGGTCTTCTGGCATCCATTGATTACTCTGGCTTGCACTGAGTTGCAATATGTATAGAGAGTTTTGTCTGTTTTAATAACAGTTAAGAGCAAGAAAGCATAAGAAATGGTGACCATGTGATGACAATTGTCCTTATTATTATTAATATCACATGATCTCCATTTCTTATGCTTGCTCTTAACTGTTATTAAAACAGGCAAAACCAATCCTGCCTAATAGGATAGTGGTGGCTATGGTTATTAAAGAACCAAAGACACCAAAATGTATAGGTATTGAACTGAGTTCAGACCTATATGACTACATAAGCTGATGAGCTTGGATTGAAAATATTATAGTGTTTTCAATTTAAGTCTCATAGTTTTGTAGTTAAATAGAGATAAAAGGTGGCCGTCGGAGGGTTGCATTAGATCCTAAGATCTAGATGCAGTGTTCTCAGACCCAAGGCTCCTCACTGACAAAGGCCAGAAGCCAGAAACTAGTCTGGGGATATTGGATGAGTAAGCACTAGATGAGGATTTTATGCACAAGCTTTCTGGCATACATTGATTACTCTGGCTTGCACTGAGTGGGCAATACATATAGAAAGTTTTGCCTGTTTTAATAACAGTTAAGAGCAAGCATAAGAAACGGTGATCATGTGATGACAATTGTCCTTATTATCATTAACATCACATAATCTCCATTTCTTATGCTTGCTCTTAAGTGTTATTAAAATAGGCAAAACCAATCCTGCCTAATAGGATAGTGGTGGCTATAGTTATTAAAGAACTAAAGACACGAAAATGTATAGGTATTTAACTGAATTCAGAACTATATGACTATATAAGCTAATAAGCTTGGATTGAAAATATTATAGCATTTTCCAATTTAAGTCTTATAATTTTGTAGTTAAGCAGAAATAAAAGGTGGCTGCTGGAGGGTTGCATTAGATCCTAATATCTAGATGCAGTGCTCTCAGATCCAAGGCCACAAGCCAGAAACTAGTCTGGGGATATTGGATGAGTAGACACTAGATGGGGATTTTATGCATAAGCCTTCTGGAAAACACTGATTACTCTGGCTTGCACTGAGTGGCAATACAAATAGAGAGTTTTGCCTGTTTCTTATTATCATTAATTAGTTGAAGATAAATTCACCAATGAATAATTATTTTCCAATTTCTAAGGATTAATATTAGGCAGTATAACTTTAACACAAGACCATAATTCATTATTTTACATTAGAATTTTTCAGATGAAGTATTTAAGGGAACCAAAAAAAGGTGAAAGATATTTAAGGAGAAAAAAAACTTTTAAAAGAAATTGATAGTATATTAAACATGTCTGAATTCAAAGAAAACACATAACCAAGAGGTGAAATAAATGTTAAAAATTGTTGAAAAAGAAAAAATGAAAATCATTTTTTTTCATTTAACTTAAGAAAGTTTTGGCTAGAGTAAACTGAATTATTTTGTTGGATATTTTTGAAGAAAAAAGGTAGATTGAAAAGAACAGTTTGCTATTAAAAAGCCTGCATACAAGAATTTGAAAAAAATATTACTAAGATTATGCAATCTTCTGCCAGAACAGATAGACAGATGTGTTG
Organism: Epiperipatus broadwayi; assembly: GCA_028023455.1. Classification (NCBI taxonomy): domain Eukaryota; kingdom Metazoa; phylum Onychophora; class Udeonychophora; order Euonychophora; family Peripatidae; genus Epiperipatus; species Epiperipatus broadwayi. The sequence goes on along the minus strand of JAQFVV010000053.1, from coordinate 4,429,487 downwards.
TTTAACTCCTTTTTTGTTACATATTTATTTAAATAATATTTAATGAATGTTGCTTTAATAAAAATGGAGTTAGTACAAAAGAAGATTCATTGTGTTAGCTTTTCAAATGATGTAATAGCTAGTAGCCATACAGATATTGAGAAAAAAGTTTAATAAAAAGTAAATTAGGATAAATCAAATTTATATAAAATCTGAAATGATAATTAATTCTAAAGGAATAATTGTAAAAAAGGGAAGAAAATTTTAAAAAAGACTAAATGTCTAGGAAGTGACAAAAATATTAGACCAAAAATTGCAATTGCTAAAGAGATTGCTAATAAGGAGAGAAACTTATTTTTGTCAATCATTAAAATTGAAATTAAGAAAAAGACTCATTAAATATTTTAAGTATAACTTTATATGAAGTAGAGACTTGGATGATCAAGAAAAGGTTTTAAAAAAACTGAAGAATATTTAGTTGTGAATTAAGAGAAAAATGGAAAAGATAAATCAAACGATTAGGATTACAAAGTTGAAGTGTTGAAGAGAGTAAATGAAATGGAGATTATTTATTACAAAAATTATGAAGCAGAAAAGAAACTGAATTAGACATATACTTAAAATCAAAGACATTATAAGGAATATGCTGTATCTTTTAGGGTCAAAGAAAGAGCTAAAAAAAGAAATTGATTAAGATTTAAAGAATCAAAATAATGTTGAGTATCTAACTATTGGAGCAATAAACTAAAAGATTTGGAGAAGATTGTGGAACTGATGTACAGAGCCAGTTTTTTGAACGAGAAAATAAAAATGCTAAAATATGAAGAATAAAGTAAAAATAGAGAAGTTGGAAAATCTGGGATGACACATGAGACTAGAGATTGTTGATTTCCTTTTTAATTTATATTATGATCTACTCTGATATTTTAGAAAAAGCAATTAACTATCATTTTATATTACATCTTGAAATAATAATAAATTTGAAAATCAAGTATATTGTAGAAAGGGGATTTATTCTACATCTCAGACAAATTTTCTACTAATATTAGCACTTTTTTTATTTTTTATTTTATTTTCTTCTCTTAGTTATTCATAATAGTCATTCTACTAATATTTATTTCTATTACCTCATTTCCCTTTCTGCTGAAGGAGTCTAACATCCACCATATAAAAGATCGTAATAGACTAACAACTATACTGTCACTTTATTTAATATTGGAGACAGAAAAAAAATTAAAAATATTCTTGCTAGTTATTTCTGATGTACAGAATGTACAGTAGTTATTTTTCAAGATGATAATGATATTAGTGTAAATTCATTTAATAATTTCAGATAACACAACTTATTAATTAATGAACTTCAAATTATTTCCATGATAATTTTCCAACAATTATCATTATATAACCTCATCAGTTATTGTAAATCTTGAAAACAGTAATCAATCTGGTATTAAAATGAATAGCAATATACACTACATTAGAATTAATTATAATTAATTCAAATATAATTTTTAGGGGGAAAAAATAAAAGCCCAGAATTCAAAACAATTAAAAACTGATATTTTAATCTTTCACCAGAAGATTTAAGTAATACATACAAATCTATATATCTATTTAAAAAACAAGTATTTTTTTGAAGATAAATATATTTGATCAGCTAACTTTGTAAATTTTACAGTGCATAAAAACATACCATAAATATTTTTTATTCTTCATATTCTATGGATATCAATTAAATTTACTTATATATCTCAAATAGAATTTATTTTTGTGATTAGCATGATCAGAAATTTGTATATATGTAAATAATTATGTATTTATTGTATAATTATTTATTAATAATATTAATAAAGTAGTTGGTTTTAATTAAGAAACTAAGTCAAATGTAAAATTATTTATTGGAGCAATCAGGCCCTTTTCGAATTTCCAAATGACAATCATAAATTGATAGTTCTGAGCATCTTTAAACCAAATGACTTATTAATTCTTAAGAATTAAGTAATAATGCTACAGAAATTTCTTTTCAAAATGAAGTTTATGATGTTAATATCTTACTGTTTAGAGTAAAGTCTTTTGTAAAGAATCTTAACCTTAATCCTTATAAATTTTCTAACTCTAGAACAGATTTATTTCTAAAAATAATGAATTAACTTTAAAAATATTATAAGATAATAACATTAATTCAGGCAATAAAAATGAATTAGAACTTCAGCTGTTTCAAAAAAAAAAAGAATTTACATTAGCAGTTAAAAAAAACAGTATAACATCCTGAGTAAAATTAAAAATTTATGTTGCTATGCCTTTTCTGAAGCCCAAATTTTACTGTTATTTGTATTTTATTTTAATTTCTATAACTTACCAGGCTGTGATTGTTTTATATCAGAATTCCACAAATAAACAGCTGTGGAGCATAGAATTACAAAAAAAATTTACTTAAGATCACAATAATATGAGTCATACAAGTTCAAACTAGAAGCCTCTATGTACTTGCAGAAACTGACAAATTTATTATTAATATATGTAAAGGTAATCTTTTAGATTTTAAATTTAGGATACTAATAGTATCATCATAATGAGTTTCTATCATTGCAAAATTACTAATATCTATGCCTCTCTTTTGGGCTCGCTGGTGTATTGATTCCTTTTATTTGCTGCTTACATTTTTTTTTTTTTTTTGAATACTTCCGCTTTATTCTGATTTGCTTTGTAACTAGATCTGAGAATGCTCAATGGTGTATATAAATATATTATTTATTTGCACTTTCAATTCAGAACTATTTTCTCCTACAAGCAGAATACTTGATTTCAGCTGCCATCACTTTATCACATTTTTTTTTGAGATTAGGGGGAAATTAATTAGCCAATTAACAATTAACTTGTATTTAGTAAACTAAAAATTTATCCAGAAAATCCAATACAGTATTAAAATTAAATTATATAAATAAAATCAAGAGTAGCAAAATAATTCATTAAATCATGTGCAAGTCTACATGCATGTATAATTTTAATAGCAAGTGAATTTTTAATTTGTCCAATTAAACATTTAAAAAAAAAAAAATTAAAATCTACAAATATTTAATAACATTACATTTTAATTAATTATAATAACAAATGACTTAATGAAAACATACAGACAAAGTGGTTTTTTAAAAATATCCAACGTTATTACTGCCTAACATGCTTTCGATAAAACATGTATATCATATTCATGGCTAGAGTCATATTACTATAAGCCATGAATATGATATGTTATATCAAAAACATGCCAGCAGCAATAAAGCTGAATATTTTTAAAAAACTACCTTCTCTGTGTATGTTTTCATTAACAGATGTTTATTATGTTAGCTCAGGAAAGGAAATTATTTATAATTTAATCATAATAGAAATAATAATACCTATCTTCTTCCCGTCTGTTTTTAAAATCAGACAAAACATAAAGAACATCCTTAATCCGTTGATGACTTACAACTAGATCAGGAGCCTGATTCTGTAGGAACATTAAGAAAAAAAAGAGAAGCAGAGTGGCATTTAAAAAATGTGAATATTTTATTCTATTATCAAAATTCTATAAATATTCATATTCAGAAATATATCAATTCATATATCATTGCATATTTGTATATATCAGTGCTTTGCTAAAAAAAAAAAAAGTATAACATGGAAGTGTATGTCTACTTGCAAATATTTCCAAATGTGTGAATTTTATTGTAACGGGATTGCAGTTGTCACAAGAAAGAGGAAGCACATCTTACAACGGTCGGACTTGGGGTCGAGTAAGATGCTAGCGATGGCACGACAAAATGCTTAGCCCATGATCACATCTACCTTCAGTATGCTAGCTCAATGTTTACTGGTTAAATTTAGATGTGTTTGAACTAGTTCATCCATATTTCACCCCCTTTCAGTCTCCATTATGCCTCAATATTCGAACTCAGGGAGAATTCTCAATCGGCTCTCTTCAGGGATGGACTTATTTAATTCACTAATTACTGCGCCTCTATATAAGCGAGGACCAATTAACATATACTACAAAAATATTCCTATTATCAATATATACATAAGGAGTGGTTTGTGGATAGGAATAGCTAATATATATGTTTAATATAATTATTTAATGGTGTGAAGATGTTAATGATTAACCTATTTATTTAGTCGTATGAATACATGATGATGATGACCAAGTAGAGACCAAATTGAATGCAATAACTCAATAACATTTATTAAACAATAAACATAATGCAACAGTATTAATAAGTACTATAATGATGAGAGACAAGGATGACTTTCTATCACTTTAAGATCTTAATACAACCAATATCCCAACCCCAAATCCTGTGATACAAATCTATACCCTGGCAATCTTTATTTACAAAAAAAAAAAATAATTCAGAATAATATATTTACAAAATGAAAGTAAAAGGTTTCAAATAATATACTATGCCGGTCGAATGTGTATGCTGGTTTAACCCAGTTTGAAGACTAGGCGAAAGTACCTCGAGGCCACTCATATGCGAGATATAAAAATCAAGAATACTATGGCCTCTGCCCTATTCATCTATTTCCGAGTCTAACACAGCACCAACAACATATCCGAGACATGCATAAATTATTTTCTAACCTGGCCAAGGCTGAGCCATCAGGGGAGAGACAACCGACTAGACTACTTAAGTAACTAAAATAAGTGTAATGTGCCAAATATATATAAGATGAGTGAAATGCTTGTGCTATGCTTGGATCATCGGACAATTAACCTAACAAATTAAGCAATGAAAGGTTGAAAGAAAAATTATAAAACGAAAGTTTTTATTTTGAATGAGATACTTTAATAAATGCAGTAATAAAATATTATTAAGGTTTTTGAATATCTCTGCTATTCCCCAAGTAACACTTAATGAATAATTTTAAAAATGAGATGGTTTAAATTACATATGATTCTGCGGCTTAGGTATTGCTTTTCCAATTTAATTCAGTTTAACAACTCATATCCCCTCGATAGCGCAAAGTTGAAATAAATATTTCACAAAGTATTATCATTGCTTTGTGCTAGGCGAATAATTGAAAATATTTAAAGATTTCTTTTAATAACTAATGTTTAAATTTAAAAAGGAATAAGAACAAATATACGCATTATCGAGGAAATCGAATTAGTAAAAACAAAGGGAAACTTAACTAGTATTAAATTATAAATAGTCATTTTAAATTGGAAATATTTCAAATAAAAAAATAAATTAGACTGCATAATGAAACTAAAATACATATTTCATACTGATTTGACTTTATAGAAAGAGGAATAGCGAAGGAGGAAATTTAATTATAAAAAGATGATCAAAATAAAATAAATATAATATTAAAATTGAAAGATTTACATAATGAAAGATAATAAATTAAATGAGAACATTAAAAGAAAGGTATAAAGTTAAAACAAGAAAAGTAAAAGTTCATGAGGAGATGATGAAAAGCTACCAGTCCATGTTTTTAGTTTGTCCATTTCCCTCGATGTCCTGGCTTGATTAACGTTCGTAGATTATTTGTCCGGACAAGGTTATTTTGATTGGAAGCATTTTTACCCGAAGGGCAAACATACAGCTCACAGTTCGGTTTCACTATATATTCGACACTCTAACGGCATTTTGATGGATCAGGACCCCGACAGCAGGCAAAGCTGATGGACTTAGCCGCCGTACATGGTCACGTCCACCTGGTTAATATAATTTTTGAAGTGTCACATTTTTAAATCAAAAAAAAAAATTCTCCACAAGAACTAGGACACAATGGGTTTCAGCAATAACTTTCAGCACAACCTCGGAGAGTCATAAGACATGGTCGCCATAGCATAAGTAAGTAGTAGAACTCTTATCAAATGAGCCGACGAGAAGCAGCTAATAACAAACTCAAAATAACTTCAGAATATATTTCAAAATGATTTCAGCATATTTTCAGACATAATTTGAGAATCAAAAAATCTCAGAATTATCTCTAAGAAGAATTTAGACTGAAGAGATCTCAGAATTATATCTGACAAGAATTTTGACTGAATATCTAGTCCTTTGTTCTCCCCACCTTTTATACCTTTCCAGCGATACTTTTCTATTGCTTTTCGTATGAATCTAGATCTTGATAAGCCCCCCCCCACACTCTTTGTTTCAAAGTAACTTTTTGGCTAAAAATAAACTTTTAAGTTTTTATTATCTAATTTTGCTTTAATTTCGTACTTTGATTTATTAAAAAGGCTATCTTTAATTTGCCCTGAATGAAACGCTAATTGAAAATGCAATTACTTTAGGAATGTTTGGCAGGCTTATCTTAAAATAAAATCATACAACATATTTTTAAACAAATTAAAAGAAAAATATATTATTATTTCTTTTAACAAAATGAAGTTTTAGTTTCAACAGAATTTTGCATTTAATCATATATATACACTGGCCATACATATATGTTTCTTTAATAAATTTTGAAAAACAACTTTTTATAAACGATTTAATTTTGATCAAAATTTACTTTAAATGAATATTTTAAACTAAATAGTTAATTTAATGAATGTTGAATATACCCAATAAAACACTTTAATTTTCTATTTAATGCAAAACTCTGTTAATACTTGAATATAAACTTAACACAGGTTTACAATACCGGTGAGTTTATAGCAGGTTGTGAAGCATGGATCTGACTTCCAGATCCATTGCTTCAATACATAACAAAAATTATTAATTTCAAAAATCGCGAATCTACCTTGCTAATTATTCTACTTATTATCACTTTAAGATCTTAATACAATCAATATCCCAATCCCAAATCCCGTGATAGAAATACATACCCTGACAATCTTTATTTACAAAAAAATAAATAATTCAGTAATATATTTGAAGAATGAAAGTAAAAGTTTTCAAGTAATATATTGTAACGGAATTCGCCTTTTCATGTGAATCATGTATATATATATGACCATACGTGTGTTTGCGTAATAATAACGTAATAGTTTCTTTTCTCTCTCTCTTTTTTTTTTATTTAAAAAAATATATAATTCCTTATTCAGTCAGTAATTCTACATGGTACTCTTATTTCTCGCCCAGCATATTTATGGACGTCAATTTCTGACTCCAAGCGCCAATCTAACTTACATGTAAATAAGAATTATGCTGGGAGAGATCGAGTACTAATTTTGAACAAATAGAACTCCTACCACTGGCTAGCTCACTCAGGGCGGGTGGTTATTAACCATGAGAAAGATATGGGGATATAAATGCGCACATAGACATTTAATCGACTCTCTTATACATCATTTTAATACAAATCTCTATCTCTATTACACAATCTATATTAAAAGAAACTAACACGTAGATATATACACTTATGCTTAAAATAGATATTTAATACTCGTTAATGTAGAAATCCCATAATAAATATTTTCTAGTTTGTGCTCAAATATTTTAAAGATAACACATGCAAATACATATACTGCATAGACAAAATACAATAAAATCAGATAATATAAGACAAATGAAATAATTCAGCATTTAGTCTATTCCTCTGTATAAAACATACTTGACAATGTATAAAAGATTTCTTTTGATTTTTCCTTTTCAGTCTTTACGCATTATTATTGAAAATGAATTATTATTTAAGAAGTGGATAGCACTTAAGAAAGTGTTCATATTACCTTGATTCCCCCCCTCCCCCCGGTATAGATGAATAGCAGCATTGGCTCGCTCGACATGGCGGCATTGTAAATAGGTGCTTTTGGATAAGTGCATCTTAGTCAATTCCCTAATGTAATATCAAGAATGTTCGATGAAAATCCTTCTATTTGTCAGGTTTAAGAGGGGCTTCGTTCTAATGCAGACAGCATTTTTGCGGTATCTTCGTAAGATGGCTTGCAGAGCCCAGCACATTTTAGTCCTTATCCCAGCCTATTCATGGCTGATGGTTAGATATAATTTTTAAAATAATATTTTTACGATCTCACTAGTAGAACAAATCTTTTTAGAATCCGCCAACAAAGTCCGACTCAATAATTCCCCTTAATTAATTCCATTGTTCCATTTTCTTTTTATTCTCTTTCTCTTTTCTTTAAAAATAAACCATGTGCTATTTTTAAGTTTGCAAAAACCCCTCAGCACTTCTTTTTTTTCTTGACGTCAAGGAATTTCAATTAACATCTCAAAATCCATATTTGACCGTTCTTTGTTTCTTTCTTAGCATTTTTGTTTATCAAGATAACAATCTAGGCATTTTTGATCTTTTTTCTTTCATTTAATATATCTTTTTGATGATACTGTACTATGACTTCCATCTTGAAAATGAAATTTTGCCATATTATTTTTTTTTTAGCGAGTCACTTATTCATCCATACAGCAATACTACTACATGTTTTTAAACAAAATACAAGAGCACAAACTTTATAAACCCCCCCCCCCCAACCCCTTCTGTTTAATCTCTTTCTGTATTTAAAAATATTCACACAAAAAAAAAACAAAGAAAAGAAAATCAAATTTATTACAAATTTTGATTATATATATGTGTGCATATATACCACCATCCTTTAGAACAGAGTTTGAAACGAGCCCTGTTATAATATATAACAAAAATTACTAATTTCAAAAATCGCAAATCTATCTTGCTAATTATTCTATTTAGTCATGCTTTATAGACTTACATGATTCATGAGTGTTATTATTATCCCCTTCTTGAATGAAAGACCCCCTTCTATATACATATATATGAGATTATGAAAGTTAATAAGAAAAATCATTCATTCGAGAAAATTAATCACGTGTACAAAAAAAATTGTATAACAAGATTTTAGTATATTAATCAATCAGTAACAAGAATTCTGTTTAGTCGGTACTGGTGGTACTAATGTTGAATATTGTCAAAATCTTATCTTAGCCCATAGTCGGATGAGTAGTATCAGCTTCTGAGTGGGAATGTGGAGATCTAAACTTTATTTAATATCAAAAATATTGGTTCGACTTAATTATTTCCCCCTATATACTTAAAGTAAACACTTCCATTATTGAAGCATAGGTTACCAAACTTGAAATCAAAAAATTAACAGAAATAAAAAAAAAAATTTTAAATGACACATAAATTTTATATATATATAAGTTTATGAGCTAGGCAAGCATTGTATTAAAATTCTCTTGATCCTAATAACAGATTTCTTAGTATGGTGTACTTGTCCATTGGCTTGTGTTCATTCCAACCTGGTAGATCATAAGCACTGTCCAGTTGTTTCCTTAGGACACAGCCAAGATTCACTGGAGATCGATATCCACTATCATTTAATAAGATAGGCATCTTCCACAAGCAGTAATGTTTCTGTTGGCATGGAAATTGGTGATATTGGTCACCTGGTATGTTTATTTTACCCCAACCTCATTGCATTAACTTCCTTAATATCTACAATTATTTATAGTGGTTTCTGTGCATAGGAAAGTAGTATAAGAACAATAAAAAAATTCTTATTGGTCAAGCCGATGTTCCTTCTTTTCTTAATAACTTATTTCACTTAAAGTTTTCTCTCTTTTTCTTTTACAATCTATTTAAATCAAGTTTACTTTCACCATTTATGTTTTCAGGTTTGTGTTTACACTTACAATCTATTTAAATGAAGTTTACTTTCACCATTTGTTTTCAGGTTTGTGTTTACACTAGCAGCTGAAATCAATTCCTTTTCTGGTGATGAGAATTTATCCTAAAATTGAACATCAATATCCATCTTTTTTTTAACAAACATAACTGTTGAGATGTTTTCTTTCTCATGCAGACCTTTTTTTTTGTTAAAGATACAGTGAGAATCACATGATGGCGCTTTTATTCCCCATGCTTGCTGGGATTGTTCTTTGTTGTATAATTATAAATATTCATTAAAATGGTTTTTTCATTGTCTGTTTCCAAATCTGGTCACCTGGCAACAAGCTTGACCTCAGGTCATTATTCTTTAACTTTATCTTCGTATAAGTCAATTTTATTAGTCAGTTAATAACATTCATGGTTAGTTATATTAGATGTATGTGCGTATATATTTATTTTATTACTGTAAAAATATAAAAATTCATCTCTTTTTAAAAAAAAAAACCAAAAATATTAATTTGTTTAGCGCAATGTTTGTGCATATATATATACATGTTTAATAAAAAACTACTGGGCTCGATTTAAGATGTTGGAGATTAAGGCAGGTGGGTTTGTTGGTTGTAAGTCACTCTTACAACTCCTCAATCCTTACAGGGTTAAAAATTTTCATTTATATTTCAAAATTTCAGCACTCATAAGTGTATTAGTGTGCTTCTAATGTATGGCTATTTTGGTTGGATGAAGGGTTGTTATACCTATTTATTGACCATCTCATGTTTTTTTCCTCACAGCAGATTTGGAGAAGTTTAACTATCTACCTTATACCGAGGCAATATCATTGGATGGATGATCTGGACTTTAGGGCTTTGTATGGTTTTGTGGTTGAAACTGAACTGATAGTGTGTCTGTCACAAATGGCACATAAGTTTATTTACTAGTCTTCTTCCTGCTTCTTTGAGCCTTACTGAATTCATGAAGGTCTAGCTAAATATCAGAGAATCCATTTATTTGTATGGATTGGCTCCTGTAATTTAGTTAGCCTCAAGGTATCCCAATGACGACATTTGCGCATTAATTGGAAAATACCCTCATCAAACTTAATATCCCTAGAGCATTAATTGGAGAATACTCTTATTAACTTAATATCGCTAGTCATGTATTATACTTTTTTATTACATTGATCAAGTTATTTTTATTTCTCTTTGATATGATTTACATTGCCTATATATTCTATTTGGTGGTTTAGGAAAGTTTTAAATGGCACTGATCTTCTCTGGATGAGGGATTATCCCATTGCAACCAATAATATGAGCTAAAAAGACTACCTGCTTGGAAACTAGGGTATTCTTTTTGAAGTTGATTGTAATCCCTTTTTTGTAGCACTCTTCAAAAAATAGGGCCTCATCCACATAAATAGTTATGATGCTTTACCTCAGGAGATAGGGTCTTATCCAGGCATCTAATCAGACCAGCACCACAGTTTATCAATCCAAAAGACATCCTATTAAATTGGTATGTAAAACCCTTGTATCAGAAGGCAGTATATTGGCGATCTTCAGGATGAAGTTTGATCTGCCAATAGCTGGAGGTCAAATAGAAAGTGGAAAACCCCTTTCTTCCAAATCTCAAAATAATTCATGAATAGGCAGTGGGATGTTTCTGTCTGGGACAGTAATTATGTTTAATAGTCTTGCATCGAAACAAAATGTCATCAACCGATCTTTCTTCTTCACAGTTATAGACTGAATTACAGTAAGGTGAAGAGCATTTGGAAATGATTCCCCAATCCAGTATTTCATTAATCTGCTTGGATATTTCTTCTCAATACTGGTATCGAATGGTATATGATCTTGATTAAAATGGTTGGTCATGTACCAACTTAATTCTCTGTTGGAATCCCTCTATCGCTCCTGGTATCTCTGAAAAAATTGGATTGAATTCCTTTATAACAGATCACAATTTCAATGCACCATCACTTCCAAGCAAGTTTGATTCTGCAAGTTTATTATCTAAGAGTGCTTCTGGGACACTGGGTGTGAAAGTCAACTTCAAGTAGATAATATCTCAGAAGCAATGTCATTTCAAAGACTTCATATTTTATTTGAACTGTTTTATTAGAGAAATCAATTAACGCAGGTGCTCAAGTGTAGAAAGTGCCCCCAGAATGATGTCATAAATTAAGCCATTCAGTATTAAAATTACATGATACAGGGTTGTTTGGCCTACTTAAATCTCAACCCAGATTTGTTTCTGAGCTAGTTTAGCTTTGCTGTTGTTAGCCATGGTAACATAAATGGATTTCAGTGGTAGGGTCTTGATGTTGACTCGTCAGAATCTCTTGGTAGTTTGTCTGAAACCAATGAAATCTGGCTAGCAGAATCCTAATACTACTCTACTCAGCAAGCCTTCAAATAAAACCTCTATTATGGGGCAGCTTTGCAAAGTGAGGTTGAGCACTTTGCCTCCCATGAATCCAGCATGTTAGTGATTTCTTGCTCAGGAATTTGATTCAGGTTCCTCAATTATTTTGGTTTCTTGAAGTGAGGAACATTTTTCACAAATACCATTTAGTTGGTTTTTGTTGGACTATGGGTGTATATTTACTACACCCTGGCTTTAGGGATTTTCCTGGGCTATTAGAAGTTATCCTCATTTTGCTTGTATTATTATGGCTTCTTTTAGGCAATCAGGTATAAAGTTTACTTCTTTGTAGGGCCTTCTGCTTCCAGTGATTATGGTTTTTGCTGTTTTTCCTTCGATGATAGAAAATGGTGTTAACCGTAGCCTCTCTTTCCTCTTCTAAAGAGCTCAAATGGCTAGGTTAGTATTGTTCATGTCAATGTTATTCAGTAGTTCTGCCATTTGCTCTATTTTGAGCGGTAGGTTTCTCTTTATCATTCTATTCATTTCACTAAGATGATAGTTATTAAGAGTCCTTAGTTTAGTGTCCTGGCAGCAAAAGAACTTTGTCAGGATCTCACTTTGTATTGGTCTACATTTTTCCTGAAACAGATGCTATAACAGGGCCTCTTGTCTGTTCATATTCCAGAAATTCTTGATCAGCAATGCTTGGTAGTCAGCAAAGATGGATGAGGCTTGGGATATTGACTCCTACCTCATCAATGCATCTCCTTGTGACTGTAGGTGATGATCATATTATCTCCTGACAAATTTCGGTTGACTGAAAAGTAAGTGCTCTATGAGAGCTTCATTGGTGATTCTCTCAAACATTTTTAATCTGACAAGTTGGTTAATTGTGCTGATTTCAGCAGAGTGACTATATATCTTATTCATTTCTGAGACACCCACCTACATGGTTCTTATGGTTAGTTTGCCAAGTACTTGGAATTAACACTTCCAAATTAAAGCCAAGAGGGTATTACATGATGTGTGAGTGTGGGTGAGGGTAACTCCCAGGTGATTTTCTCTACCACTCTGTTCCTCCCTAATATTCTGGCTGTCTGAATTAATCCCAATTCATCACATTTCAATAATTGGTGGTCCTTGGCACAATTGTGACTCTATCATTAATAAATCTGTGGTCAATGGCCTCGTTCATCTTACTAACTCTATCCAGTGTCTCAGTGATATTCTCTATCAGCTTTCTTGTTTATGATGGTATCCATTTCAATCAAAGCTATCTTGTTCTTGAGCTGTCTGAGCTGATGGTCAAGGGTTCCTATAATGTTCTCACATGACTCTACCTCAGCACTCTGTTTGGCAGAGTTGTTCCATTCTTAAGTGCATCTTGGACCTTGGCTTGTAATTTTTCTTGGTCCACACATATTTCATCTCTAAAAACTTCTTGGCTCTCATGCATTTTGTCACATTTGATGTTCACTCTCTCAATAATGTTGTGCTGGAACTCCTGGAACCACTGTTGGCAAGTCCTTTCCTCGTTCTTCAGGCTGCCTATTGTCTGTTTAATTTCCGTGTTATCTTTCTGAACATTATCTATATTGATCAAGAGTTGACCCATATCCGTGGATAGTCTGGTTTCTATCTCCCTCATATCTGTCTTCAGGTCTGTCCTAACACCATCTGTATTCATTTATAGTTGTCTTCCATGCTGGCCATTCTGTTGCTCAATTCTTCTTTCACCTCCATTTTCAGGCTATTCATGTTACTTCTTAGGGTGCTCACATTGCTGTCCAACTTTTGGTTTATACTATTCATGTCATCTCATAGACCACTGATGCTACTACCCAACTTTTGGTTCATTCCTTTCTTGATACTCATGATGGCCTGGAATAGTTGTTTCATAATCATGGCATTTCCTGTGCCCTGTGTTACCTTGTCCTCAGGTATGTGGGGCATTTCATCGCTATTTCTGGTGCTTGCGGTAACACTTGATCTGATACAAGTATTTGTGGAGTGTTTGACTTCTGCTATAGACTCCCCAGGAGTTTGGATCAATGGAGACCATTCCCCACTACTACTAGTATCATCTTCCATTTCATCATCATTAGTATCTTATACTTCTTCAGAAAGTTCCACAATTTTGTTCAAAAACATTTAGTAACATTAATGTGTTTTAATGCAAATGGTTATAAAGCTTATACTTATTTATAAAATTACACCGTAGGGGTCTTTGTCACTTCATGCCATTTCACATTTATCATTTTTCTTTTGTGTATGTTTTACTGCCTATCTTTAAATGTATGCTTTAGCTTGCCTGATTAACCTTATTTATTTAAATATTGGCTTACACTTATCATGATCCTTTTGTTATTATATATGCATTCACCGCTTCTAACATTGTTTTCTTAAATGCAAATGTACAAGGTCAAAAAAAAAAATCTTTATGTTAATTCACTTTCATTGCTATTGAATATATTTTGGTCTTCCGCATGAGTAAATCCAGTGTGATTATAAACTTTCAAAGTTTGAGGGTAAGGGAAAATTTGAAAAGGAAAAAAAAAATTGCTATTGAATATATTTTGATCTTCCACATGAGTAAATCCAGTGTGATTATAAACTTTCAAAGTTTGAGGGTAAGGGAAAATTTGAAAAGGAAAAAAAAAAATTGCTATTGAATATATTTTGGTCTTCCACATGAGTAAATTCAGTGTGATTATAAACTTTCAAAGTTTGAGGGTAAGGGAAAATTTGAAAAGGAAAAAAAAAATTTTTTTTTTTTTGTTATATATGTAGATTCCAATTTCTGAAGTCAAATATCCCTGGAAACTTTTTGTTTCATGCACCTAAGATCAGGGCATCAAATGTAACGTCACTGGCCTTGCAAGTTCAGAGAAAAACCAACAAAAAAACTTTTTTTTTTAAACCAGTCCAATGGCTGGACCTCTTTAAGTATGGATGCCAGATATAACGGGATGGTGGTTGTCACAAGAAAGAGGGAGCACTGATGGCGCGATGAAATGCTTAGCCCATGATCACATCTATCTTCAGTATGGTTGCTCAATGTTTACTGGTTAAATTTAGATGCGATTTGGACTAGTTCATCCACATCTCACCCCCTTTTCAGTCTCCATTATGCCACAATATTAGAACTTGAAGAATTCGCAATCGGCTCTCTTCAGGGATGAACTTACTTAATTTACTACCTACTGTGCCTCTCTATAAGGAGGACCAATTGGCATATACTCCCAAAATATTCCTATTGTCAATATATACATAAGGAGTGGTATGTGGAAAGGAATAACTAATTTATATATTTAGCATAATTATTTAGTGATGTGTAGATGTTAATTATTTAGTGATGTGTAGATGTTAATGATTAACCTATTTATTTAGTGATGTGAATACATGATGATGATGATTAAGTAGAGACCAAATTGATTGCAATAACCCAATAAATTTATTAAACAATTGTAACGGTATCTCTAATAAAATATTATTAAATTCATCTGTGTGGATTGTTTAAAATAAAAATTTAAATTTAAAAATTAATAACCAATCTAAAATAATAAATTTTATTCCTCAATTTTATTTATATGTGCGTTAATAAATGTTTGTGTGTTAATTACTGGCAGTGGCTTATTTCATTTTTTTAAAAAAATATTAATATATTTCTTTTAAGCAAGTTTTATATTAAATCTCTGGCTGACGGTCGGAATAAAATATATATGTAAAATTGGATCTTTAACAGCACGTATCTGCCTACTATATAAATTTTTCAGGTTCCAATAGCCTGATAGCACCCTGTACGGCAGATATGGTAAGACTCTGTTCGCCCCGACCGTTATACAATAAACAAAATGCAACAGTACTAATAAGTGGAATAATGAGAGACAAGCATGACTTTCTATCACTTTAAGATCTTAATACAACCAATATCCCAATCCCAAATCCCGTGATAGAAATCCATACCCTGGCAATCTTTATTTACAAAAAAGAAAAATAAATTCAGAATAATATATTTAAAAAATGAAATAAATATGGTTTTAATTTCTCCTTATATGTAAAAACAAAAAATACTTAATTGTAATTATTAGTTAGAGAAAATATAACTTACTATTAAAAATTTATCGGCTGAACGTTTTCGAGGAACCATGCCTCATACTCATAGCCTTCATGAAAAGTGTAATAAATATATGCAAATGTAAATATTAAAATAAGCTACTGTTACGTAGCCCATTTTTTCGAGATCTCGAAGCATGTGTCCTTTCTGTTAATGGCATGGATGTCTCTATTAATATAGAATGTCTCCTTTATTTTTTCTCCTGTAATCATTTGGCTCTGAACATAAAATAATGGGGTTGGCAGGTATGAAGTTGTGCCCAGATTGTTTACTATGTTCGAAAAATACGGAGGATGTGTTGCTGTTCGTTTGAGCTCTGTTGAATGTGTAACGATGTTGAGCCAATCTGGTATTAATTGTGGCTTTCGTTTCCCCATAATATGTAGCGTGGCATCCGGCTTGAGGGCAGGAAATAGAGTACACCACGTGTGGGGTGAGCGAACGATCAATGTGGTCTTTAGAGTTATTGATCAACCTATTGGAATTGGGTGGAGTTCTGAATATTATGTTGAATTTATTGTTTAAAGTTTTCGTTAGTTTGCTGGATATTTTAGGGATGTAGGGGATTGTTATTCTAGGTAGATTAGTGCGAGGTAATTTATTGTTTATTGTACTATTAAATTTCATGATTTTCTTTTTAATGGTTTTATATTTGAATCCTGCTGCTAATAGATCTTTAGTATAATTGTTTATATTTTCCTTCCTATGTGCTTCGTATTTACACAGATGAAAGTTTCTAAACAAAAATGCATTAAGACCTGCAAATTTGTGCGATGCGGGTGAGTTAGAGTTAGGGTGGATACAGCTGCGAATTTCAAATGGTTTAACAATCATTTTGTAATCTATTGAGTGGCGATTTCTCGATAAAGAGAGGTCGAGATATTTGAGTTCTTTATTATTTTCATATGTGATAGTGAATGATAGTTTGGTTGAGTTTTGTAATTCACGTTGTATATTTAAAATATTATTTTTAGAGGTTATGATGAAAATATCGTCTACATATCGTATATATGTGAAGTCTAGGTTAGTGTTGAAGTATTTTGGAATGATGGATTGCTCGTATTTATTTAAATATATACTAGATAAAACACCACTAATAGGAAGGCCCATGGGCCAACCATCTTGCATTGTGTACCATTTGTTTTCGAAGAGTGTAAATATATGGGAATCAAGCCATGTCAAGAAGGCCATAATAAATTTAATTCTTTCATTAGGACAAGATACTCGTAACAGCTCTTCGTGTATAATTTGGATGGATGCTTTTCTATTAATTGATCCGTATAATTCCTTCACATCCATCGTAGCCATAACAGAACTATGAGAGATTTGAGTATTTTTAATTCTGGAGATGAATTGAAAAGACGAATTTATCATGTAAGAGCCAAAATTAAGGTAATCTATAATTAATTGATTGATTAATTTGGCTGCATCAAAATAATGCACGCCAGCGAAGTCCATCATCAATCTAAGCGGTTCGCCTGGTTTATGTAGTTTTGAATTGGCAAACATTCGGGGGGGGGGGTCTAGTGGCAGAAGGATAAATCCTGTAATACTCAGATTTAGTAATCCCTTTATCCCTAAAAGTCCGAAGCACGTTATTAATGAATTTATCTCGGTCTAGTTTAATATTAAAAGTGTTATCATGTACTAACTTTAATATTTTAATTTGGTCGTGCATTTTATTTTTGTAATCTGTGTTATTTAATAAAACAAAGCGATTGCCTTTGTCTTCTTTGAGACAAGTAATATTGTGTGTTTTGAAATATTGTTTAGTATTTAACACACTTTTATTCCATGCCTTATCTTCTTTATCAACCAAATTGTTATTTAATAGTTTAGCTATATCGGTGATGATAGCGTCTCTTTGTATGTTGTTAATGAGAGACGCTTCGATATCCGCTATTAGTTCAAGTTTAGGGGATGTCCAACTTCCTCCTACGTATTTAGGTCCGAGGGATAAAATTTTCTTGATTTCATATGGTGGTATAATTGAGGTTTTGTTAACGAACGGGTCTATATTAATCCTGCGGCGATTTTTATTTTGTTTAATAGACAAAAAATGTATTTTATTTTCAAATTTTACTATTTGAAATCTCTCAGTTTTATGCAGTTTATCTTGCATCCACTGGGGGATTACGTAGTTTGCAGTCATTTTGTTCCATCTGATTGTTTGCTTTTTGAAAGCATTTCTGCATCCGTAAGTTATATGTGCCAACAGTTGTTTCTGCAATTCATTCTCTTAATTTTAAAATTATTGTAAATTGTTCTATTAATTTTCACCACACAGGAATTGGGTATGACATTATAATCCTTACATTTAGAAAAGAAAAAAAGTCTTTGCTCGTATTTGATCATCGAAATTCCGCAGTGTAAGATCTGTTTTTCCTGACCTCTATTCATTATGTAATAAATATGGTTTTAATTTCTCCTTATATGTAAAAACAAAAAATACTTAATTGTAATTATTAGTTAGAGAAAATATAACTTATTATTAAAAATTTATCGGCTGAACGTTTTCGAGGAACCATGCCTCATACTCATAGCCTTCATGAAAAGTGTAATAAATATATGCAAATGTAAATATTCAAATAAGCTACTGTTACGTAGCCCATTTTTTCGAGATCTCGAAGCATGTGTTCTTTCTGTTAATGGCATGGATGTCTCTATTAATATAGAATGCCTCCTTTATTTTTCTCCTGTAATCATTTGGCTCTGAACATAAAATAATGGGGTTGGCAGGTATGAAGTTGTGCCCAGATTGTTTACTATGTTCGAAAAATACGGAGGATGTGTTGCTGTTCATTTGAGCTCTGTTGAATGTGTAACGATGTTGAGCCAATCTGGTATTAATTGTGGCTTTCGTTTCCCCATAATATGTAGCGTGGCATCCGGCTTGAGGGCAGGAAATAGAGTACACCACGTGTGGGGTGAGCGAACGATCAATGTGGTCTTTAGAGTTATTGATCAACCTATTGGAATTGGGTGGAAGTAAAAGGTTTCAAGTAATATATATAATAAAAATTTATTCAAAAATCGTCAATCTATCTTGCTAATTATTCTATATACAGACATCCCTTATATGATTCATGAGAGTTATTATTATCCCCCTTCTTGAATGAGAGAGACCACCATCAATATACATATATATGAGATTATGAAAGTTAATAATAAAAGCCATTCATTCAAGAGAATGCCTTCTTGAATGAGAGAGACCACCATCAATATACATATATATGAGATTATGAAAGTTAATAATAAAAGCCATTCATTCAAGAGAATTAATCACATGTACTAAAAAAAAAAAATGTATAAGATTTTAGTAATAAGAATTTTGTTTAGTCAGTAAGGTGCTATTAATATTGAATATTGTCAAAATCTTACTCCACCCCGTAGTCAGATGAATGGTGTCAAGCTTCTGGGTGGGAATGTGGAGATCTAAATTTTAATTTAATATCAAAAATATTTGCTCAACTCAATTATTCTCCCTATATATTTAAAGTGAATGCTTCCATTTCTGAAGCATAGGTTCCCAAACTTGAAAACGAAAAATTAACAGAAATAAAAAATTTTAAAATGACACATAAAAAAAAAATAATTATATAAATCAATAGGGTAAAAAAAAAGTTTATGAGCTAGGCAATCACTGTCCATTGTATTAAAAGTTTCTTGATCCTGATAACTGATCTCCTAGGGTGGTGTACTTGTCCATTGGTTTAACTAGCATGTGTTCACTCCAAGCTAGTAGATTTTAAGCACTATCCAGTTGTTTCCTTAGAAGACAGGGAAGAACATCCACTGGAGATCGATATCCACTATCATTTAATAAGATAGGCATTTTGCACAAGTCATAACATTTCTGTTGGTTGGAGTTGGTCACATGGTATGCTTTCTTTACCTCAACCTCATTGCACTACCTTCCTTAATATCTACAATTATTTATAGAGTGGTTTCTGTGCATAGTGAAGTAGCATAAGAACAATAAAAAAATTATTTGAGACTTCAAGCTGTTGTTCCTTCTTTTCTTAATAACTTTTTTCACTTAAAATTTTCTCTCTCTTTTTTTTTACAATCTATTTAAATCATTCGGTTTACTTTCACCATTTATGCATTCAGGTTTCTGTTTAAACTAGCAGTGTGAAAATTTGTCCTAAAATCGAACATCGATATCCATCCATCTTTTTTTTTTTTTTAACAAACATAACTGTTGAGATGTTTTCTTTCTCATGCAGATCTTTTTTATTTGTTAAAGATAGTGAGAATCGCGTGATGACTTTTATTCCCCGTGCTTGCTGTGATTGTTCATTGTTGTATAATTACAAATATTCATTGAAATGGGTTTTTTGTTTTCCGTTTTCAAATCTGGTCAACCTGGCAACAAGCTTGACCTCAGGTCATTATTCTTTAACTTTATCTTTGTCTAAATCAATATTATCAGTCAGTTATTAACATTCGCAGTTAGTTATATCAGATGTATGTGTGTATATATTTATTTTTATTACTGTAAAAATATAAAAATTCATCTCTTTTTTTCTAAAAAAACAAAAATGCTAATTTGTTTAATGCGATGTTTGTGCATATATATATATATATACACGTTTTAATAAAGGATAAGTTATTTGACAACTACTAGGCTTGATTTAAGATGTTGGAGATTAGAGCAAGTGGGTTTGTTGGTTGTAAGTCACCCTTACAATATATTAAAAATCTTTAAATAATCCAGAGCAGGACAAAGGCTATTGCATTGTATAGAAAAATAGCGACAAACTTTGGTAAAAGCCTGTAGTTTCTTCTTTGTTTTTGCTGTCTAGCTGAGAATAGCTAGAAATTATTTACTAGAAACCTAGTTAGATCGGCTATAAGCTAGCTATATCAAAAAAAATCATAAATCTATTTGAAACTTGAAAATATTTCCAAAATTTATTTAGCCCAGATTTGAATCATAGATCACAAGCATGGCAAACAGATGCGCTAGCTATAATGCTATGAAATCGATACTACATAGCAAAAACATCTTTCTTTTCAAAAAATAAAAATATTTGACAAATGAAAGCAGCTAAGGCTATACTATCAAAAAAAAATTAATCGGATGTATTGTTAGATATTGAATCCTTAATCACGTATATTGTATTTAAAAAATAAAACTGTCAATAAAATATTTACAAACAAACTGAATAATAAAAAATAAAAAAATCTTTATTCTCTAATCCAACATTTTTTGCATAAAAACTGAGAAGAAATAATATAAAATTACAATTTTTTTTCTTCTATTTTTAACTTTTTAAATGTTTATTTACACAATATATATATGTGTGTGTTTGTATATATATCTCTACAAGTGGAAATATAAAGAACTTCTATGAAATTGGAAACTAAAAGACAATAATATAAATGCATAGAATATAGATTATCCAAGATGGGATATAATATAATTAAATAGCCTGGTTAATTAATTAAACAAAGACAAGAGTATATATATTCTGTTTACACAAAACTAAGTGCTTAAAGATATTAATTTAAGAAATTCCTGTTTATGTCTGACAGATAGAGGTAATCTTTTTTATATATACATATTTGAATCCATCACAGGAGATTCAAATTTAGGCTGAATAAAACCTGGAATTTTTAACAAATTACAAGTAGGTTTAGGTAAAAAATTACAAGTAGGTTTAGGTAGCTAGCCTACAGCTAATTTAACTAGCCACACAATTATAGATCCATGAATAGTATTTAATTATTCTTAGCTAAAAGTAAAAAACTTTTATGCCTTCACTGTTTCTCTTTGGAGGAATGTTTCATCATTTTAAATCTAAACATACTTTTATATACTGAAGTAGGTATTTCATTGGTATTAAATGGCTAGGTGCCAAGGTCATGCTGAGAAAGAGAAAAGACTAGTATAAGGATAGAAAAATTGGTAGCACATTTTTGGTTTTAGTTAAAAGTGTAGCTTAGTTAAACACCAGAATAATTTAAAATTCAATTTATTAGTGTAGTACACATTTACACACACAAACACATTAAATTATTTGCATGCACATGTGTGAAAGATAAAAATTTTAAATAAAATTTCAAATAGATTCTTGTAATATGAATGTTTATTTTTTTTTTATTCTTGTTAAACAGATTTAATTAAGGAAAATTAAAAATCAAGCTTTAATTAAATAATTTGATTAAATATGTTTCTAAAAACCATGTAATTATTTTTAAGTTCAAGATTAAAGTTTTTATTTATCAAATAATTTTAATTAGAGATGTTTTTTTTTTTAAAAAAAAAAAAAAGAGAAAACTTGATAACTATACTTTTTGGAAGGAAAGTATAATTGTTTTAATTATATGTAATTCTAATTGGTATGTGCATTTGATAAATGAATTATGCTTGTTTATTAAATTCTATTCAAGGTGAGAAAAATAGGACAATTATTATAAAGGTTATATAAAGGCCAAAAATAACTAGTTTTAATATTTTGCTTTTTATATTTATTCACTTTGCTAGCAGCTTTAAGAATTAGTCAAACTACATTAGTTTTCTAAACTTTTTTTCTATAACAGACAGAAAAAACTTTGTGAAACATCAGTAAAATTCTGTTAACCAAAATAAATGTTAAACCATGAATGAGTGGATAAAAACCATAGGATCTCTCTCAGATTGTCTGTATCAGCCAAAGTGGTATTATCTCCCATGCAAGCCAATCATGAATTATCCCCCAAACTATGAGGACCCACTGACATAGGAAAAATGGATTCAACTACAGCATTTATAGAACATATCTTTATAGAAAATTCCTTATTGTGCACAAGAATAATACAATTGTCATCTATATATTAACTGTGCATAAGAATAATACAATAGTCATCTATATATTCACTAATGCTGAATCAGAAATGATTTGTGAAGTACTCACATTTTGCTTGAAAATTAAAAAAAAAAAGTTGTAAGCCATTTATACATATCATTTACATAGATCTTTATATAGAAAAAAAAAACTTAAGAAAAAAAAAAAGAAATTTATCACTTACCCAATACTTGGTAAAGGATTCCCAAATGCAAATTTACTTTATTTTGGACCTAATTTATTTTTTTTTAAAAGAAAAAAGTTTTTAAATAATTTTATGTTTTCTATTTGAGACAATAATTTTCTTTATTTATTATATTTGATTTTATTATGAATAAAAGACATTGCAAGATCACTAAGAATATATCTTGAGATGGAAGGGAGAATTCAAAAAATGTGCTCTTCACCATAATAATTTAATGGTACTTGAAGAGATCATTAATCATGTAAAGAAAAAACATGATATTGGAGCAAATTTCTTGTAATTTATATACTATTTCTTTAAAATGTGTTATTTAATATTATGAATCTTCTTGCAAAAATTATTTATTTTAACAACCAATAATAGTGTTTTACCTATAAAGAAGTATCAAAGATAAAATTAAAATAAGCTTTATAAAAATAAAAATTTACTTAGGATTTAATGAATTTCTAAATCACTAAAAATAAATTTTATTTAATAGTAACACAATGAACGTGTGTGAGTGTGTAATATTTGTTAACAAAACATCTAGATTTCTTGAAGTGCATGCTTTTAGAAGTAAATAAATGAATTAATTTTGAAAAAGTTACATGAATACTTGTAAGAGTTCTGCCTTGTTTAAATATGATAAAATCAAAAAAGCAAGCAACAAATAATAAAAATTCATATTAATAATAATAATTTATACTTCATTGCCAGAGCTGTATATACTGAAAATTAGATATTGTTGAATACCTACAGACTGATTTAAAGGAATTGAATGCAAGTTCATGCACCAATATAAATTATAATATAATCATTTAATATTAAATACGCTTAACGTATATAGTGAAATTAAATTCAACGATTATATTAATATTTCATAAGGCTAAGCGCTTTCAGAGCTTTCACTCATATTCATAGCCTTTTAACGTAGTAATTTATGCAAATCTATGCAAGCTTATTTATATTGTCCATCTCTTAGAAATGGAAAAGCATGTGTCTCTCCTGTTTATTGCTTTTAAATCTCTTGATATATACCATGCTTCCTTCACCTTCCTTTTGATGTCATTTCTTTCAGTTGTAATTATCCTAGCATTTGCAGGTTCGAATTCATGATTAGCCTCTATTTGGTGGTCCACAAATACTGAGCTGCCTTTGTTTGTTCTTAATACTCTTTTATATAAGTATTTATGCTGAGCCACTCTGTTGTTTATAGTGGCCCGAGTCTCACCATAGTATACTGCACCGCAGTCCGCTTGAGGGCATGCCAACCTGTATACAACATGTGGTGTTGATTGTAGGTCAATTTTGTCCTTAGAATTGTTCAAAATCCTGTTGGTGTTTGGAGGGGTTCGAAAACCTACTGTAAATTCATTTTGCAATTTTTTGACCAGTTTTCTAGCAATGTTAGGAATATATGGCAGACATATGCGTTGTTTTTTGTCCTTACTAGGTTTGGTTATGTTTTCATAAAATGTTTTAATTCTTCTGTTGATGGTTATTAAATCATAACCAACCTTCATCAGATCATTAACATATTGGTTAATATTAATTCTTCTATCTTCTTCATATTTGCACAAATGGTAATTCCTGAACAGAAAGGCAGAAAGCCCTGCCAATTTGTGGGCCCTCGGTGTTATCGATTTAGTATGGATGTATCCTCTAATATTTAATGGTTTTACTTTCATGTTGTAATCAATGCATCTATGTGTTCTAGTTATTATTAGGTCCAAATAATTAATTGTATTAAGCTCACTCTCTTCAGTGCAGTTAAATATTAAGTTGGTATGTGCCTGCAGTTCATCTTGAATGGCTTTTATTATAAGTTTAGGTGCTGCAATGAAAATGTCATCTACATACCTACAATAAATTAATCCATGTGTTTGTTCTTGGAACTTTGATATAATCTTGCTTTCAAAATAACCGATTACAATACTAGATACAATGCCACTCATAGGCAGTCCCATCGGCCATCCATTATTCATCCTATACCATCTATTTTCAAATGTCGCAAATATGTTCTCATCCAACCAATTCATGAAGTCAATGATAAAATCAATTTTCTGTTCAGGACAATGATTATTTTGAAGCTCTTCTTTAATAATCCTGATTGAACCTTTTCTATTAATCGATCCGTAGAGTTCAGATATATCTATGGCTGCTATATTGAAACTGTCATTGATGGCTGCATTTTTAATTAAGTCTACAAACTCGAAAGAAGATTTTATAGTATATTTGCCAAATCCTATTAATTCTATTAACCATGAATTTATTAATTTTGCTGTGTTTGCATAATGAACACCTCCAAAGTCAAGCATTAGTCTTAATGGAGTCCCTTGTTTATGCATTTTAGCATTCGCAAACATTCGTGGTTGTGATGTGGCAGATGGGTATATTCTATAATATTCAGCTTGATTTATTCCTTTATTTTTATGCTTGCGCAGGATTAAAGAGATAAATTTTTCTCTGTTCATTTTATTATTAACCTCAGCTGAAAACTCAAAGCCCAATTTCTGAATTTGTATTCTCATCTTTTCTTTATATTCTTCTTCATCCATCAAAACGAAGCGATTGCCTTTGTCCTCTTTAAGACAAATAATTTTATTTTCAATAAAGAACTTTTTCGCATTCATGACTTTATTGTTCCAGCCATTATTTTCAGTATTCAATTTCTTATTACTAATGATCCTGTTAATTTCATAAATAACATTATCTCTCATAGGATAATTAATTAAAGCTGCTTCCTAGTAAGGACAAAAAACAACGCATATGTCTGCCATATATTCCTAACATTGCTAGAAAACTGGTCAAAAAATTGCAAAATGAATTTACAGTAGGTTTTCGAACCCCTCCAAACACCAACAGGATTTTGAACAATTCTAAGGACAAAATTGACCTACAATCAACACCACATGTTGTATACAGGTTGGCATGCCCTCAAGCGGACTGCGGTGCAGTATACTATGGTGAGACTCGGGCCACTATAAACAACAGAGTGGCTCAGCATAAATACTTATATAAAAGAGTATTAAGAACAAACGAAGGCAGCTCAGTATTTGTGGACCACCAAATAGAGGCTAATCATGAATTCGAACCTGCAAATGCTAGGATAATTACAACTGAAAGAAATGACATCAAAAGGAAGGTGAAGGAAGCATGGTATATATCAAGAGATTTAAAAGCAATAAACAGGAGAGACACATGCTTTTCCATTTCTAAGAGATGGACAATATAAATAAGCTTGCATAGATTTGCATAAATTACTACGTTAAAAGGCTATGAATATGAGTGAAAGCTCTGAAAGCGCTTAGCCTTATGAAATATTAATATAATCGTTGAATTTAATTTCACTATATACGTTAAGCGTATTTAATATTACATTATTATCAATAGTGAAGAAAAAAATCGGAAATTACAATATAATCATTGTTATTTATAATTAAAAAATCTATTTACTATTAGCTATGGTTATTCATATGATCTAAGAAAATGATGATTACTGATTTAATTATTTTACTTGGGTTGCCATGTTTAGACAGCTAAGACTTATACCATGAACACAAAGTTACAAACATTACTCAGAAAGCATTGCAGATACTTCAGTGATTCAGAAAAAAATAAAATAACATCATATTTCTGCAAAATTCTTTATCTTTATGGTCTACCTAAAATACATAAGGATCATGTTCCATTAAGATTTATTGTTGGTTCTAGAAATTCACCTTGTCAAGATTTCTTCTTAAAGTTCTTAGTCCTTTAGCATATAAGACCCAGTCCTTTGTCAGAGATTCTAGTCACTTTGTAGAATTAATCAAGAACATGAAACTGGTAAGCTTTGATGTGGAAAGTTTATTCACAAATGTACCATGTGAAAAAGCATCATGTATTGTAAGGAAAAGATTAAACAATGATAATAGCTTACAAACCAGAACAACTCTTCTTATTGATAGTATAATGGAACTATTAACATTCTTTCAACAATATCAAGGAATGGCTATGGGCTCACCACTGTTACCTCTAATTAGCAATATTTACATGGAAGAACTTGAAACCACAGCCATAAAAACTACTCCACATCCATCTAAAGTTTGGCTTCGCTACGTGGATGATACATTTGTTGTATGGCTACATGGTGAAGCACTATTACAAACTATCTGGAAACACGTCAACAACACATACCCCTCAATTAAATTCACAACAGAATCAGAACAAGAACAAAATTTGGTGTTCTTAGATGTTTTTGTGACAAGATTCCCTCATGGCAAAATCAAAACTACAGTTTACCGGAAACTTACACATACAGGAAAATACTTAGCTTATATATCCAATCACTCCAGAAACACAAAACATGGAGTTAAACTATCATTACAGAACAGAGCAAAACTATCATTACAGAACAGAGCAAAAGAAGTTTATTCAGAAACTAGCAATTTGGAAAAAGAAAATAACTATATAGAACAAACTCTTATGAAAAATGGTTATGCATAATAAAACCTTAAATAGACAACAAAAAGAACCATCAAAAGAAAAAAAACAATTATTGATACTGTAGTGTACCCACACAAACCAAAAATAATAGATAAATTAAAGAAAATCTGCAATCAGAATAACATCAGAAAAGCCTTCCAGAGCCATACCACACTATGAGAAATTCTAACATCTACAAAGCCTAAACTTGAAATACCGAAATGAAAAAAACTGTAGCTGTGAAATATAATGTGAATGTGGAAGGACATATATTAGTGAGACCAGTTGTCCCATTGAAAAGCACTTACAAGAACACAAATTGTTGATTAGAAAGAAAACAAATGTGTCTATGTACCTATGAACATATGTTAATTGGGTTTTCACAAAAATATTAAATAGAAAAGAAAAGATACAAAGAAAAAATTAAAAAAAGTTGCTCACATGACAATGGCAAACAATCCTATAAGTCAACCTAGTGTGATTATACATAATGTATGGAAACCACTAATCAACTTTGCTCTTAAAAATAAAAAGTGGAGAAATCAGGAGGAACCTCATAGATAAGTATATAAAATTTATACTGATAAGTATATAAAATTTATACTGACTGTTGCCTTTGGCATGATGGCTCAGTTGTTAGAACATTATATTAAAATTCAATATTCAAGAATCTAGATCCAGGTTTGATACCCATGTTAGTGTTATCACTGATCAGGCCAGCAACATCTGAAGAAGAGGGGAAGAATAATATCTCTCAAAATGTTGTGCAACCTGTTTGATATGCTATTAATAACAGTTGAATGTATTTGGAATATTTAAATCAAGTAAAAATTTTCTAAAGACATTCAATATGCATATTAGATGATTGAAATAATCCAATATATAAATACAAATAGAACTCTATGCATGTTTTTAAATAATAAATATTTTATTATTGTGTTAACAATAAACTTATTTGCCATATACAATTAATTCTGCTTTGTCATACATATTTCAAGTATTATTTTGTATGATTGGCTTTATAACTAAAGATGTAGAACATGAATTTTCTTGTGTATATATATAGTTATATTTGATTGTACCATTTCTTTGTACTTTCATTGATCAATTCCTCTTGTAAGGTATTCCAATCTTAATAGATTTCCAGTGTAATGCAGCATGGGTGTGTCATGAAAACTGATGATGATTCGAGATAATTATTAAGATGTTTTTAAAGTTACTATCAATTATGAGGGAATTTGATATAAAACTTTGCTATCTAGTACTGTACTCCAAAATCATTATTATACACTCACATAAGCTATAGTCTTAATATGTGTAATGTGCTCATAAAAACATTCATATGACATTAAATACAATAACATATAATTAATGTTAAAAAAGTGAAATATTTAAATTTGAAGGTAATACAACTCAATTTAATATTTATTAGAAAGATATATGTCAAAATATTGAATCAACAGCTAATGATGATTTTTGTAAATACAATTTTTGTTGAATTAATATTATCTCCTGTTAGTATTTCATTCCATATGTAGATCAAAAAGGATCGTGAGCTCCTGATCTATGCCAGAAATAAATTGTTTGTGTTATGTTTATGGACTGAAATGAAGAAAAGTTAAGAAGAAATATCTAAAGGTAACTAGTTAATCATTATTTGATTTAATAATGTTGAAAGAGGATAAATCATCTTCCAGGTTCTGAAAGAATCTGGTGACATCCAACTGAGTTAATAAGAGCTGCTTTAACCCAAGACAAACACTCAAACTTATATCCTCTCTGTGCTCAGCGAGAATATTGGGAACTAGTTGCATTTAAAGGAGAATCAGTATCCGACCAAATGAAAGAATTCATTAAAAAAATTGTCCTATCTGGATATGTCTGTTTGTGTTGTAAAAAAAAAAAGTTAAAATCATGTGAGTACATTTCAATAACTTATAAAATGCTACACATGCTGCTCTTGTTTAAGATTAATATTTTATATAAAATCAACTAAAGCAACAACTTAGTAAAAACTAAAATAGCATATCAACCATATGATAAATAAAGTTTATTTCCTATGCTTAGATTTAAAAAGTTAATAAAATATTCAGAAAAAAACAACAATGTATGTATAGATGGGTTTCACAGAATAAAAATATCAGAGCTTTTAATTAACAAATATTCAATGAGTAGTGGTTAGTACATCCCCTTGCCATATTCATGACCTAAAATTCAAATACGTACAATAATCTAAAATATTTCCAGATCATTGAGAATTTCTATGCCACTAAGTGACTATTGATTAGTAAATGAGTACTGAGATATTCTTAGCTAAAGGATAAAGATAAATGTTTAATAGAGATTCAGAATAGTTTTAAAAAAATAAAAAAACACTAAAGATATGTTTTTTGTTCCTAAGCAAGTATTTTAAAATGTTACAAATAAAGTGCTGATTTAAAAATTGCTTTGTTAAGCATTTGTCTTCGTTGAAAAAATTAGTGGGAATATGTGAAAATAACTGGTTTTTGATAGAAGTTTATTCAAATTATACATCTACTACATAATAGAATGAAAGCGTGGGGATTTACTAGTGAATGAAAATCTGAGATAGTTGAAATGAAAACTGGTGTTCAATAGAAATGTATACTAGCTTCAACTTTGTTTATTCTATTTTTATGACAATGGATATGAAAACTTTCTGGATAATTTCATGAAACAAACATCAAAATATACATAAATTTTAAAGCGGAGAATTTTAATTTGAATTAACTAAAAAAATAACTTCATCTTCTTGACTCCCAGATTTAAGTGATGATTACAATATCCTTGCCAATTCGGAAGATCATCTACAAAACATTTTAAATGCAAGCAAAAAGAATTTGGTTAAATAATTAATATTCAAACAACTCAGATTCTTAATAACTTTTGATTTTTATAATAATCAGCTTGAGACTGTGAATCAGTTTAAATATTTTAATAGCTTTTTGGATGGAAAATTGAGATGCAGCACAGATTTTAATATTCTGCTGCTATCATTTAACGAGTTAAAAAATATGATCTTTTATTATAGTGATATCTTTTGCAATTAATTTAATTGCGTAAAGCTGTTATTCTGACCAATTTATTGTATGGAAGTGAATTATGGACTTCTATATCAACATAGTATAAAACATTGAAAAAAATTTAATTTTAAAATGTTCCACAAAATTATTCTAAAAAAACAATGATAAATGCGTAAGACTAATCAGAAAATTCTTCATTTTGCTGGATAATATTGAATCTACAAAGATATACCTTAATTGAATTGGGCCTAAGAATGGATTAAAAATAAAACTTCTAAATATATATATATTACAAAGAATTTAAGCATTATTCTCATTATAAAGATTATCTTTAAAAAGATTGCTTTCATGACAGGATACAATCGAGAACACAAAATATAATTTAAAAATAAAATAAAATTAGGCAAGATTTCAGAAATAACTTCTTTAGTATAAATAAGATTAAAATGTAACATCACAAGATCTCACATAAATAAATAAAGAACTACTGCATAATACATGTGTTTCAGAAAATGGTTTGTTTAATCATAAAACACATTTGACATTTCCCCTCCTGAAATCATATAAATAGATTCTAATTAAATATAAATATAGACATATACCCACATACAATATATATATAAACAATATATATATATAATGAATAAATATTAATATATATATATATATTAATAATTAAATATATGAATCATGATAACTTTTAGTTTAAAACATTTAATAATAAATAACTGCATTAAAAGTTACAATGATTTATATATTTAGTTATTACGTAAATAATGCGAACATTTTCATAAGTAAAAGATATGAATGTATATTTCACACTTGTCCATTTATACATTTAGTTGATGGTATTATTAACATTATAGCAAAAATTTGGCTGAATTTCATCAATCAATATCCGGATTAGTAAAGATCATTTAAAAATGTTGCATAGATATCTTTAGTATATATATATTAATTTTTCTATATAATTTTTAAAAAATAACGAAATGACATAAAACTAAAAGGATATTTTCTTCTTTTAATTCTTCCACTGAAGGCAAATGAAACTTTTCACTATCCAAATTCATTAAAAGCTGTTCTTGGTTAGCCAATTCACTAAAAAGATTTGACAACAAAATATAATATGAATAATAATGTTAAACAAACAATATTCTATTTAATAAAAAGTACACAAACAGAATGGACTGTAAAAAAAAAAAAGCTATTTATGAATATCTTATACTACAATAAATTCACTGCTATAAAAAAATAAATATCACTATTGTATAAAATTAAATTGAGAGGCTGCAAACCTCACACGCTTATTACTTATTTGACAACAATCAGATGTTATGATGGCTGTTTTGAATAGAGATCAAACCGTAAATACAAGACAGAGAATTTTACAAAAAAAGGGCGGTCCACCCTCTTCTTTACTTGTCTTTCTATATATCTAAGCCAGTCAAGTATTTAGATTTGGAAGTGTGAAGCTTTAAATATCTTCACATTTAACTCACTGAGTCTAAATTACAAACATATAGCGCGGAATCCTATGATTTATTACGCAGTAGTTTTTTTTTTTTTAGATATTATAACTTGCAGTAAGTAAAGAAGAGGATAGACCGCCCTTTTCTTGTAAAATTCTCTGTCTTGTATTTACGGTTTGATCGCGATTCAAAACAGCCATCATAACATCTGATTGGCTGTCAGATAAGTAATAAGCACATGGCGTTTGCAGCTTCTCAATTTAATTTCAATACTGTTTGCGCTTTATAAAATAAATATTATTTACTACTGTATAAAACAAGCTAAACAATATTTACATTTGTACATTTATCTCTTGATTTCATTATAATAATTATCTTTAAGATATTCTAAAAAAATACAATATCAACAGCTTTAATTGAAAGAATATGAATAACAGCAAAATATAATTTAAAAAAATCACAATTGTGCAAAATCTGATGTTTTTCAAAAAGATTTTTTTTTTTTTTACTGTAGATGATCTTAAAATGCAACATTGCATATCAACTAAATAAACTAAAGTACATGATATACACTGTTATTTTCGTTATCAGTTCCTATTTTATTTAATATTTATAAGTATTTTTTTTATTATCACATAATTCATAAGTTCTAATCAACATTTAATTTCTTATCTAAAATTTTTGTAACTTTCTCAATATATTTTGTTCTACGTCTAAATCCTTTGTTTGAAGCAGTACTTTTATTTTGATCTACATCAATAATTTTATTAATAACATTAGATATAGTATTATTATTATTAATAACTATCGTTAAAATTATTTTAAAATTAATTACCAACACATTGTCCTTATGATAAATGGCAACCAATATTCTTCAAACAAAAAACAAACAAACAAACAAACAACTGTTCTATGATTAAAATGCATTCAACAAATACAATTATCAGTATTTAATTGATAATTATTAATTGGAAATACTTGTATTTCTTACTAATATATTTATCACAGACTTATAACATAACATGTATATAAATAACTTTTACAGTTTCATCCAAAATAAAAATTAAATAAAGTTATAGAAACAATAAACAGTCTTTATCTTTAAAAACTTGTGAAGTTTTCTCTGAATACCATTAAATGGTGACATAAAATCATGATGTCTTTTTTTTTTATGATAATTTCATAATTATCACAAAACCATAAAAAAAGAGTACACTATATAAATCGTGATATCAGAAAATTCACATCTGGCAAGAGTCATCCAAGACAGGTGCAAAATTGATGTGAGGTACGGTTATTCTGAAATCACACAGTGAATCTCTTTTGCTTTGTCAAAATAACAAAGATTCTTATATATTATCTTGATATGTAAGAATGTTCTGAAAAAAATTCTAAAGAATATCTTCCAATAAAATGGTCTCATACCATATTGAGTCTTGAATATACAGGAGTTCCTTAAATTAAATGCCAAACAGATTGAACTGCAATTGTGGACCAATTTATTAGCAGTTTAGATCATTAGTATCAAGAATTTATATATATAATTGATGGTCAACTTTAATACTGAAGTCAAAGATCAAATACATAGCAAAGGAATTGATGTGGATAACCTGCATCTTTGGAAAAATCTGGAATATTTGGATATTTTAAATATGACTAAAACAGTCCATGCTACATATCTGAAAATTTTCTATCTAGCACATAACATTTTTTTGCTATTTGTTCAGCATAAATTTATTATATATGATTCAAGTTTTAAAGATAATGTGTATATATGTTACTTGAATATGAAATACTATAATTTGTTTGAGAAAGATGAAAAACCAATTGCCCTACATGATTTAGTGCAATGATAGACTGCTAGACTCTATCCTGGATTGAATCAACCAGTCACTTGATCTCCTGGTCAACCAATAATTTATTTATTAATTTTTTTTATTGCTATTTAAATTATAAGAGATCTCATTAATTTACAAATGAGTTTCCATATTAAAGAAAAACTTGAAGAAAATGCATTTTATTAAAAACAAAAAAATACAGTCAGAAAATTTGATAAATTAAATGAAAACCCATGGTTAGACATGGTATATATATTCACAATAATACCATTTAGTTAATGATTTAAATTATGATCTAACTTGTATATATAAATGTAATAAAACTTAAACATAGGACACATGCTTTTCTGTGTATAGAGAATGAGATTAAAGATATCTTTTAAAATGAATGATACAAACGTCATATTATCATTATATATTATTACGAAAAGTTGAAATTAGATTATTTTATTTAAAATGCAACTTTTATTTAAATCTTTATATTTTCTAATGTTTTATTTTGTTATTGTTAAGATATTTATTTTATATATATACATACATTATTCATATATATAGTATGAGCAAGTTTTTCCCATATTCTTCTCTATCCTGCTCTATCCCATTTCCACAACAATATCTTTATTAATTCTATGGCCTTTATATCCAAAACCTCCTTATTTTGTCCCAAACCCAGCACAAAAAGCAAGAACCCACTTTTTGTATAATCAATTGTTGATATTTATTTTCCCACAACTTCATATTTGTAATCTTTCTGCTTGTAGGCATTTACAGTCAATTAACAGAGGTCTAATATTTTCTATGCCTTTCTTACATACATTGCAGACTAAATCATCCATATTTTTCCATTTACGTATAAATACACAAAATGATCATATTCGAGCCTTAACCAGTAAATTACTTTCCTTGCTATTATCATAAATTAAGTTGCACCTAATATTCTGTTTACTTATATATATATATATATTGTGATGATCGCACATACTGCGGTCACACATATAAATATTAAACATTCAGAGAATATTAAATATTATGTTTGGCAGAAAAAGAAAAAAAAAGAAAAGCGAGCTTGAAAAAATTTACAGAACAAAGAAATGTTGCAACTAATTAAAAAAAAAAAAAGAGGGAATTAGAATCAAAAGATTCTTGTCTTTTACCCTCCAAAGTTCGGGTTTTGGTGAAATTAAAGTATAAAATTAGAGATATTGGAAAAGTATGTTAAAAAATAAAGCGATAAAGAAATATAAATAAAATGCAAGCTAAAATCCGATTTTGAAAGAAAGTAAAGTTTAAAAAAAATAAAAACCCTTAAATAGCGCGCAAAACAGAGAAAGTTAGACATGATCAAGAGATAAGGATCTGGGGTTTAAAGTACACATTTGACGATAAACGAAATGCGTATATGGAGTGTATTTGAAGCAGGATATAGACAGAAATAATAAATGCTTGTCCAAATTTTAAAAAAAAAAAAAAAGAAAGAAAAACATGTATTAAAATCTGTTTAATTAAAACCAAGAATATTGAAATAAATAAAGATACATAGTGCACCGCGAGTGGGTAAGACCAATTTACATATGGCCGAAGGCATAGTAAGAAAGAAGGTGTGAATAAAAGTGAAACAAAGGATCGGAAGGACAAAGGCTGGTGGAATTTTTTTAATTAAAAAAAAAAAAGTTTTCAAGAGAGATTAGAGCTAGAGACTTCGTGTTGAGAGGGTGGTAAAACACAGCTCCGATCATCAACCGATATAGTTAGCAAATATGACTTTTAACATCGGTGCTTCATCTAGAATGGCTGGCTAAGGCCATCGTGATCGCTGGTCGATCCAGACTTACCGTACAAATGGTTTGTGTCAATATGTAATAACAGCCGTCGTAGCGCCTGCCGATGGATTCATTTAGTTGCGTTGTCCTCGATGCCTTGTCCTTGATGCCTTAACACTGAGAAGCTATACACAACCAAATCTAACCTATGAGCGACCGTCCCTCCTAAAGAAGTGGAGAAATCCACGTGGCGGTCGGCAGGACGTCAGATAAATTCAGAGACTAAAACCTAGGTAAAGATACGTATTTTTTTTTTATATATTTCAATGTGCACATCATTGACTTAGACAATGGCCACCTGCTTTTTGTGAATGATAAAGACATTCTTGAATTTTTTTTTGATAAATACCCAGAGTGACGATTTATAAATGTACCAGCATTTATAAGAGTTTTTATGTGTTCTTTTTCTTGTAGCACTATAGATCATAATCTGTTTTATTTAATGTAAATGTGTTTTATAGATTTTTTTTATGATTGATTTATTCTATTAAATATATATTTTTTTCTATTTAAATCTATCGTCTCGTTCTTCGCCACATTCAAAAAGGGATAGTCTAGTCTTAGGGTGGGGAACTATTATTCATTTTTTGATTATTGAATTAACACGTGAAATTTGGTGGTGCAGTGTTTGATTCCGTTAAATTTATAAATCATCCAAGCGCTGTAACTCTGTCAAATCTTACAGCAGTCAGGAGAAAGTTGATCGGGAAACATAACCTGGGGCTATATCCGTATAGCATACAGGTTCGGTCAAATACGGAGATAGACTCGTCTATTTTCGTATTTCTTTCTGCTTGCGGTAACGGAAAGTGGATGATTTTGAATTATAGAATTCCCCATTATGTACACATAAAAGGGAAGTGTAGCCTTCGATCGTCGTGTGCCCGTTACAATATATAAACTCTTTTTACTCTCCATATTATTTCTCCATTTCTCCAATTCCCTATTTTTAATTAATGAATCTATTCTTCTATCCCATTCCCTGCCACTATAACACTCAACAATTCTCCTAACACAATCATCCCACCTTTTGTATAAGTATACTGACATAAAGTCTTTATCCAAATCTTCTGCATACTGTACTATCTTTCTCATCCATCTTGTTGCCTTCCTTTATTCAAACCCAATAAAAATTATTTTGGCTATTCTCTTATTATCCATAAATTGCAATCTACTGAACATTTTCATTTTGCTTTTTGCATCTCTCATATAAAAACTTGACCATCCCATTTCTCCTTGAATTGCCTCCTTTGCCATCCACACATCTGCATCTAATGCATGTCTTCCTACTTCTCTTTGTACTTTTTCTAAGTAATCTAACACCCCTTTACTAACACATAACGCATCATTACCATAAGTTAACCCTGCTACTGCCACTCCCTTCCATACAATTCTAGCTACATCATATTTATTATATGAAAACACTGTTAATTTCTTTGTCAGTTCCTTTTTTTTTCTTTGCTTCATTTATCAATTTTTTCTCCTGTTCATCCAAACAATTTCTCTGATTACTTAAGGCAATTCCTAAATAGTTATACCTATTCATTACATTGGACTTTATATCCCCCAATAAAAATTCTTTCTCTTCTATTTCCCCAGTATTTATCATCACTACTTTTGACTTTTCTTCACTAAATTTACTCCCCATGTCTTTACCCACCCTTGCACATATCTTCAGCATAACTTCCACATCTTCCATACTTTCTGTGCACAAGAAGATATCATCAGCAAATAAGGAACCTGATAATGTATATACTCCCTTGTCATCTATTAATGATATCTCTACTCTTTTTCCTAGTCTTTCTATTGCTCTCTCCATTTCTCTCAAATATAAAAAGAACAAAGTAAGTGACATAGGGCATCCTTATCATAGTCTCACCCCACTTTTAACTTTAATTGATTCTATATTTTCTAATCGATATGTATAATAATTATTTTCATACAATCTCTTAATAAGATCCACTAAAGCTCCATTCATTCTCAAATTTACTAAACTTACCCATAATCTATTTCTATTTACTCTATCATATGCCTTCTCTATATCTATAAAGACCATATATAACTGTCTACCTGTATTCCTACTCATATCTATAAGTTGTGTGACTACAAATAAACTATCTCCTATATACCTATCCAATTGAAAACCTCCTTGCATTTCTCCCACTATATTATTTTCTTCCATCCATTTTGTGACTCTTCCAGCCACCATATATGCAAAAACTTTATATAACACTGACATTACTACTATCTG
This sequence comes from Epiperipatus broadwayi, assembly GCA_028023455.1. Lineage (NCBI taxonomy): Eukaryota > Metazoa > Onychophora > Udeonychophora > Euonychophora > Peripatidae > Epiperipatus > Epiperipatus broadwayi. The sequence continues at coordinate 4,391,545 of JAQFVV010000053.1, read as the reverse complement.
TCTATAATTGTTTAACTTTCTATAATAATTATCCTTTCCTTTAAATAGTAACCATACTCTTATATTATTCCAGTTATCTGGAAATTCTCTCTTTTGTGCCATCTTATTAAAACATGATAATAGATTTAATTTTGTCCTATTTCCTAAATTCATCACTATCTCTGCTGCCCATCCATCTAAACCTCTTGCCTTTCCATTTTTCAATTTCTTCCTTACCTCATTCAATTCATTTTCTGTAAACATATTTCCATTACTATATGTTTTTTTGTTTGTTATCATTCTGTCCTTCAAATCTAACATTTTTTCTATATCCATTACATACTTATTTAAGATTGTCTCTAATTCTTCTCTAGAGCCACACTCTTTTTCTTCATCATCTAGTAATACTATTTCTCTCTTTCCTACATTCCTTCTTTTAATATATTTCCAAAATTTTTTACTCCCATCTCTTCCACTTTTATTAATATCCTCCAATAATTTACTATTTAATTTCATTCTCTCTATATAATTATCTATTTTAGCCAACTTTTTTTTAAAAATACTTTTCCCATTTAATATTAACATCTTTTTCACTTTCTTTGTTTTTAATAGCACATTTATATTCTCTGCATGCTTTTTTCCTCTCTTTTACACTTTTACTAATTCTCACTTTTCTATTACTTTTATTCTTCTGAATATTCTCACCTAAAACCCTATTTGCCACTTTTTCTACTTCATCACACCAGTCCTTATATTCATCCCCAACAAACTCTTCCATGATTTCTTCTACTTTTATTTTATATTCTTCTAACTTATTCTTATCATTCATTCTCCATCCACATCTTTCACTATCCTTTCTACTTTTATTATTATTTTCCATCACATTACTAACCATTTCTATTATAAAGAAATATGATCACTATTACATACTCTCTTCATTATCAAACACTTTAATTTTCTATACTTTATTCATTCCCTCTTTCTCTACTAATACATAATCTATTGTGTGAAATATATTATTTCTAGACCATGTGTATTGTCCCTCATAAATATTTGATAAATTTCCAATGCTCAAATTCACTCTCTGACAAAAATTTTTCAAAAGCTGTCCATTCTTGTTATCCATGTCATCAATTTCTTCAATATGCCCATTCATATTCACTATAACCATTATTTTCTTCCCCCTTTTTTGAAACTCTGTATATCCTTAACTAGTCATTCATATATGCTACTGTTCCATTCCATTATAGTTTGACTATATCTCCAGTGGCTATATACACTATAGCCACCATCCATTCTTGTCTTCCTAACCTTATCTCATACCACAACAAATGCTCTTGATACTTAACAGTATTTAAATATTTTTTTGACATAACTCCTATACTATCTACCCTTTTTTCTTTTTTTTCTATTTATGCCCTGCCATACCAAGTCTTCCAGTGTAGGTCTTCTTCTCTTAGATGTGTTCCATTACTGCTAATACCTCAAGCTCTTCATTTTTAACTGCTTTGTTTAATTCCAGCCACTTTTCTGCTCTTCTACCACCTTGCATATTCAAATATTCAATTTTAACAATTTCTTCTTTTCTTACTACCCTTTTATAAATTCTTTTGACTCTTTCTTTTCTATTACATTTGTAAGTAGCTTGCTTATCATTAATTTTACAGACCCATTCTCTCTCCACATCTACATTTATAAGTAAATCAGCTACCCTTTGTTTATTTCTTACATCCTGTCTATTCTTCTTCTTTTTAATAATACTGCAATTTAAAACCCTATTCCCCTTTATAAGTTTCCCGAACTATAATATTTTTCATAAATCATACTCCCTAATATTTCACTTCCTTATTTTGCTAAGTGCAATCCATCTTTACTATATAACTCCCTCTTACTAATAAAAAAATCCCACAAATCCACGAACTTAATATTATTTCTCTCGCATAATTTTTTCAATTTCTCATAATCTAGCATATATCTATTGTTGAATCTTGGTAATAATCCAACTATTCCTATTCTTTCTTTAATCTTATTCAAATTACAAATTAATTCTTTGTACTTATCCATTACTTTCTTCAATAGCTCTGACAAATTATTTGTCCCTACCATAACATAAACATCTCTACTCCCTTGTTTCTTTACCTTATCTGTAACATCCCTAATTCTAGCTCCAGGCAAACATATTCTTACATACCTGTTTCTATTTTCCCTTGCAATTACATCTCCACATCTTCTAATTAGCGAGTCTCCTATCAATACTTTCTCATAGTTTACTTTCCCTACTTCATTCATAACATTCTCTTCCACCTTCTGGACTTCCTTATCTAGTTCTTCCTTATAGTTTCTATTCATTAATTCCTTAATCTGATCACACTTCATTTCTAACGATTTTAATTTTGCTTCTACATCCTTTACCTCTTTCTCTATCTTAATTATTCTTTGGCTAACCATCTCCATTGCACTATTTATTTTGTCATCCATATCTCTTGTCACTCCACTAAAAACATACTCTATTCTATCTTCCTTAACTACATTTTGCTCCATTTCTTCTGACTTTCTCTTTAAACTATCTACACTTAGAAACCATTTTTTCATCTCTTTTATCACATTCACACATGATCTACATAACCATACACCTGTTACATCTTTCCTAGTCTTATTTAAGTATTTCAAATGATAACCTTACTACAGCAGGCCTAATTTCCTTCTGACTATTATATATACATTGTGGGATACAAATGCAATCCATATTCCTTATTTTTCAAGTCCCCTACTCCATATTTGAATTTATGCTTTTTCTACTTCTCTTCAAACTTCTTTATACAAAAGGAGAAAAACTTTTTTTTTTTTTTTTAATGGTAATCAATAAACCCATGCTTTCTAACCTTACCCCTCAAACATTATCTTCTTTCTGAAATAAATCACTCTCTTTCTTAAATTGAAAGATTCTTTAATAACAAATCTACTAAAAAAACAACTAATCTTATATACAACTTACTTTTAAAGCCTCCTTGCAGTAAACATACACACAAAAAATTATTTTTTTCTTTTATATTTAAAATGGTTATATCAAATCATTATATGTTATTGACTCAGGCGCTACCTGATACTATCATCAGGAAATATCCCAGGCACATCTTATTTATATATGTTAATATGATTAAAATTTCTGTAATATCTAACAATAAAATTGACCAATACATTACCCATTATGTTTAATACCAGATAAAATTATGTGGATCACTCTCAATGAAATGGATACGGAATTGATATATAACGCAAACAATTTTATATAAATTAAAAACTGGGCACTATTTAAACAAATAAAATAATAATAATAACAATTTATTTACAAACTATTATAATGATAGAATTATTAGTGCATTATTATTTATTTTCTATAAAAAATATACGTTCATTTGTAATTATTTGTCAAGCATAACCGTTAACTATGGCATAATTTATCAAACCTAAGGAACTAATGATATTTCTACAATAGTCACCTCTAAATTAGTATTTATTTTATTATGATTAACTGCAAATGTTAACTTTATAATCAGTTTAAATTATAAATGTAATTATATGATAGAGTACACTTGCCATACATTTCTCTAATCTTTAATATATCACAGATATAATCCCACATACTGTTACCCTCATAAATATAATTCATTATTCAGTTTAATAGTAAATACATATAAGTATACAGTTAGAACAAAATTTGTCTGACAAGTATATACTTAACTAAACTTATTTACTCCTTATTCTAATATAATTGCAAGAGGTGGCTTTCTATGGGTCCGACTCTCTTTTATTTTTAATAATTACATAAACTCAATTCAATGAGGTGGTGAACTCAGGATCCGATCTCAAATATACAAAATTACTACTTCACAGATCATAACTCCATATATAATATACTAGCCGCAGATTCACTCACTTTAACAGTATAAAATAATATAATGTAATATGTAGCTGTCTCTGAAGCACCTATATTTATATACTATTTAAATAAAATAATAATACGTAAGTTATAAACAACAATATTGCTAAAAATTTAACTTTTTATTATAAGTTATACAACTAAATAATCAACTTTTAGTATTTTATTTTAAATATATTTCTCACTTGATAAATTAATTAGTATAATTAATTATTAAGGATACACTCTGATATATATATATATATACATACATATAATATCCAAGACATGTTAAAACACAAAAACATGTAATAAAGTTGATTAATTACAAATAATAATCATAGGGAAATAATAATTCATTTCATGGAATTTGCTCCTGGTATGTTATTTGTAAATTATTTATTTAAATTGTGCATTTTTTTGCAAGAGTTTTATTATTATTAAATTTTAATCTATTGATGAGGATCATTCATTTCTAATATGATATTTATTTATATATAGTAATTAAGTTTTAAGAGATACACTTTCTGGCATTCTATTAATACATGTATATTTATGAGTTTTTCAGTATATATATATTGTAACGGTATACATATGTCATTACATTATTTTAAAATTAAAATAAATAGGAAATAACCATAAGTAAAAATGATTTTTTTAAAAAAAACATAAATGGAAAATTAAAATACTTATTTAACATATATATTATCGCACAAATGGAAAACTTTTTAAAAAAAAGTATTTAAAATTAATGTAATGTAGAAAAAAAAAAAGATCTAAAGATAGATTAATATTTTTGTTAAAAGTAATGTAAAAGAAAATAGAAAAATGTTGATTAATTTCTATTTAAAAATCATGTAAAAATCTTAGTGAATGGAAATGATTGAAATATAATTGTATCTAAAGCAAACTAGCTCTTGGGGCACTTAAATGATTGTAAGGTCAGATAAGAGATAAAAATTAAAGATTGTGTTTACCACTCGAAGCAGATTGACCAATACAAGCAGCAACAAGCGCTTGGGCCAGAAAGAAAAACATCAGGAGTAATAAGATCAGTGACGTCATGTTTGATCGATCCGTAAGATTTGTGATAAGAGAGGCCAAAAATTATAAAAGATGAAATAATGGAATTTAGTAATTAATCTGACTATTAATCCATATATGACAGCTAGCTATAGTGCAGACTTCATGATGTAGGAGTCTGACACGAGATTTAGTTTTCCTGATATTTGCATTAGCTGAGGTGGCCTCCCAATGATGGTTCCGGACAGAATGAATGGCAAGTAGCGACTTCGTTTCCAAGAAGGACAATCTACAAAATGTGATTACTAGGATGGACTTCCATAAACCTGCTGAAATCAGTGGCATTCATAAAGATTTATCATAGAAAATATGAACTTTTATCAGTTGAACTTTTTTTTAAAAATATACCTCTACAATAAGTAGTCAATCCGTAAGAAAATATAACTTTTAAATGAACTTTTATCTGAGAGCAAAAGAACTCTAAATCAGCTAATAATTTTTTTTTATGTATAACGTTTACTTTAATCATGTCCATTTTTCTTTTTATTTATTTTTGGTTGTCATCGAACAGCCTCTATATCCCACTCGATGGCGCAGTTTTCACGCTTAAACTATAAAATATGATCATTCCCAGACCGTTAATTATAATCAAATGCTAAAATAAAAACAAAAGAAAACCATCTTTTTTAAATAGTATTTAATTTTAAATATTATTTTTTATTAACATATACAAATTAAATGATAATAATAAATGTAAAATAAAATAAACAACTTACAATTTGATTCATCTTTTTTAAATTGCTTTTTATTAAAAAAATCAATTTTCTATCGAAGATTTTTTTACTGGGATTACGGCTTTTTTTGTTGTTGTTGTTTAAAAACTCATAATCGGAATAAAAAGTAAAATTTCTTAGTCTTCCTTTTACATTTTATTTCTACAGAGAAACAGATATTATTGTGTTATCGCTATTTTTTACTTTTTTAGTCTTTGTTTTAAATTTTATTATTTTTTACAGACAAACAGATATTACCGCTATTTTTTATTTCAAATAGAATGACAACTAAAAGTAAAAGTTGTTACGGTTAGGTTTAGGGTTAGTTTTAGTTTTAGGGTTAGTGTTCTGTTGTTTGTAAATCGTATTTTTGTAAAGATTTTTTTTTATTAACATCTATAAAATAAATGATAACAATAAACGTAAACTATATTCAACAAAGTATAACAGTAGTCGGAGAAAAGAAAGAAACTAAAACCTTTTTAAACAACAACAAATATATATATATAAAATGTTTATAATATATGCTTTTTATGACATTTAAAAAAACAATGTACAATTGTACTTTTCTTACTGGATATTTTTGTGTTAACAATCTTTTTTATTTCAAAAATACACATACGGTACAATCTTGTTTGTCTCGTGGAATGTTACGAACAGCACATTACTTGACACATTATCTAATTCCAACTCACTTTATACATATATCTCATCAACATTTACTACTTAAAACTTCAATACACTACAGTGTAAAAAGTCTGTTAATTATTACTTTACAAAATCTGAACATTTCAATACTTTAAAATAAAAAAAAATCCAATGAAAACAACATTTCCATCCAATTCAAAAAAACACACCATCTCACCAAGCCGTAACCATTTTATAAACTGAGCAAATTCAGAAAATGTATTTGCTGCTATGCGACATACATCCTGTACTGCGATGTGACATAGTGGCCTGCAATCTGTAGCACAACAAAAAAGTTGTATTATAGAAAACGCGGGTTTGAACGTGTTGGCTACGGAAACGGCATTTTTATGTGTTTTAGCATGAAAACGGCGCTATCCAGTGGGATATTGTGGTTATTCGATGAATACCTTATTTTTTGTTTATTAACTAAATTTTTTAGGTTTAAAGCTTGGTGTAGATGGCTGCATAGAGTCGTTAAGTTTGGGGTTAGGTCATGTGGGGTTAATTTCAGATTATTTGTTTCATAGTTGAGTCAATGCTGGTGGAGGGATGTATAGGTGTTTATATCAATATAATGTGAAGCGTGTTAGCATACAGGGCATTGTGTCCAAATGAATGCATGGCCCAGAGATGTAGCCATCATGTTGCAATGGGACATGAATGTACTTCCCACACTATTGATCTCCTTTCGCTCTATGGATAGGGACTATAAGAAGGGAAGGACCGCTCTCCTTCCATACGAAGCATTTCCTTTTTTAATGTTTTATATATATGATTCCTTCGTCAGACAGACGCACATTCCTGTACTGGACGAGGATCATTTCTTTCAAATAATATCATGCTGCAGACGCACATTCCTGTCAATGTGGTTTTATGCTAACATCTTTATATTGCATTGGTTGCATCTGTATAATCAGGAAGCGAGCATTGGTTTAGCTACGAACTTTTAGCCTGTGGTTAAATGTTTTGAAAAGTTTTTAATTGTGTAGTCTATGAAGCCTCTCTATACTCAACATCTAAAATAAAATTATATAAACTGTCCATCTGTGCAGACTTACTAAAGTTTAAAATAATAATAGTAACAAATCAAATTAATATTAATTTATTCCTCAAAATTATGTGCATAAATAAATGTTTGTGTGATTATTACTGGCAGTGGTTTATTTGATTACTTTTTTGTTCTTTATTAAAAATATATCTTTAAAAATTTAGATTATAAATCTCTGCTTCTCCTTGAGCTAGTGGCAAGGGCATAAAGGTCAATAAAATAAAAATAGAATCTTAACAAGAAGTATCTGCCTACATTATAAATTTTCTAGGTTCAAATAGCCTAGTGGCGCCCTGTATGGCAGATAGAGTAAGTGTCCAACTACCCCAACTGTTATAATATATTTATCTATTTATCTCTTGAATAGAATTATGTACTTTTAATTAACTAATAAATATTGCTTTGACATAGAAATAAAAATGACTTAATCTCCAGGGTCACATGATGATATCCATGATCTTTGCTAAAATATTATAAATGTATGAGACAGATGGTTTTCTTTATGCATTGACATAAGTGCCTAACTATTCATGTTCATGCTTGTGTGCAGTTTGATTAATAAACATTAACAAATAATAATAATGGCAGTAATTGTAATATGTGTAACCAAATAAAAAAAGTGACTACTACTTTCTCCAAGCTACTTAAATTGCGATCTCTGAATCAATGCATGTATTGTTTATATAGAGAATAATAAAAATATATTTTAAAAATTCTTTAAAATATTGTATTAGATGATTTTTAATACTGTTTAAAGTATATAATTGTTAAAGCATTTAAAGGCTTGTTAATTTATTACACACATTGCCATTATTTTTAAAAGCAAATAATTTATTGCATTTGATAATTTTTAATATTGTTTAAGTAATTTATAAAGCACTATACAAAAGTCTGTTTTTTAAAAATTATTGTAAGTCAACATTTTTTCAAATATACATACATAATGTGTGATTATCGCTCATATTTATATTTATTGATTTCTGGCTTAAATTGAGCTAAGTTTCATAAAGCAAAAATCTATATTCTATATATATATAAGGTATAGGCAGATAATAGATAAATAAAATATGGAGAAAAAAAAAGAATATTTTTTCAGAACTGTAGAAAAGTTAGCATTTTTTTAATTTATTGCAAAAGTTGACAATGGAAGCCTATCACTTGCATTTATTTTTCTTTATTGCTTATTTTAGCCTATTTTTTTATTATCAAATCTATATTAGTCTTTTAGTTAATTAATGGAGATTAATATCTTTAAAATCAGGTAAATAACCATACCATTTTAAAACTTTCTCACATGTTAATTAAATATATTTAAAACTTATTTTTCTCATATGAGAATATACTTAAAGGAAAATGGTAAAAGTTTATCAAATTCGGTAGTAATATTCTTGCTGTAATTGTGGTATTTTAAAATTTACTTTTGTACATGTTCAATACATTTAAATTGACATTCCTAAAAGTTTATTAAATTCATTACTATTTCTCTTACTGAATCAGTACCATTTTAAATTTTACTTTAACACATGTTAAATATATATTTAAGCTAAAATCCTACAAGTTTATCAAATTCACTATTAAAACTGATCTAAATTATATGTGGTACAAATGCAATTTAATTAATTTAAAATATATTTACAAAATCAAATTTTACTTGTATTACCAAAGACTATACTTTTCTTTGTAATCTTTGAATCAGTGTTTCCCTCTTTTTGATTTTCTTTTTTGACATCATTCGAAAACAATTACAATATAGATTTTCCATGCTTTTTTACAATTTTTTTAAAAAACAAAAAGGTATAGGCTAATAAAAAATTCTATTCAAAAAACGAAATTCATGCAAGATTCTTCATGTTGGTGCAACATTTGTTTAAATTATAAAGTCACAAACAAACAAACTCACATTTATATAGTTATAGATAACTAATTTTATAAACTAATAACCTAAATAATTTTATTAACACCCCGAATTCAAATCACATAAAATATACCTTAATGTAATTAATGCAAGAGTCAATTCATGTATAAGACACGCTCGGTTATTTTAAAAGGAGCAATACTCGATTTATCTATTTAAGTTAGCATTACAATTACCATAACCCTATGTTTTTCCTTCCCTTTTTATAAGTGGTATTTTGTACAAATATTACGACATTTCACATTTATCAAAACATTTTCTACACACAGTACATTTATTTACATGTATTCATTGCTATGATTATTAAATTATTTGATTAATTTACTTACATTTAAATATTATGTATCAAACCAAAATATTATAAGAAAACTTTTTTTATTGAGATTATCAATTGTTTTTTTAATATATATATATTTGAAAAGAAACACTTTATTTTTAAATTATTTTTAAATAAATATTTTAAACAAACAAAACCTTAAATTAATTTTATAAAAGAAGATGAAGTGAATTTGTTCTCTATATTCTTTAAGCAAAATTAGAAAAGAAAAAAAATTAAAATTTATATAATTTAAACTAACAAATTGTATGCTTCCCCTCATATCAATCAATTAAATAATTTATAATGTAATTCCAATCTTTTTAAACTTTTCTCGGAAAAACGTAATTCAATAAATAAATACATACAACATGTAAACTACGAAAAGCTTATTTAATATTTTTAAATAAAAATGTTAAATATATCAGCATACTATGATGATATATTTAACATTTTTATTTTAAAGTATTAAACAAGCTTTTCTTAGTATACATGTTGTATGTATTTTTTTAATTAAATAACTTATACTACATATATAATTTTTGAATAATAAAATCTAGTCTATCATACAAAAACAGGCAAAACTCTTCACACAGTATTGCCACTCAGTGCAAGCCAGAGAGTTTGTGCATAAATCCCCATCTAGTGCCTACTCATCCAAATCCCCAGACTAATATCTGGCTCATGGCCTTTGTCACTGAGGAGCCTTGAATCTGAGAGCACTGCACCTAGATCTTAGGACCTAATGCAATCCTAATGCCTGTTTTAATAACAGTTATAAGCAAGCATAAGAAATGGTGATCATGTGATGTTTATTGGCTTAGAGGCCATCATAATAGAAAGCTTAAATTATTAATTTTCTGGCTAACAGTCTAATCTATATATATATATATATATTTTCACTTATGTATATGTATAAATGAAAGTCATGAATTGTTTCCAAGCTAGAATTCTTTCTGCAGTTCATTGTGATAATTCTCAATTTAGCAGACATTTCTGCCTCAATGACAAGTATTGTTTCAATTTACTGTTATATTTTTTTTTCCAAGACGGCTGTACTGTCCTTTTTTTTAGATAGGAGGAAATTTCCCTTCTCAGATGTACAGTTTTGTCTAAAATGCTTTCCTAGAACCACTTGCTGATTAGCCAGCATTTTTTTTTGTTTCATTCAGAGTATGGACTTCTTTAAAAACAGCATTTCAGGTTCACCTATGTTGTATCCAACATAGACTTTAGGCAGATAGTGGTTTTTCTTTTTCTAATCAGTCATAATAATGACTCTATAAAGAATAAAGTGAAAATCAAGAAGCAAGAATCATTTCCAAAAAAAATCCCTTTCTATATATTATTAACCTATTGTTTTTGACATCTTAATAATCTTTTTAATTTACATAACCTTAGTGACTTCAGTATACTAAAAATACCTTAATTATTTAATTGATTGAATTTTTATCTTAAATTAAATTATTTTATCTTTATGTACGTATAGTTTGTTTTCAAATCCTTTCATCTGCTCACAAAAATGCAACTCTAAATTTAAAAATCACTCTTAATATTCTTCATCTCTTTATTTATTTTTTTATTTAAACTAAAATGTAGATTTTTAATTAAATTATTTAAAATCTACTTTCTTTATTATTAATGCACCTAATTATGTTGTTTTTTAGTAAAACATTCACACAAACATAAATTTAAACATACTGTAACGATCCGGGGAAGGTGACTTAACGTAATCTGCACTACAGGGCGCCATCTAGGCATTTGAACCTAGAAAAATTTATAAAGTAGGCAGATACGTAAGTCAAAAAAAAAATTTATTATTTTTTTTTTTTTTAATTTTGATTCCGGTCGTTAGCCCATGTCACTAGCTCAGTGGAATAGCAGAGTTTTAATAATATACTCTAAGAGTATATAAAAAAAGAATAAAATAAGCCACTGCCAGTAATTAACACACAAACATTTATTTATTTCACATATATATAAGATTTAAAATTATTTTAGTATGAGTTTTACATTTCAAAATTTAACCTACATTTTTAACTTTGATTTTTGACTTTAATTTACATTTAATTATTATTATATTCTAATTTTACATTTTAATTAAGTTCGCACAGATAAATTTATGAAAGCTTGTTTATAATGTTGAATATAGATCGGTTACATAGATTTCACGGTCAAAAACATTTCAAAATAAACATAAACGATCAAAATACAAAATTATTGATTACTGACAATTGCGGAGGGAAATTTATACGTAACCCAATAGTATTCACCATAAGATACTTGCATTGTCACCAATAACTTAAAAGACGTCCGAATAAATACATTTTAGATACACACCGTAAGGTATCATTATTTATCGAATGTCTATATATTTTGATCAAATATGAAAACCCAAAACATACTTAACCGATAACCAATTCATGCAAGCGTCTATAAACAACTTAAATTTAATGCATTTTTATTTAGGGTCGAGTAGGAATAGACTCCATAGATTTGCATTTAAAAGTAAAATATTCTATCCCTATTTAACCTTAGGCTAAAATTCGCAGTCAAACTGGCATCAATTCATCTGATATATCGATGTATTCAATGTAATACGAAATACGACAGCACCAAAAAGATTAAGAGAAGGCATTGACTCTCATCAGATAGGAATATTACATCTATCTAACGAGAAGAACAATAAAAAAAAACTTCATAGAAAGGAACTGCGTTCTCCGTCTTATAATTCCTTTCATAGGCAAACGGGTGAGTGCGGCGTAAATATAAACGATTCTGCCAGTAGCGAATCTCCGACTACATCTATTAACTACATCAATATATCCAATCCATTGACCCAATTTAACAACGAAACAAATAACCTAAGATTACCCTCCCCTAATATAACTTTACAAATCTATACAGCCATTCATGCCCGACTTAAGTTTAACATTTATATAATTATTTTAACGAAAAACAAAAATCATGATAAAACTTAAAGAACAAAAAATAAATAAATAAATGGAAATGATTTTAAATATATATAAAAAAAAAGAAATACATCAAATAACATTATTAATAAATTAAGTTGGTCAGATAGGATAATATTGCAATCATTTAAATATGGAAAGTTTTAATTTAATGTTCATTATTTATAAAGTTCTTACGGTTTACAAACAGTTCATCTTTATCCATTGCTTGCCATGAACGTGAATTCCCACGCCGTCCTAAGATTGGTATTCTGTTGGCCGATTTATTTATCCATCCGGAGATTTTTTGCTTTAACTGGTCCTCAATGTAGAAAAACGATAGTTCATTTCTCTTTCTTTCTTAGCAAAGCTGAAGGGACTGGAAGAGTGCGTCTTTTTCAGTCCCTTCTCCTTCACTTCCGCACTAACACATATCTGTCACATCGTAAATAATCAATCACTAATTAATAATTTCCAAATTTTCCTTTTATACGTATTCGAAGGATTGACTTGGCATTATGTCATCGATGTGATGATCCTTTCGCTGAGGTCCGATTTCCCGATGGATTTCTTTCATTGGCTATTTGTTTCTATTGTTTTCCTTTCTGACCGATGTTTTTACATTTAAATGCCCAAGGCTGGTTTACATTTAACTAATTAATAATCATTTCATTTCTGATTAATTTCTGTGTTTTTCAAGATTAAAGATATATTTTTATCTCTAAATCTTTTTAAGTTTTTGTTTTTAAAATACCTTTTCTATTTTTAATACAGTTTCATTTTAATAATTTTTTTTATCTGTGCGATTTAATATATACGCGTTTAAGATGATATTTAATTTCAATTTTTAATTCTTAAAAAAAAATTTTAAATGCGAACTTTTTAATTTACTTTCATGTTTAATAAATATATAAAAAAAACAATGTAACGCTCGTTACATATCAGTAAAGTTGCTTAAAAAAAAATATTTTACTTAGGGTTAGTAATTACGGTACACGATTGACGAAGACATTTACAAAACATCCGGTTAATAATTTTACAAAAAGACTATATACAAAAAGAAAAAGAAAATGTTGACTATCGCTTACCTAAGGACCCTTTACGTTTGCATCCCTCCCCACAAGAGTTCTATTTTATTTTATACATTTTATTTTTACACACGGCATGACAAGCAAGTTATTTTATAAATTATTTATTTAAGAAGGTTGCATTGAAGTAAATATATTTTGAAAGATAATGAATTTATACGTGTATATTTGCAGCACAATTATAAATACCACCAACTTATTTATGACTGATTAAAATGCTTAAATAGGATTACACTGAAGTAAATTCCCAACGGTACTCTCCGTAAGGTACCACATTTACCGTCATAAACTTACGTGGCTGTGCCCTCCTATACACATTAAAGCATAAATATATATTAACAAAAAACACATATCAAATGCAACCTTTTGACTTTCTTTTTAACAAAATACAGTTTAAAATTATTTATACTTTCTCGTGTTTAATATATGTGCTATTTCTTTCTGGCAGTGCTTTTATAAGATTTAAAGTATACGACTATATGTAAACAGATAAAAATATTTCATTTTGACAAAATTTGCTCAGGGTATACGTGGTTTATTAAACATCGGCCCAAGTTGGGAAAGCCAGTTGTAATGATCCGGAGAAGGTGACTTAACGTAATCTGCACTACAGGGCGCCATCTAGGCATTTGAACCTAGAAAAATTTATAAAGTAGGCAAATACGTAAGTCAAAAAAAAATAATTTTTTTTTTTTTTAAATTTTGATTCCGGTCGTTAGCCCATGTCACTAGCTCAGTGGAATAGCAGAGATTTAATAATATACTCTAAGAGTATATAAAAAAAGAATAAAATAAGTCACTGCCAGTAATTAACACACAAACATTTATTTATTTCACATATATATAAGATTTAAAATTATTTTAGTATGAGTTTTACATTTCAAAATTTAACCTACATTTTTAACTTTGATTTTTGACTTTAATTTACATTTAATTACTATTATATTCTAATTTTACATTTTAATTAAGTTCGCACAGATAAATTTATGAAAGCTTGTTTATAATGTTGAATATAGATCGGTTATATAGATTTCACGGTCAAAAACATTTCAAAATAAACATAAATGATCAAAATACAAAATTATTGATTACTGACAATTGCGGAGGGAAATTTATACATAACCCAATAGTATTCACCATAAGATACTTGCATTGTCACCAATAACTTAAAAGACATCCGAATAAATACATTTTAGATACTCACCGTAAGGTATCATTATTTATCGAATGTCTATATATTTTGATCAAATATGAAAATCCAAAACATACTTAACCGATAACCAAACCATGCAAGCGTCTATAAACAACTTAAATTTAATGCATTTTTATTTAGGGTCGAGTAGGAATAGACTCCATAGATTTGCATTTGAAAGTAAAATATTCTATCCCTATTTAACCTTAGGCTAAAATTCGCAGTCAAACTGGCATCAATTCATCTGATATATCGATGTATTCAATGTAATACGGAATACGACAGCACCAAAAAGATTAAGAGAAGGCATTGACTCTCATCAGATAGGAATATTACATCTATCTAACGAGAAGAACAATAAAAAAAAAAACTCCATAGAAAGGAACTGCGTTCTCCGTCTTATAATTCCTTTCATAGGCAAACGGGTGAGTGCGGCGTAAATATAAACGATTCTGCCAGTAGCGAATCTCCGACCACATCTACTAACTACATCAATATATCCAATCCATTGACCCAATTTAACAACGAAACAAATAACCTAAGATTACCCTCCCCTAATATAACTTTACAAATCTATACAGCCATTCACGCCCGACTTAAGTTTAACATTTATATAATTAATTTAACGAAAAACAAAAATCATGATAAAACTTAAAGAACAAAAAATAAATAAATAAATGGAAATGATTTTAAATATATATATATAAAAAAAGAAATACATCAAATAACATTATTAATAAATTAAGTTGGTCAGATAGGATAATATTGCAATCATTTAAATATGGAAAGTTTTAATTTAATGTTCATTATTTATAAAGTTCTTACAGTTTACAAACAGTTCATCTTTATCTGTTGCTTGCCATGAACGTTAATTCCCACGCCATCCTAAGATTGGTATTCTGTTGGCCGATTTATTTATCCATCCGGAGGTTTTTTGCTTTAACTGGTCCTCAATGTAGAAAAACGATAGTTCATTTCTCTTTCTTTCTTAGCAAAGCTGAAGGGACT
The DNA here is from genome assembly GCA_028023455.1 of Epiperipatus broadwayi. Lineage (NCBI taxonomy): Eukaryota > Metazoa > Onychophora > Udeonychophora > Euonychophora > Peripatidae > Epiperipatus > Epiperipatus broadwayi. Next base: position 4,375,643 of record JAQFVV010000053.1, on the reverse strand, counting down.
GGAAGAGTGCGTCTTTTTCAGTCCCTTCTCCTTCACTTCCGCACTAACACATATCTGTCACATCGTAAATAATCAATCACTAATTAATAATTTCCAAATTTTCCTTTTATACGTATTCGAAGGATTGACTTGGCATTATGTCATCGATGTGATGATCCTTTCGCTGAGGTCCGATTTCCCGATGGATTTCTTTCATTGGCTATTTGTTTCTATTGTTTTCCTATCTGACCGATGTTTTTACATTTAAATGCCCAAGGCTGGTTTACATTTAACTAATTAACAATCATTTCCATTTCTGATTAATTTCTGTGTTTTTCAAGATTAAAGATATATTTTTATCTCTAAATCTTTTTAAGTTTTTGTTTTTAAAATACCTTTTCTATTTTTAATACAGTTTCATTTAAATTATTTTTTTTTATCTGTGCGATTTAATATATACGCGTTTAAGATGATATTTAATTTCAATTTTTAATTCTTAAAGAAAATTTTTAAATGCGAACTTTTTAATTTACTTTCATGTTTAATAAATATATAAAAAAAACAATGTAACGAACGTCTATGCTCGTTACAATACATTGGTACTCACATCCAGCGGTGAAATTGTAATCTTCATTACTTATGATTATTTATGATTGTTAGTATTTGATAGTATGTTTTATTTAATTAAGTAAGTAAGTTTAACTTTTAAAGATATAAAGAATTGTTTTTAACAAAGTTGAAAATAACAACTCTCGTTTTTTATATTAATGTCAATTTATTTATATGACAAAAGATGGCTATTCTTAAAATATGTGGTAGCTAGAAATTAATAAAGAATGTATAACAGATATAAAAATACTCTAGATTTTCAACAACTTATCTAATTTACTTAATTAATTAAATACTATCAAATAGTTAGCAATCATAGATAATCATAATAATTTTAATGAAGAATAAAATTTCATCACCAGACTAATATATAATTCTTTTAAATACATTTTTCTAATTCTAAATTTTAATTTTTGATTAAAAAAAACTAGATCCACATTTTAATCTATTTTATAAAATTTATTATTTAGTTTTTTATTAAATTTACCTACTTATAAATAAAAATCTATTACATTATTATTTACACTTTATTCTTTTAATATCCATTAAAACAATTTCAATGCTATCTATATTATTACTTCTAATTATTTATTCTAAAATATTATTTTTAATAACTTTCTTTAAAATTTTTTATAGTACTTTTTATATTAACCATTCTCACTGCTGTTAATCATCTTGCTTCCATGTATAAAATCACATGGTAGACTGTGAAATGTTTAGTAAATATATTTGCATGTAATTTAAAAACTCAAAATTTAAAAGTTAGATATATATTTAATATAAAAAATGGGAAAAAATTTAAATCAAAACTATTACAAAAAAAAAAAAGATAAAAAGAAATATAACTACAAGTTAAATAAAAATACAACTGTTTATGAAGTGAATGAAATAAACAATAATTTATAGTAATAATAATAAAAACAATTAAATGTTTAAACTACAATGAAAAAATAAGGCCGAGAATGTGTTCCATATTTTACTATCACTGGAGTACTATATTTGATAGAAATTGTAAAATAATGAGTGTTTAACAAATTTTATTCTAATCTCTACAAATCAACTGGTCTGCTTCTTAATGCTATCATAAATAACTGTGCACAATAAAGAAATTAAAATTAAAGCCATTTTGATTACTTGGAAGATTTAATAAGTAAATAAGATTTCAAATGAAAAAAGAAGTTATTAATATTTTTAAAATTATAAAAAAAAATCAATGAAATTCAAACATAATTTTAATATAATGTCTGATTCATTTAAAACAAAATAATAATAAAAGAAATAAAGAAAGAGAGATATCAATTACAACAATTATTCAGATCTACTAATAATTGAAAAGGATAAAACTAAGGGGAAAAAAATATTTCTCACAAGTTTCACAAAAACAAATGTAAAATAAATTTTTTAAAATGAATTAACTGAAATACATAATTTTGGTTTTGAATGTAGAGACATATATAAATATTTTCTGATGACAAAATGTTTCACCATAATATCTTGAGAAGGTCTCAATGGAGATGAAAGCCAGTTTGTCAAATATTTAAATATAGTTATTAATAGTTGTTTATTTCAATCTTGTTTGATTGATTATTTATTTAACAAAATGTTTCTTTAGCAGTACTAAGATTCACATCTGCAATAAAAAAACCTAAAAATAAATGTCATCATACAACAAAAAAGATACAATAAATGTAGCTTAAAGCAGACTTGAGATTTTTTGGTCATAATATAAACTTTTATGAAATATATTTTGTCTAGCTTCTTCCATCCTTATAAGCAATGCCTATTAAAATATTTAATGGAAAGATCAGAGCAAAATCTATTCAGTAAATATTATTCCTTCCAACAGCTAGATAAAAAAAATTAAAATATATATATACCATTGTAAGATATTAAAGTCAAGCTGTATAAGATCTGAACTTAGCTCTAACATGACAACTTCAATATGAATGCAGATATCTTGATCTTTGATTGAAAGCTCACATAAACCACTCTGCCCCTGATTTATTTTATACATATACATTGTAATAACATCTGTTCTCTCATAAACTTAGTGAATAATCAATATAGACAAAGTAACAATATATTCTATGCCTGAAGAAACCCAAAGCTTTAAGACTTCATTATGAAACACTTCACTCCATCATAATTGATAACAAAATAGCTAGTCACTGTTTATGACCAAGATAAAAACAGAATTATGTGACCATTAAAACGAATGCATACATTCTTCAAAAAATCGATTAAAGTTGGCACAGTGAATAAAAATGTTTAACAAGACCCATATAATAATTCAGTAATAAAATCACATAATATCAGTTGGGTAAATCAACAGAGATCATAACAAATTATTGAATAAGTAACTTGTTAAAACAAAAGTATTTCAAAATGTAATCCAATATAGCATATATTCTGTAAATATATATATATATATATATGTATACGATACACAAAAACAATAAATCATTTAATACTGATGTCACACATATACAATGGAAATAAAAGAAAGATTTTGAAGAATTATTCACACAATAAATAAAAAATCTTTTATATCTTCATTATCATCTTCTTTCCAAAATGATTATGAGATACAATATATATATATGTATAATACTCCCAAGACATACTTTAAAAAAAAAACTTTATTTATTACTGAATCATTCATTAATATTAATTTCTTCTCTTCTGATGTTTCAACCATAACATATGTTCTTTATCAAAAAACAATAAAAAATGTATAAAAATATTTATAATTTTTTTATCGAGAATTTGCCATTAATATATATATATGTGTTTTTTCCTGAAATGCCAGGAAAAAGTACATATTTTTTAAAGAAAAAAGCAGTATATGTGTACTATATATATAACAGTTTTATGTCAACAAAATCACTTTAGTCATTTAGTTAAGCAAAAGTAAAAACTTTCGAGAAGGGGGAGGGGAGTAAAAATAAAATAATAATAATCTATACACAATAACTTTACAGAATATAATTCAACAGTAAACTACTGATTTATCTACATTACAAATGCCATATCAAATGAAAATCCAATTTTATCATAATATAAAAATATATTAAGAAAAAAAACCCAATAATCATAGGTACAATTAAAACAAAAACAAAAAATTCTTAAAACTATAAAATAAATATATTGAAAATGTATTATATTACAGATATCAATAGAATATTATGTTCAAAAAATAAAAAACACATTATTTCTGCAAAATCATTTAGCAGAAAAAGGCAAGTACCTAAAGGTAAAAATTCATTCATTGTAATAGATTGACTATTATACGATTAATATCAAACAAAATTGTGAAAGGATACATTCCGTATTCAATAAAACTAAAATGAAGATAAATATAAACTCCAGGCAAAATAAAAACTAAACTGTGACATATTTAATAAAAACAAATAATAGGTGAGTAGAAAAGGCATATCTGACAAAATTTTATGTTCTAAATCATTACATAATCATTTTAATATGAGAAAAAAAAATGTTTAAAAAAATTATTAAGTCTGAATAATAGTCATATGAATAAATTCTAGTAAAATTTTATATTCAGACAAAAGAGAAAGTTGATCTTAATATAAATAATGTTTTAAAATCATTTAAATGTAGACAAATAAATAAAAGTTTTTGAAAAGTTAACACTTACTCTTTTTTTTTCTGCAAACGTTCTAATTTTTTTGAGGCCTTTTCTATTGGTAACTAAAATCAATAAAATAAAAAACAATGCCTTATATCAAATCTTAAAAATATATGTATATACTTATACTATACAAATAAAAATGAATGTAAATATGTGTGCATGTCTTTGTCTGCTAGATAAAAGCTTTAAATGTGAAATTTGTAATATAATTTTATATTTAGACTTATAAATGATATCACCTATTGGATGTTTCTACTGTTAACACACATGCAAACTAAATAAAAAATTAGTAAATAAAAAAAGTATATGATCATTTTAAATTGAGGAAAATATGACTAGAAAAAAAATTTCATAAAAAAGTTAAAAAAGAAAAAAAAGATTGAACAAAATAAAGTAGAATACTTTTGATTTTTTTTTTTGTTTTGAAATATTCAAAATAAAAGTTCACTTTTTAAAATATATGTTAATAAATTCTTAATATAAGCAAATAAAATTAATAAATATTTATCATAAATAAACCTCTAAAATATAATTATCAGAGCTGAGTATTTAAAGCCCATTGTCCATTGTTTTATGTATTTCACTGTAGATAACCATATAATATATAACCAAACTCACCTCAAGTAAATTCTCTTCTTCCAATATATCGCTTTCTGATTCTTCAATGCTCTACGCAAAAAAAAAAAATAATAATAATTGTAAGCTTTTTAATGATGAAAGAGCTCATTAAAGTTTATAATACTAGGTTTTAGGTTTAGTGAAACACGTATATATAATTTGCACAGACGTGCGAAACATTAATTTATATACCTAACATTTGTATTTATCACAATAAAATTATTAAAGATTATTTCACAATTTAATTCTCTTTGCTGAATATAATCTTTTTCTTTAAAATAAGAAATACCAAATTTTTGACAGTTAATTGATTTAAAATGTCTTTCTTTTTTTTTAGTCTAAAAGATTTTTGGAAAACTTTTTCTTGATTATTAAAATTATAACTTTCTTTGGAGTTTTTTTTAAATTATAAATATAACTTTAAACAGTTTTTTCTTCTTTAATAAACGATTTTAAACTAATATCGTTTTATATATTTCTATCAGTTATAAAAATGTCATTTTACTAAGGAAATTGTTTAAAACTTCCTTATCATATATAACGCTACTCACCACCAGCTATACGTTTATCCGTTTTTCTCTGCCTTTCAGCAAGCTGGAAGATTTTTCTTGATGAGTTTGGTCTTTTAGTGACTGTCATAATCAGGAAAAATGTAATCCATGTAAAATGTTGGTCTTCCTTTCAGTCTAGGATTGTCCCAGACAAGCAGCTGTCTTGGTTTGATGGATTTCAGGCAATCAATCATCCTCTGCACATTTAAGGCTATGAATTTCAGCACAAAGAAGTGGGTCAGCTCCCCAATCTAATGTTCTGCCAACTATATGGTCAGCTAAAACCAACTACTGCCCTTCATCAAGTTGCAACAAAATATTGTAACCAACTCTGCAGCTGACCTGTTCTCTTCAAAAATCATTAACCAGACTTTGCAGTGGCCCAGTTGGCCACTGCTTAAAATATTACAACCAGACTCCTCTGGTCAACTCTTACAAACTACTAGCAAAAACTAACTGATATTTTTTTTTATCAGTCTTTTATAACTTTGGGTAGGTCAGGTGACAAAAACACAGTGGCTGTTTTCAATTAACTTTAATCCATTTGAAAACAAGCTGGAAATTTCTATCAAAGTGTGATTTTCATGTTTTTACATTAATCTTTGGAATTTGACCAAAGGTATGATAATCCTTTAGAATTTTTAATCTACAAAGATTTTTAACTACATAGTAGAAATGAAAACAAGCATTAATTAAAAAAGATATTTTATACAAGTATTAATTAAAAGATTTTAAAAATAGACATTGTTTTCAAAATTATCAAAAAAACAAGCTTATATTTAAATTTCAAAATCAGAATTACAAATAATATTTATCAGACCTTTTTAAAATATTAATTTCATAATACAATTTTTATTTTAAATCGGAGTTATTATTTAACCCTTTACTTAGTATTATTTTATTTTAGGAAATATAGAAAAATATCTACAAAAATTTATTCTATGTTTATTTCTACTTTTCCTTTATTTTACATATATATATTCACATACACTATATTAGTGTGTGTGATGTAAACCAACTGGTTACAAAATATAATAAACAAAAACTTTGAGTGGTAAAAAATATCATCATACAGGTTTTTTGCTTATATATATATATAATCAATCACAATTTGTAATTATAAAGCTAAAGTCAAAAATCAGTCTGAAAAAAAAAAAAATGGAACATTAAAAAATTAAAGATTAACCAATAACTTTTTAAAGTTTTTCTAATATATCTTTCACAAATCATTTTAAAGTAGAATATTAGAAAGCACAAAGTAGTTTGATCATTTCATAAAATAGACAACATATAGTGTTAGTATACAATTCTTTATGTAAACTTACTTCTTGCTCATCTTCATCATCTGACATAGGGAGTTTTAATTTCTTTGGGCTAGGTTCTTCAGACTCTCCCATATCTTTTAAATAATAATAAAAATATTAGGAACAAATTAATATTTGCTTAATAAAAAAATAATCAATATTAATATATAACTTAATTTCTAAAATTGAAGACGAGATTAAAATTTTAGATTAACATGTTTTATTCAAAACTTAGATGCAATAACAGCATCTACCACATATTTTTTAAACAGTAATAATTTATTAAGATTATCTCATGATACATTAATTTGAGCTATTATTCAAAATAATTCTATTCAGAATTGGAGTATCACTTTGAGACCTGATAGTACAAGGTTCTTTAATTAGTTAATACATAATACTTTAGTTGTAAATACAAGAATCAAACTGAACTACTTCCCTTAAAAGGTAGAGGCAGTAGCAATTATCTGGTCATTATAGCTACTAATTTTATTATGTTTTGTAAAAAATTTCTGAATTTTATTATGACTTTGCAATATAATAGTAACACAAGTAGAAATTTCATCAGTGAAAGTATTTAGAAATCACATTCAATTAAATATTTAAATCATAAACATAAATTCTAAAATCATGGAATGGATGATGCAAAAGCTTTTTACCAACAGAATACATTATTATTTTTCTTCAATGCACTATACAAATGACTATTACAAGAAACAAATTTATAATAACATTAACATTGTTATTATATTTGAAATCTTTGGCTGTCTGAGCACTCAAAATCTAGTTTTAATCTTTTCACTTACACTAATTAATATAAATAATTATCATAAAATCAAATGCTACATATTCTGTTTGACTTTGAAGTTTCTTTTCAATTATGACTTCCCCTCCCTTTCCCAAAAAAAATATATACAAAATTCAAAAACTACAAACAGAAGAGTCTTTATTTTCTGTGTCAACATCAATGATATTTACTATTGATCGTACATAATAAAGTAAAAATAATAGATGAATTTTATCAAGCAGTTTCAAGAATTTCTTTAACAGCTTCTACTAATGAGACAAGTGGCAAATTTCTATAAGTCAATAGAAAGTGACACATTTATTTTTTTGAAATATATTTATTAATTATGCTTTTTTAAGTTGCTGCCAAATCAGTATGGGTTTCTTGTGATCATATCTTCAAAATGGTCTTATCATCTATGGCTTTTAAGACTACTTAATTAAAGCCACATTTTTTTTGCTGCAAAGACAAGGTCCATCTATCTCACTCCTGGTTATCCTCTTTGTCTTTCTTCACAAATCTTTCCAAACATAATTCACATTTATGATAAATTACATTGTTTCATGACAAACTGAATAAGATAATTTCAATATGATCACTTTCATTCCAAATAAGAGTTGAATTCAATATTGTTTGTTTTCCTCTTATTTACTAGATCCTTATTTACTAATAAATGATTCAAGAAGGCAAAAACTGTCAATCACTTTCCCAAGGTCTTCATTTTGATATCAGCTAATGATCATGTCCATAATCTGTCATTTTCATATTTAGTCACATTCCCATCATTCCACTATGATCTCTTTTCCATTACAAGAGTTTTGAGGTCTTCTATATAAAAATTGTGTATCATCAGCATATTTAAAATTTTTGATTTTCTTCCACAAATCTTGAATTTCATTTATTTTTGACCAATGTGACTGTCTTCATTATTTATTCAACATAGATAATTTAACAATATGCAGTTTATCTAACTTCTTTATTTAATAAAATAAAATAGAACGATAAAAGAATTTAAATAGTTTTCAAATTTCAGTTATGTATAGAAATAATGGGGAAATGTAATTCCCTTTAGAAATTTGCCAATATTATTTCTGAAAACCATGCACTCCACTCTATTGTCTGTGTTAATGGACACTGTAAACGTTCAATATTCTGACATCAGATCTTTCAATTTCACATATAGTAAGAATGGCATCTTCATAAAATGACTAGTTCTTGTTATATTTTCATTGTAACTAAAAGTTTAATTAAATTTTCAATTAATTTGCAAACTTATCTTCAATACACCTTTATACAAATAGATTAACTTTGTTCACATATGTTGTGGTCATCAATATATAATCTCATTATTAAAAAAAAAAAGTTTGAAACTTCCTGGTTAAATCATTAAAGAAGTAGAACTCTTATAAAACAAATACTACACCATAGTTACAATGAGATCTTGCCCAGATGAAATAGATGAGATGTTTACAGAATATAAAAACATATTAGATATTTAATTTCTAAATAAACTGCTTAATCATACATGTTTTAGAAGATCACTATAATAAACTTAAGAAATTATGAAATTTAGCCCCCCAATTTTTTTTAATCAAAACATTGTTATTAAGTATTCATTTTCATATATGAAAAAAAAAATCTATAGACAAGACAGTTACAATTAATCCAGTCCTTGGATAAAGCATATTCTATTACCAGAAAAATTAAAAACAGACATTTTAAATTTTCATGATCATGACTTATGATTTATTTATATAGCATTTTTATTTAATCTTGAATACATATAAAAAAATTATAAACACAATATAGTAAGTAAATTAATATACACATTTAAAAATAAAACAAAAACAAATTTAAATAATTGTAAATACTTCACATTTCGGTTGTTTACTCTTAGCGTGTTGAAACCGCTTGAGGGAGTAATTTCTATGTAAAATGAACTGAATGAGGTAGAGAAGAAATTGAAAAGTGGAAAGGCAAGAGGTTTAGATGGATGGGCAGCAGAGATGGTAATGAATTTAGGATATAGGGCAAAAGTAAAGTTATTATCCTGTTTTAATAAGATGGCACAGAATAGACTTTTCCCAAGTAGTTGGAGTAATACAAGAGTAAGATTATTATTTAAAAGAAAAGGTAAGGATCATAGAAAGTTAAATAATTATAGACCGCTCAGTTTTATATAAAGTTTTCTCATATATGGTGGCTAGAAGAGTTGTAAAATGGATGGAAGGGAATAATGTAGTGGGGAAAATGCAAGGAGGTTTTAGATTCGTAGAGGAGATAGTTTATTTGTAGTTACACAACTTCTGAATATAAGTAGGAATTCAGGTAAACAGTTATATATGAGTTTTATAGATATAGAGAACACATATGATAGAATAAATAAAAATAGATTATTGATAAGTTTAGCAAATTTGGGAATGGATGAAGTTTTAGTAGATATTATTAAGAAATTATAAAAAAATAATTATTATATATATATCAATTTTAGGAAATATAGAATCAGTTAAAGTTAAAAATGGAGTGGGACTAAGGAAAGGATGCCCTATGTCACCTATTTGAGTGAAATGGAAAGAACAATAGAAAGATTAGAAAGAGGGATAGAGATACCGTTAATAGGTAGTAAGGAGTATATATTTTGTCAGGTCTTTTTTTTTTTGCGGATGATATATTTTTGTGTGCAGAAAAAAGAGAAGATATGGAAGTTATGTTGAGGACATGTGTAAGGGTGGGTAAAGAGATGGGGATTAAATTTAGTGAAGAAAAATCAAATATAATGATGGTTAATACTGGGGAAAGAGAAGATGTAGAATTTAATTGGGAGATATTAAGTTACGTGTGGTGAATAGATATAATTATTTGGGAATTATTTTAAGTAATCAGAAAAAATATTTGGATGAATGGGAGAAAAAATTGATAAATGAAGCAAAGAAAAGAAAGGGATTGATAAAGAAATTAACAGTGTTTTCATATAATAAATATGATGTAGCTAGAATTATATGGAAAGTAGTTGCAGTAGCAGGGTTAATATATGGTAATGATGCATTATATGTTAGTAAAGGGGTATTAAATTACTTAGAAAAAATTCAAAGGGAAGTAGGAAGACATGTATTGGATGCAGATGTATGAACAGCAAGTGAAACGATAACTTTCCAAGCCCCTATCGTTTCACCATCAAATCTTATGACATTCTCATCTGTGCTAAGTTCGAACCTATTTAAATGTTAATAAATTTAAAATTCGCTCATGTCTGTATAAACAGTATTAAATATTTGCGTGCGAGCCAACGCTATAATTAGATAGGATTAGTAAAATTATAGCGTACTAAATTTATTTAATATTCCTAAAAATGTTCGTTATATTATTTAAGTTAAGTGTAAATTATTAATTTTGTTGTTTACTATTGTAATTTCATATGTGGATATATAATCTGTGCTATATAGAAGAAAGACATGATTCTATAATATGTAAAAGCCGTTATCTAAAAATACTATTAAATGTTTCTTTAAAAATTGTTAAAAGATTTCTTGTTTTAAATATATTTCAGGGAAAAGTTTCTCGAAAATATATTTAAAAGCTATATCAATATTTGTTTATAAATTATTTTAAATAAATATGTTAAAAATGTTTTAGTTTTAAAAAAATGTTAAAAGGTTGTTTTTAATGTAAGATAAAAATAAAAGCTGGTCAAGTAATTAAAAAGATTTTTGATTGTAAACAAGTGTCATTAACGACCACACCTGGATACCGTAAAAAGTAAAACTAGTTCAAAATTCACTATTTAAAATCTCCTTAGGTGAGATTAAGTTATTTTAAAATCTAAATTGGACAATTGTTTGCAACGAAGAATCTTAATTATAATAATAGCTTATGGAATGTTTCTAACATAAGTTATCTAAGATCTGGATTATAAATTGAAAATTATTTAATTAAATTCCTGAGTTTAGTGAGTCTTGAGGCGATAGATTCCGATAAGGAAAACATATAAATACTCTGTATTTTTAACAAGAGAGACAGCCATATTGTTAGTGAGAATTGCAGCCAGTATTCACAATTGTTAATGCTTAACATGTCCGGCTAAAAGTGGGCATCTTGTTGCTGTTACTCCGCGGGAGAACGGGGTTTCTCTCGTCGAAATGCCTAAACCACCATCATGCCGCTAGCAGAGATAAGCCTAACATAATGGGAAAGATGATGCCGAGTCAAACTCACCAAACCTACAGCAAGAACTTGCAGTCCAGATAAATATTACCGGTACCGTTTTATTTTTCAAACCGCAGAGCTCTGTGTAAATGTAAATATATCTATATAAGTTAGCTAACTCTCTTTTAAAATAATTATAAAACTAATATGTACCCAAAACTTAAATCCATTTAGTTAATATTTTAAATATGTCAATTGCTATCAAAATTTAATGTGTTAAAGTTTAAATAATCTGACTTATTTATATTTTCCATTCACTTCAAAGTAAATTATTTAGTTTAAAGTTATATCACTGTGGTTGTGTCTATATATCTTTGCTTATTTTAAATGCTTATTATATTTTATGTGCCAATATTTCGAAACAGTGGGCATTAATTTCATGTTTTTAAGAAGATATTATTTGAAAATCTTCGTGTAATTTGTTTATAGCGTCAACTTTCTGCGCTGTTTCGAAATCCTATTTTTTATTATTTAAATGATTTAATATGTGAAAAGTGGCTCTTTTGATCAACCAGTTAAAAACTTAACCTTTAGTTTTATTTAGAATTAAATTTAGCCTTGATCGTATTTATAAGTATATTTGACATTTAAATTCTTAAGTCCATAAAAATATACTTTCCCTCCTTAAATATTTATTATCTATAAGTAACTTCATAGATGAAGCATGTCAAAGTACAGATGTAGTAATATTCCCATTTGTAGCATAGATGTTTATTACCAGGCTACACAAGAATTGGTCCCAATTTGATAGAGCTAATATGCTATTAACTCGTATTTCATAGTATGAATATACTATTCTTTGTTTGGCGGATGTGATATATTATTTTATAAAATTATTCTCGTTTTGCTGCTATACATAATATACGTATCTCAAGATGGAGCCACGGCGTTGCCAGCACATCTTCTCTTACAGGGTAGAGCAGTAACGAAGCCTGAGCTAAGGCCAGGTTAGCACGTAAGTCCCCCGCCATTCCTGAACACAATGTTCCTTTTTACGCAGCATTGCAATCGGTTACAGGGTACCGGCGTTTGTCGCAAGAACCCTGAAGTTATTTCATCCATCCGCAGAGCGACTTTTCCTATTATTGTTTACCTGTGCCATAGCGCATTGGTAAAATCTTATGCAGCCAACTCTCCCACCGTAACATAACGCTTTCAGCATTCTGAAATTTTCTCTCGAAAGCCATGTTCGATCGATCATTACTTGAGCTGGTTTATGCGCTCGTTATTAAGTCATATTGTATATTTTAGTAAATGAATTCATAATCAAAGTTCAATATAATTATTTATATAACAGCCACCAATATAATAGGATTTGACTTAAATAGATTTATAGACATAACGTAGTGATTAAATATGTATCAGTTGTAAAGCAATTCATAATACGGGCATATGTTAAACCCATGTATGAAAATTAAATAAAATTATTTATATAAAGCTATTTTGAATTGTATATAAAAAGAGAATGTGTTATCTTATCCACCCAATGTTTGCGTACATTCGACGCTGAAATGTGCAAAACATCAATTTCATGCCAATTGTAAATAAATATATAATTAATTTAATGTATTTTGTTCTCTGTCTTGTTATTGATCTAATTCAATCCAATTCTAATTATTATTTATAGTCTATATATGTGAAAACTATGCATTAAGTTAAATTAGATTAGTGATATATTTTAGTCAATTAAGAACCTCTCTTTTAATTATCAGAGTCTTATTGCTTCTCCGCTACCTATGTCGGCCGTGTGGAAAGTATATGTAATTTCAAGGTGGTCATTCGTAGGGTCTCGAGTCTTGGAATCCTGGCTTACGAGTTGAAGTGTGGTCGGACTTGGGATGTTACAGTCCTAGTCTGGTCAGCTTCGGTCTCTTTTGCTTGGATTCTGAATTCTGTCACGCGAATGTACAAACTTGACTGTTACACAAGGGAGGCAATTGAAGGAGAAATGGGATGGTCAAGTTTTCATATGAGAGATGCAAAAAGTAAAATGAAAATGTTTGGTAGATTGCAGTTTATGAATAATAAAAGAATAGCCAAAATAGTATTTAATTGGGTTATGAGTAAAGGGCAGGCAACAAGATGGGTGAGAAAGGTAATGCAGTATGCAAAAGATTTGGATAGAATTTATATCAGTATATTTGTACAAAAGATGGGATGATTGGGTTAGGAGGATTGTTGAGTGGTATAGTGGTAAGGAATGGGATAAAAGAATAGATTTATTAATAAAGAATAGGGAGTTAGAGAGATGGAGAACTAGTACGGAGAGTAAAAAGGGTTTAAATATATATAGAAATAAACAATATTAGGTGTGAGTTAATATATGATAATAGTAAGAAAAATAGTTTATTGTTTAAGGCTCGAACAGGATCTTTAGCAACAAGAGAATATACTGTACTTGGAAATGGAAAAATATGGGTGATTTAGTCTGTAAATTATGTAAGGAAGGAATAGAAAATATTAGGCATCTGTTAATTGAATGTAAATGCTTGAAAACAGAAAGGGCACATATAATGAAGTTATAAAAGAATAAACATGAAAAAAGTGATTATACAGAAAGTGGATTATTGGTTTTCATGCTGGGTTTGGGAAAAGATAAGGGGGATTTAGATATAAAGGCGATAGAGTTGACAAAGATTATGTTATGGAAATGGGATAGAGCAGAATATAGGAAAACTTAGACTGGGGAATGTAAAATTAAGTAGCTAACAGGTTTCTCTGGGTATAATTGCTGAGAGATTCTTGACTTGATACAGTACGTGACATCAGAATTATAATGGTACTGTTGTTCTTTTTTTCAACTTTAAAGTGCTTTTTTGATTTACAATAAAATCATAAATAATGAAATTTATCTGAAAGAAACAAAAATAAATTGAATAAACCTTTTTTTTTTTCTATAATGAAATTTGTAATTTTATGTTAAAATTTGATTTGCATCACTACGATATTGTTTTTTTCTCCAAAACAACATTGTGGCCAAGCAAATAAAATTGTTAATTTTAACAAAAATAAAAAGAAATAATTTCCCCAAAACAACATCGTGGCCATGCAAATATAATTTTGTAATTTTAACAAAAATAAAAAGAAAGAATTTATTCAAAACAACATCGTGGCCAAAAATAAAACAAGTATTTTTGATTGGACTCTCGATATTTCCTCACGCAAACGTGAATTTTAGCGTGGTTTCGTAAAAATCACACTTATACCTCCCCTTTGACTAGAGAAGCAGGTCAAAGTTTCCACAATTTTTATTACGTCATACTACATCATTGGATATGGAAAATAATGTCTTGGGCATGCAAATTTGAAGACTTCAGACAATCTCAATTACAGACACCCTCACCAAATACCGTAGTGAAATTTAAAATGGGATTGTTCATATAAATTGTGTAACACAAAGTTCACCGTAAGCGGCCGTCTAGAGGCAGAATAGATATCCTACTTCTGTGTACTGTAAATACCATGGCGAAATGTTAATAATGGGATTGTTCGTATAAACTGCGTAACATAAAGTTCACTGTAAGCGGCAGCGTCCGCTTCGGCAGACTAAACATCCTATTTGTGCTGTAGTATAGAAACAGGCGCCGCAGACAAGTAAATGGACTATTTCTATGCTTAACCATTAGAAATAGCACATTATATAGCAGCGTGGCCATTTAAATGGAATATTTCTGTGCATTTGCATAGAAATTACGCCCTCATGCGGTTTCAACATGCTAAGAGTAAACTTTCTATTTAGTCTTGTTATTTTCCTAATTAAAAAAAAGTTATCACTTGCTACAGAATATTTTTTTTTTAAAGTTAGGGAAAGGAGGGAGCATTTATCTCTAAATTAACTGACATAAAAGTTTGCTTCGTTTTTTAAAAGCAAATTTTGATTAAATAATAATAAAAAAAAGTTGGAGAATAATTTAGTCATTTTTATTTACTTTTTTCTTTTAATTATATCAAAAAATAAATACAGAGAATGTAAATTAATTTTATTATATATATTGACTGATTATATAAAAATAAATAAACACAAATGTACTTATGTTTATTTGATATATATTAAAAATTAAGTTATTATTTACAATTAATAACTGAATGTTTTAAATTTTATTCTTATATGACATATATTTTAAAAATTTAAGTGAATTATGTATGAGCTCAGATTTATAAATGTATATTTTTTAATTAATGATAAAGATCCCTAAAATATAAATTTAAAAATTGTGGAGGAAAGTAAAAGTCAAGAGACTTTATTTAAAGAAAAATAACTAAAAAACTTTTAATTGATTTTCAATGTGACATTCATTCAAATTTTTTGAGAAAATAATCTTTAAAACTCCAATGTGATGAGAAAAAAAAATTAATACAAAAATAAGCAGATTTTATGCTAGGTACATCATACTGTGTTATTAATACACTGGGGATTGTTTTAATATTAAACAAATTACAGATTGTAGCTTAAAATATAGGCAACCACCAAGTTAAAATACATAATATCACAAAAGATTTTAAATTAATAAATAATCAGACCATTATCTGCACTATAAATTTTTATATTGCTTTCTGAAAGCAATAGTCACTAAAAAAAATCCAAACAATAAAAAGTTATCATGTATTGAAGCTACACATATATACATATTAAATATATATATGCTTGCTTCACCAGTCACTGTGATTTAACTAAAAGACCCAGAGTCCAGCCACAGTGAAAGAAGGTTAAATTAAATAGAAACTTGAAAGTTAATAAAAAAAATAATACATTTAAGAAATTTTATAAAACTAAGGTAAAAGTTTTAAATTGTAGATAACAAAGAGAAATTTTGTAATCACAGAACTCATTAGAGAAAAGATTGTCAATCAGATAACAATAATTAATTAAAAATTTCATTTAAAAACATAAGATAGCAAAACAATGGGATTGGAATGCAAGATGGCCAACAAGGTGGGTATAAATTGAGAGATTATTTTGTTCTCTCTCTTGAACCCTGAAAGCTCTGCCGCAAGGATTGTAAGCTCCTATAAGAAAAACTTAACATGTGTGCTATAATTCAAATGGCAGAGTAGACTTTTTCTCTCTCTTTCTCGGCATTTCCTGTTGGCTGGAGCCGGAATGCTGTAGTGAAAAAATGTAGAGTGCCAGAAAAATTTTGCCTGATCCAATATCTGCTACTCTTAATGAATGCCCAGGATGGAAAGTTAATAAAAAGTAGAAAAATGAACGAAATCCTAATGAGCAGTCAGTACTAGTTGTGGACTAGAATATTTCTATGCCTATCTAACTAAAGATGTACGCATTTCAAAAATTATCAGCAACATAAACTTTGTATTAGTGTTCGATTCACTTTATATTATAATCAATGAAAAACGTATTCGTACATTTAGTTTATATATATGTAGGTGTGTGATTTAAGTTGTTTAAAAATATATAAAATGTTACTATTAAAAATTTTGATTTTTTTTCTCATATAATGGCGACTCATCTAGATCTCTAGATAAGATAATTTGACACTAGAGTTTGGTCACTTTTGTACGAATCTCAAAGTAGAATGATAAAATGTTCTGCCATTTGTTTTGTTTTTATATATATTATTTTACCTCAGAAGCGCAAGGGTCATTCTAAATTAGATTCATGTTTTGTTTTGTTTTTTTGTTATAAAAGAAATCAATAGATCATTCTCATTTCAGCTTACTTAAAGAAAAGTCAAAATAACTGACATTAAATTCAGCTTATAATTTTTTTTAATTTCTCGTTTTTCTTTTTCATCTGAATTATAATCATTAAGGTAAAATGATTTAAATAAATGTATGTATGTTTTAAGTGGGAGAGGGAGAGAATGCTTATATAATCAAGAAATGCTAGAAAAAAGTTTCATTAACAAGGTGGGTTGAGTTGGTTAGATAGAGTTCTCATATCATTTTATTAAGCCACTATTATTCATGTAAACGATTCTATAAAGATCGATAATATAAGGGGATTTCCTTTTAATCTACTAAGTTTTACCAGTCTTGTAAGAGCTTTGTGGCATTAGAATTTTGATATCAGTATTTCAGGCTTGATTTTTTTTTTAAAACGGATTGTTATTCCGTCTTAATCTTTCTTGTGTTTCTTGGGGAGTCGGAAATACCTTCAAAATTGTGTCTTACTCCTATTTCCACATTGGTGGTTTTATCTTATTGATGTCTCAGGATAAGACTCTTGAAATTTTTATTTGATAAACATATGACTGACTGGACATAAGTGTTAAGCTCCATTTCTGAACTCGGATCACGCTCTACGAATGAGTTCCTTCTTACTCTACTACGTTTTAGGGTCGGAGTGCTATCCAGCCTCATTTCATACTATATTCCTTCTCATATAGAAAAATATCTCTGGAAACTTGCTTGCCAATAAGGAAAAAAAAACGAATCTCTGAGTAATACATTTAGTTGATAGATTTGTTTTATTAAGCCTGACTACTTTTATGCTCAAAGCACTACACAGAAAGACCCGAGGATGTTGTTGATATAAAAAGTAAGAAAGGGGGGATTAAATTTAGTTACAGGCTAGGTTTTGTATTAACTGAAAGAACCTCTATTTAACTAGCATATACATAAATTTGTTTTTGTTTTTTTTGTTTTGTTCTCTGCCACCTTTGAGTGATTCCTTTCCTCTTTCTCTTCCAAAGTCATTCATTCTAGGCTGAGTAAATGTAATGTAATTTGTGAACTAAAACCAATGATTACTGCCTATCTGTAGATAGTGTCAGCCCATTGGTGCTCTCATGTAGACCGAGAGGTTGTTGTCAGTCTCTTTAGATATTTTACGATTTCTTTTGTAGACAATTCCATTCTTTTGTGAATAATAAATCTTTTTGCATTATTAATACATCCATATATCACTTATTATTATTTGTAAATTCCTCCTTAGAGTCTTGTCTCCTCCTGACCACTGGGCATACATAAAGAATAAATTCTAGTGAGGTTTGATGAGTAAGTCGCTTAGTAGAAATCTGAAGGAGTAGGTGAGGTTCGAACTCCCTCTACCTGCATCTCTAGGTTAGGTTAAAGCAGCTCTACTTTTTATACCATTAGTTTTTTTTTTTTTTGCATAATCTGGCGTCCCAAGTATGGCTTTATTTCAGAGATAGACCCCGAAAGGAAAGTATGGAAAATTGATGATGATGAAAAATTTTGTTTTCTTTTTTTTCTTCCCATTTTTTTTGTGATATGTGAAATAGAATTTTGGTGAATGACAAAAGTGTATATATATTTTTCTTCATTGTGCTTTCTGCTCTCTCGGGAATTTTTTTTTTTTTTGGTTTCTTCACACATATTGTACCAGTCAAAATAGTATGCTCACTTAACAAGATTCAAATCCTAAGCAAAAGTACCTCGAATCCGATCCTGCTACACAGGTCTGGAGCAGTCCTGAATTCTAACCTATTTGCCTATTCTTCGAATCTCTGACCCAAATGAACAACAATTCTGATGACACAGTAAAATTATTTTAAATCCGTGCCCAGAAGCAAAACAAAGCGGTAGAGCATAAGACCAGATTGATGATGATGATCGAGGTCAGAGTAGCCCAGTTATTACATTATTATAGTTATTTATTAATGCTAAGCTCTTAGCTAAAGAAAATAGTTTTAAATATTAACTCGAAAATAATAATTCAAAAACAAACCAGGATTTACATGAAATAGATATATTTATTAAATATTAAACAAACGCATATATATATTACAAAATATTTAGGAAACGTATGTATATTTTACCAAATAGTTTCACGCTTGGGACAATATTGTTTATCTACAAGACTTGGGAATTTGTTGTATAAAATCCTCTCTATCACTCATTTAATAAATATAATTTTATAGATACAATTTTATATTGTTTTATAACCTATGCGGAGTTAATAAGCTAATTAAAGAAAACTTTTGCTACGGAGCGTTGTGGATGCCAAAAATAAATACCAAAGATCGTGACAGTTTTAACAGTAAATGATTTAGTTGATAACGGGCAAAATATATGATTTCAATCATGCATTTTTGTAGGAGAACCATTATTTATACTTTTATTCGCATTGTTTGGCAATGACATCTTATAGAAATAAGAAACAAACAATGCGCTTTATTTGCGAGAGTAAGTTATGCAATCATTAATATAAATTAGATTTACGTCTATAGGAATCGATAACGGTTTTTAAAAGAAAGCATCTTAACTCAATGAACGAAATGTATTTTTACGAAATGAATCATTATCTTTAACATATCATTGCAACTTACTAAAGGTTTAGACGGACGGATGATCAAATTCAAGAGCAACTTAATGGTACTAGCATACAATAACGGAATAAGGCCTCATGGCGATTGGATATTTTATCATTTAGAAGAATATTTGAGACGAACTTAGATTTGATATGTCCGCGCATTCTGGCGGAGCGATATCGAAGGAGAGGCTGAGTTTGAGACCTCAGATCATTATGTACTGCCATCTGCAGCACATAATCCTCATAAACCTTACATTCCACAGAGAGTAGTGTCTCTGAACGAACGATTTTGAAAAGTAGGACGGGAGCTTCATACTTCCGACGCCCCAATGACAAAGCAATCAAGAAAAGGAAAGATAAAATATCAGAATAAAAGAAAATGTATGCCAGCAATGTTTATATAATTTTATATTATTACTTAAAGTTTGGAAAGGGTCTAACCTCTTGCGCAATAATCTGTTTTCAATTCTGAGTCATTTAACAAATTATAATAAAATAAGAACTCTTTCTACATCATTAAACTAATAAAATTTACATTTAAGATTCGATTCCCATATACGTATTAATAAAGTATTAGCCCTTCAGGCAATGGTTAAGAAAAGGTGGAATTTTATATTAAGTGTCGCGATCTTTTATAAAGGCAACTAAACAACAAAATAAAATAAGCATCCACGATAGAATACTTTTAAGTATACAACCAACCTGGCGAATGATTTCTATTTTAAATAACCAAATGAATATAATTTTACTAATGAATTTAATTACAGTCACGAAATTGATTGATACCGACATATTAGAGAAAATAATATATATTAAACAAAATAAATTGTATACATTTAATTGATACGCATAAAGTTATATAAACATAAAGTAAGCGTGAAAGCAAATATATATTTAGAATTACATAAATATTAATAAAGGATTATAGAGAGAGAGTTTACGAGCAACACTAGCAAAACATCACAAATGGATCTATGAATTAATTTAGCTACAAATTATAAATCACCCGAGAATGTTCATATTAAAGCAGCTCGAAATTTCATGATTTTACCTAAGATATCAGCATAGCAGCAGGTAGGTTGGCAAATCTATGTCATCTCTTATGGCGGGTCAGATGGAATTTTTGACGGCTGGTAGACAGTTCTTTGAGAGAAGAAGAAAAAGGTGCTAGATTCCACTACTCACTCTTCATCACGCAGAACTTGTGTTGGCTTCTTAAGTAATTCAACTCAACTCACTAAAAACTCCTCTGAACTCAACTAAAAACTGAAAGTAGCTCAAAGTAAACTAACTTTGTTCTGTGGTTCCTTTTATAGACATTTTAATACTGCCCAGAATGCAATTTCATATACCAACCCTATCTCTACAATCCCTTTAAAAACAACATTTAATTAGCAACATGTTTTTATACAGATAAGGCTCGAAATACCATTTTTAGCTATTTTAAATCATTCGACTACAACTGATAAACGATTTGTTTTCGCTCTTAATTGCGATTGACAATTTTAATTAAAGGCAACAAGCTGAATTCAAATCATTTCAACAACAACATAAACGATTTGTTTTTCGATTTTAATTAAGATTTATAAATTTTAATTATAAACAACGATCTGGCTAGTGATAAAGATAATTTCAGTATTTCAAGCCTTCCCCATTTTTCTTTGTTGTTACATTCCAATAGTTTAAAATTACAATAATATAAAGAAATTGTTTAGTTGTCAGCAATAAACATTAATAACATTATTGTTTCATTCATATATATACGCATCACGCACACTACTGTTTTACTTTACTAAATAAAAATTAATTTTACTAATTTCTCTAATGATTCGGCATACAGTGTGTGAGTGAATAGCATATATTTATAGCAAGGTCTGAATTGCGGACCCCTAGGAGGTTAGTCTAGATGGTGAAACATGAAGCATCGATGATGATTAGACATCGATTGCTTCAATATACATGTACATGTGTTGAAACCAACCAAACACTGGTCGGAATAATTAACTTAGATATGTATACTAATATATTTTTTCTTTTTTTGGTGGTGTAGAGGGACAGAATGATCATTTGTGGAGCAGAACAAAAAGAGGTTAAGTCGAAAACAATTTTTTTTTTGCAGATTTTAATATTTATTACAATATAGACATCGAGATAATGGAGCATTAAGTACAAATGATGGTTGTACATGCTAGCAGCAAGAAAAAACAAACTGGTCAGGCAAACACACTTCTAGAAAACCAGCATGCTGAGTTCAGCAACAGTAAGAAGACAATTAGGAGAGAGAGCGATATTAGACCAAAGACACTTCAAGAAAAGTCAAAAAAATTTTTTTTCGAGATATGAATAATACACAAAAAGAAATCTGTGATGTCATCCTAGATGACATAAATCAGCTATCGGAGAGTGTGTTGCAAGATCAAATCCCAAGAATTAGGGATAGAGATATAAACACACCAAAACCACAATGGATGGGGCAGCTGTTCCTAATGATAAAAGACCTAGGAGTAAGAATGGAGAAAAAAATGGAACAACAAAAAAGTAGAAAAGAGAGATACACAAGAAAAAAAACTGATACCGGAAACAAGAAAGGAAAAACTCCAAAATGCTAAGGCGGAAACAAACAGTAAAAAGAATCTAACAGACTCACACAAAATAGATAGCCCTCTTGTTACAAAATTCACACAAATATAGACTTATAGAGGAAACATTGGAGAAAACCCCATTGACC
Source organism: Epiperipatus broadwayi (assembly GCA_028023455.1). Taxonomy (NCBI): domain Eukaryota; kingdom Metazoa; phylum Onychophora; class Udeonychophora; order Euonychophora; family Peripatidae; genus Epiperipatus; species Epiperipatus broadwayi. The sequence continues at coordinate 4,352,976 of JAQFVV010000053.1, read as the reverse complement.
ACATAAAGAGTTTGCAGGAATTATTCCTATTTCATGAGGCAAGGGAAGTCGAGAAGATAGCAGTGGCTGCAAATCACTTGCATGGATCTGCACGGCACTGGTGGAACTGTATCGAGATTCAACCCACAACTTTCGTAATGATTACCGCCTCGCACTGTGTAAGACTTTCTGGAATGAGGAGAGGCAGGATGGGATACTCCACCAAGTATTTCAAGAGAAATACTGTGCATCAAAGTCCCTGACAGCATTCAACTTGTCAGATACTCACATTATTAGAAATATAAGATATAACATGCCTTTTCACATCCAGCAATTAATGTTAAGTTATAGAAATTCAGGGATAGAAGAAATGGGGGAGATATTATCTGTAATAGACTTTGGAAACGTAAGTAAAGATAACATTGACCAGGGTAAAAGGATAGAAATGTCAAAACTTCAAACAGCTGTCATCCAAGATGAATATCAGGAAGACCAAGGTGAACAATCTATTCAGGATGAAGTTAATGGGAAGGAGAATGACAGTGTCTGGGAAGATAAGAGAGTGTTACCCATGATCACATTGGAACAACATGAACTGCTCCGACCACTGCACCAGGATCGTCCAACTATCATGGTAAAGATTGAAAATATCCCAGTTAGGGCATCAATAGACACAAGAAGCTCTAGTCTCCGATGAATGGTGGTAACACCTCACATACATCATACATACAATGAACCACACCAAACTGGCCACCCAAGTAGTTCTTGCCATTGGCGAAGATGCCATTGTGGGATCATACCAGATGGAGTTAAATTTAAACACTGGCAGCAAATATGTATGCCACACATTTCAGACTACGCCGGGTTTAATCCAGGATACACTATTGGGATCAGACTTTCTTGAGAAGCATGATTGCCAAATACACTATCGGGATAGGACCTTTGAGTTTTATAACGAAAAAATGGATTTTGGCAACATCAAACAACAGAGTACAACAAAGGTAAATTGTGTTCAAAACAACATACCATCAGCAGAACAACAAACGACGGAAGAAAACTATGTGGAATACTAAAGAGCACCATGCTTCACACAACGCTTTTAAGCATTTCACAAACCTCTTCACTAGTCAGGACACAGTGGCAATTCAAGTGATGGCACATCACGTAGTAAAAAATCCAGCACGATACAAGTGGCAAACATCCGAGGCTGCTCATGAGAAGAAAGAAACTAGAAGAAAGTGCTTTCCTGTTGGAAAACAAAAAAGGAAACCATGGGTCATTTAATGCAAGAGTGTTAAAACCATATCATGGCCAAATAACAAACACTGAACAACAGAGTGGGAATACCAGATCCCATAGAGGAAGACCCATCCATAAAAGAATCACATAATCAAAGGGATGAATAAATACAGTAATAGGTCTGATAGACTTTATGGAACAAATTCACAGACCGTAAAACAGAAAGAGACAAATAGTTGAATAGATAACTAACTTTTAACATAACATAATGTTTATTCCCTCATAAATATACATAAGACAGCAGAAAGGCTCCCCTGTATCACTCTGCTCCACACCAAAGATAACTAGGGTCATTTTTTTTTCTTTGATGGGTTCTGGGAATATGAAGCTTCACACATATACATATTAAATATATATATATATATAGGCTTGCTTCACCATTCACTGTGGTTTCAAGTAAAAGACTCTGAGTCCAACCACAGTGAATGTAGGTTAAATTAAATAGAAACTTGAAAGTATTTAATAAAAAAATAATACATTCAAGAAATTTTATAAAATAAAGGTAACGTTTTAACGTTTTATGATTCGTCAGCACTCGTCGTTGTTCATTCGTTGAAGTTCGGTTTTCTTTTTGAAATTACGGAAAAACTATAAGAACTACGCATGTGCCTATACCATAATTCTCTTCGTTGTTTTTTTTCTCTTTCCATAGGTAGTCACCATTTTTCTCTACAATAAAAAATAAATTTTTTATTAATTTTTTTTGCGAATAACGTCAATCGTTTTTTTTTTCTTTCATACTTTCTTGAATTATACGGAAACAAAAGTATGTAAAGTTAATAAACGGGAAATGTGGCCTCCGATACGGATTATTCTAGTGATGATCAATTTGCCCCATCTAAGCCCTTTGACTCCGAGGATGAGGATAGTGTTACTTTTAGCGATCTAGAAGAATATTTTTCATCATCAGAAGAAACCCATTTACCAGCCAAAAAGAAAAGAAAAACTAAGAGTGTTCTTCGGGACGATACCAATAGACCAGGGCCATCATCTAGTAACCATGATGTGCGTCCAAACATAATCTGCGAACCGATAAATGTAGAGAATTTCACTAAAACTTCAGGTTTGAAGTTTTCTATAATAGGTGATTATTCAATTTTAGAGTTTTTCTTATGTTATTAAAAAACTTTTATCAACTGTTATTGAGGAAACAAATAAATATGCCACTAAAGACAAGTGTATGCGAGATTGGATGAATGTAACAGATCGTTTTCATTGTTTTTGTTTTACTAATTTAGTTTTTATTTGTTGTTTTACTAACTTGGTTTTTTACTAACTTCATTTTATAGGCATATGACTGCCCGATTCCTTCCTTATAAGAATTTTGTAATAGCTTCATTACTGATTATTTTTGTCAATTAGTAAACAAGATCTGGAATGAATTATGTTTTATTAATAATAATATTGAATAATATGAAATATTTTGCATATTTATATTAGATTATATGAACAGGTATGCTTCTCTGGAAGACATATCTTGAAAGAAGTAGAATATAAACATTTTTTAATATAAATATCTGCCATAGAACCTTTTTAGTAATCAATGACTGCCTCTTGAAATGAGAAATTTTTTCATATTCTAAATTTGTAAATTGTTTTCTGTATTGGCAATGATTATTCAGTATGATGATGATATTATAAACAAGGTTGGTTTATCCAAAGTCTAAAATCAAAATAGTGCATCTTGTCAGGCTTTTGAGTTTTCCATAACCATTAGCAGAACTTTCATGATACATACATATACACACACCACTTTTGTAATATACCTGTACCATGATGATGATGATATTTTATTTTTTTTTATTGTATTTATAATGGTAAGTAATAATATTTCCACTTCATTATTTTTACATTCTGATAGAATTTTTTTTTTTTTATCTTTTATTAGGGAAAACATTTTTCTTCCAGGCGCCTTGATAATTTGCAACATTTGGAGTAGAAGATAAAAATGAAGAACTCTTATAGGATCATTTTTGGACATTGTAAAGCTATGGATTATCTCAGGTAAGACTTATTATGTATGTTTAGAAAGATTTTTTTTGTGAGGAATACAAAGAAATTATCACTGAAGATGTAATTTGCATTTTAGTTAATGTTAATTTCCAAATTATGAACAAACAATAAAATAATAATTATTTCAAATGTGAAAATTTCTTCTTTTCCCTTAGTTTTTCTAGTTTCTAGCAATGTAATTGTTTTTGCTCTAACATAATTAAAACTGAAGTTATTGTGAAAACTGTGTCTCAGGCCAGTATTTTAAAAAAATTCAATATGGTAGCTTAGTCCCAAGGAGTTAAATTGTAGACAACAAAGAGAAATTTTGGAATCACAGAACCCATTAGAGAAAAGATTGTCAACCAGATAGCAATAATTAATTAAAAATTTCATTTAAAAACATAAGATAGCAAACCAATGGGTTTGGAATGCAAGATGGCCAACAAAGTGAGTATAAATTGAGAGATTGTCTTTTGTTCTCTCTCTTGTACCCGTGAAAGCTCTGCTGCATGGATTGTAAGCTGCTATAAGAAAAACTTAACATGTGTGCTATAGTTGAAATGGCAGAGTAGACTTTTTCTCTCTCTTTCTCGGTGTTCACTGTTGGCTGGAGCTGAAATGCTGCAGTGAAAAAATGTAGAGTGCCAGAAAAATCTTGCCTGATCCAATACTTGCTACTCTTAATGAATGCCCAGAGTGGAAAGTCAATAAAAGTAGAAAGATGAACGAAATCCTAATGAGCCATCAGTACTAGCTGTGGACTAGAATATTTGTAAGACTATCTAACTAAAGACGTACACATTTCATAAATTACCGGTAACATAAACTTTGTATTAGTGTTCAATTTACTTTATATTATAATCAATGAGAAATGTATACATACATTTAGTTTTATATATATATAGGTATGTGATTTAAGTTGTTTAAAAAATATATATTATTAAATGTTACTATTAAAAATTTTGATTTCTTTTCTTGTATAATGTGACTCATCTAGACTCTAGATAAGATAATTTGACACTAAAGCTTGGTCACTTTTGTACAAATCTCAAAGTAGAATGATAAAATGTTCTGCCATTTGTTTGTTTTTTATATTATTTTACCTCAAAAGCAAAAGGGTCATTCTAAATTAGATTAATGGTTTTTTTTTATTTGTTATAAAATAAATCAATAGATCATTCTCATTTCAGCTTAAAGAAAAATCAAAATAACTGAAACTAAACTCAGCTTATAATTTTTTTTAATTTCTCATTTTGCTTTTTCATCTGCATTAAGGTAAAATGTTTTGAAATAAATGTATGTATATTTTAAGTGGGAGAGGGTGTTTATATAATTAAGAAACAAGTTTCATTAACAAGGTGGGTAGAGTTGATTAGATAGAGTTCTATTTTATTAAGCCACTATTATTCATATATAAATAATATTTGTCTAAATCGCATGTTAATAAATTGGAAATAATAATTGAAAGTTTGCTAATCTTTCACATGTGCTAAGACAGCCAATCAGATTTTAAACAGCTGTCTTAAGAATGATCATATATATTATAATCCTTTACCCGATACCAAACCTACACATTATATGAGCAAATGCCCAGGGCGCCAATTAACCCCTTGAGTCTGAAGCGCCCCTGAACAAAAATTTAGACTTTCAACTGAGTTTGCGCAGAATCAGTAAGCAGTACGCTTACAGTTCTCAGACCATTCGATCCACCATTTTTTTCCGATTTAAATGAGGTATTACTTTTTTTTCTACGATAAAATTTGAATTTTTTATGAAAGTTTTTGTAAAATACAATTTTTAATTTTTTTTCTTTCTTTTGTTTTTTAGCTTTAATAATGGTGAATCATGTTTCACGGTCAATTGCATTCGTTTTACAGCTTGATAATTACGTTTAATCACAGAGGGGCATTTCTAAGCCCTCCTTTTCTAGAAATTCATTTTTATAAAAAATAGGTTAGAAGCTGCAAAATAAAAAAAAAAGGATTATATCAAAAAGAAAAAAGGATTACTGTTAGTTTTATTTGCCACAGTAATCACATTTGATGCCTTCATAACTGCATTCAAATTTGAAACTGATGCTAACATTTAGCCAGGATTCTGTGAGTATTGAATTAGTTTTATTATTTATTTTATTATTATTATTATTGTTTTCTAAAAATAAATATAAGTAGAAATAATATATATATATATGATAGAATATATTTGAATCATATAAAAATGTTTATTTGAATTATTTTTCTGACCTAGTTTTAGAACTCTTTTTGTTTTATAAACGATAGAATTTTAAATAAAATACATTTGAACGATGATGTAAAAACTTTTATTTGAATTAGTTTGGTGACCTAGTTTTTATTACTTTTTTTTATATATAAATATATGATAGAATACATGTGAATGATATAAAAACGTTTATTTGAATTATATTTTCTGACCTAGTTTATAACTCTTTATTATATATATACACATACAAAACAATATATATATGATAGAATTTGAAATATATATGTAGAAAACAATATATATATATATACGATAGAATTTTAGACAATACATTTGAATGATATAAAGACATGTACATCCAGACTCATCATATACCCTCAGTCATCCACTCTCATATTTCATCTCCCACACACATATATAATCAGTGCTCATAATAAATTTGTTTATTTTGATATTTAATGATTTTTTTTGTTCATTTTATCTTGGAGAAATTTTTGTTTGATATTTATTTTTTGAGTACATTTTATTTACTTGAAAAGAATACACATTTTAGATCACACACCATTTTTCACTAATATAATATAATAAAGTAATATATAATAATATTATAATATACATTACATTACAATTTACTAAAGTCCTCAACATCTTGTAAATTATTCGTTATTTTTTTCCCCACTAAAAACCAAACATATTTCTAAAAGATACCTGCATGCAAGGACAACCAAACATTTCTAGCATTTACTCTGTTATAAAAGTAGAACATCTGGGTCAGCTAGTAAAAATGGAAGTTACCAATCACACTGTTTTTGTAATTTTTGCATAAAAAAAATTACCTCAGGTATGACATATTGAAGCAGTCGACCTGATACTCAGATCGAGCTTCACAGCCCACTCAGAATCTCCCACCACCAAACCATATTCAAACTCCATCCTTACACACGTATACCTATCTATTAATACATATATTTTGTAGCTTAACTAATAAAATGATAACTGACATATATAGATATCTTAATGTAACTAATTTTAATAAATAAATATTTAATTTGATTTTAAATTCATATGTGTGCGTAATGGATGTGTACATATTATAGGTGAGGGGAGATTAATTTTAAAACCTATATAAAGGAAAAATGTATTATATTAATGTATACTTTAAAAATTATATGTATAATTTGTTATTTTTCAATCATGGCGGTCAGAAGAAAAAAAAATGACGACACAATCCTATTCAAATATTCTCGAAAGCAATTAAGACAATTGACTGGAGACCCATTAGTCCAAATTAAAATGTTATAATTTTATAACAGTAATGTAAAAATCCATTAGTGGAAATTTTATCCATTTATTGTTTTAAAATCTTAGATCATATTTTAAAACAATCATTCGAGAAATTCTAAAAGGATTGCATTGTCTTTAAAACTTACTTAAACAAAAGATGCATCTGGTCAGCAAATTCCAGATCCACTAAGTGAATAAAGTGCCTCAGGTCTAGCAGCTAAGCGCTCTCCAAGATAAACGGAGAAATAGTATAAATACTGCTAGATTTGAATACAGAGGGGAACTCATAATATTTAAACAGCAATGGTAGAGATAATCCACGCTTGTCATGACAATAATTCAATGTATAATGAGTAGTGGAAATTTTCACTTTCTCTTCATTCAAACATGTTCTTTCCCGCAATCATCGCTCAGGATCCCGTTACCCATGAACTTTAATATTCTTAAAGACTGAATAATTAAATGCTACCTGCCTGACTGACCACATTTAACTAGATCTAGTTCCCAATGGACACTGAATCAAGGATCACGACTAATTTTATAAAGGTAAAAGAACTCCAGCTACTGCCTAATGTCTAAACTCTTAAATTCAGCTTCCGTAATTATTTCTAATAACTTTGTATATAATTTAAAATATCATTCTCCTTCGACCAGAAATTTAATATTTTGTTAAAATTTGTAATTAACTTACCACTAGTTTGTATATAACTCTCTTTAATTTCTTTTTATCATTGAGCCTCTATTAAATAAATGTAATATTTTTCTTCCACCTTTATGCAGCAATAATATTTTATAACTTTTATTACCGTGTTTTATATATATTTAAATATGCCAATAAGTCTCAAATTCGCCAGTGTCATTTTTCTTTTATTTTCCCCCTCTCTACTTTATGGGGTGACTAGATTAAGTTGAATTAAAACAAGTCTTATTTTTATCTTAGCAAACACTTGCGAATTTGGGGAAAATAAATTAATTATCTTATAATGTCACTGTAGAAAAACAGAGTAAAAATCTGTTTTTCTAAGAAATGTTTTTTATTTTATTTAAAATAATAAATGCTAATCCTAAAAATTCAAATTTATTATATGAAATTAAATCTGTTTATTCTCAAATTAATAATCACCACCCCATTCGTATATGTATAATTGTTTATTCTAATAAAAGCACTTATGACTGAATTCTCATATTTATTTAACGTTGTGGGAAGTTTATAGATAAATTAAAGTAATGGGGAAGGGGAGTCTCTATTCTACTGATTATGTATTTAATAATCCATTACTGTTTAGTATTTAAGTCATACTATTACATTGGACATTCCCAATATATATAGGTTATAATTCATTCATCCTTAGTGTTAAAATATTGTTTTTCGTTCCAAGTGTTGTATGCAAACAGGCCTCCATGTTCAAATACACCTATGTGTGTCTTCATGCTTTGTTCCCCGGGATTTTCGGTAATCCGGATCCCATATATTCAAAGTCCAAGAACACGGCTGACAAACCCCCCTCCCCGGACTTATTTCGTTGTATAAGCTATTGACATAGGGTCGCTCTAGGAAATACCTGGCTTATTGTTATTAATAGATGACACCTTCGTTCTGTGAACCGAACCTGCCAAAGTAGAAAAAAGAATTCGGTCACCATTTTTCATCCTTAAATTTGGAAGCACATTTTTCGGATTCGAGATTGGATCACCTAATTCCACCATCATTCATGCACTGCTCTCTTAAAGTTCTCGTCATAAATCAAACCTATGAATGTCGATAAACCGTAGTGTTATGATTCAAGTAAACAGATTTATTTATTATATTCATTAATAGTTTCATGTTCGCATATTTTAATGACGCAATTCTATATACGCTAATGAACTATCCCACACATGCTTCTCAATCAGTATAAACTGAGAGTAGTTATTTATTCTTGTAAAAATATATTTTGTCATAAAATTATCATTCTAAATATTTGGTCAAGTGCTATATTTTGTTATTTCTGGGGGTGGATTGGTATCTCGCAAAGATATTTCCTCATAGTGCTAAATCAACTGTTCATCAGTATCTTTATAAATTATTGGCATATGAGCTAGCCGCTATAAAATAGAATAATTAAAGTTGTCATTTTCCAAGTTATAAACAAATTTCATGTGATTTACCTGCTACTGTATAAATGTCAATCAAATTAGATGTACGTTAAGAGGCCAATGGTGATTTACGCATATTTTATAAAAAATTAATAAATCTTATATATCTCTTAACTTACAGAATCATTGTTTCTTTTTATTTAAAATATTAATATTTTCATTATTAAATTATGCTCGCCCTGACTAGATGATTTCCCGCTAATCTTATAGATATAATTAATATGAAAGGTCACGACCTTTAAATGAATCAAACTTATATTTTATACTAAAATATTCCATTATATAAATTCAAATTAGAGTATTTTTGTGTCTCCACTTTGCGATGCCGACGGAGAGATAAATTAGATCAGTATCATCAGGATTGTTGCTCATAAGTTGGTAGATCTGGAAAATAGCAATTAGGGCAGAGTTCATGTGTATTCCTGACTTATGTATCTTGCGCATGATTGGTCTCTAGGTACTTTTGCCTAGATCTTGTTATATGAACAGACAAAACTGATCGGTATAATATTATATATCATTTTTTTCAGCATTTTGAGACGCATGTGATGAAGTTGTCTATGAAATTGTCATTTTAACATTTAACTTTCAAAATTTAGAATTTGTGAACCAATGTAAAAATAAAGATATTTAAATGTTAAAAATCTTTTTTCTTAATTTTATCAGCTTTATTACATTCTTTCATATTTGCTGGTTCTAAAAATGTATATACTTTTATATTAACTGTATTCAAACAGAATATATGTTTTAAATTATACTTGTTGTAATTATTTTTTTAAATTCAAAATGGCTGCTCAAGAACCAATGAATAGAATAAATTAACACTTTATTTTACTTTGAATTAGTACTGAGACTCTTCTACATAAGTCTAACTTATAGCTTAGCTCAGTGGAGGGTTATTGGAAGTCAATAACATAGAGAATATTGCGATATACCCACCTACAGACTTAAGTATAAATACGTAAAAACTACATACCTGCTTATGGATTACTCTGTTAAATAAATATAAAGAGAGCGCTGCTATCGTTTATCCAGACCAGACATGACAGATCGATAAGCATGGATATAAATAGCATGGTAGAACGATCTACTCGCTCTCTTGTGTCCAGGTTCACGTGTGTAAAAGTAGTCAACGCCTTGGAAGGATATCTAGTCTCCAAGAAGAAACCATCCTCTAATGGTAATAGTGATAATTTGCTATCTGTGAAAACCCTGGATTATTATTATGCTTGCTGACTGGTTCTCTCTCATAGAGTAACCCTCAGACATAGCAAATATAAATAAATGAAGGAAGAAATACTACTAACCATTAAAATAAAATATATGCCTCATTTATTAATCAACCAAATGATGGAGACCAGTAAAGTTTCATTTGTTCAAGCTAATAAACTATAATTTCAATTTGATCTTTTTCATCATCTAAATAAACTCTATATTAACTTAATATAACTTTCACAGAAAAACATAATACTAAGTAACTCCACTATCTAGCACATCTTGAGCGTTATAGGAAGTCAATAACATAGAGAATATAAATAAATGAAGGAAGAAATACTACTGCCTCATTTATTAATCAACCAAATGATGGAGGCCAGTAAAGTTTCATTTGTTCAAGCTAATAAACTATAATTTCAATTTGATCTCTTCCATCATCTAAATAAACTCTATATAATCTAAATTAATGTTAATTTGGAAATATGAAATCAGATCTCAGGGAATCTGTAATACAGTTTGATTAAAGAAATTCTATTATCCAGTAATTTATAACTATAAATAATAAAAATATATAACGGAATAAATTGAATAATGTTTTACTGGACTAGCAATTAGATAATGAAGGAAATAGGGTATCTTTTAATCTTGAATCATTGTCTAAATAATAAACTAAGTATACAATCTTTTTATAAGTTTTCATATATACCCGGGTCTCGTTTAATGCAGATTTATTTCATGCGATTTTGAAGTTATGCGATTCATGTTTCTTCTTAATATCTTTGTATGCGGTTTTCTTTTATGCGATAAAAATTATTAGATCAGAAGTCGAGCTCTGATAATGTGCTATTATTTTAAATATTATAAATTTTGCACACTCACATCATATTTAAAGTAATAGCGCATTATCGGAGTTCGACTTCCATCTAATAATTTCAATATTTTCAGCGCTTTATAATAGTACTGTAATAGATTTTATGCAATAAAGAAGTTCATAATTTACTTAAAATCAGAATTTCCCCATTTTATATACACACATTAAATTTTACAAGACTATAATGTAAATCTGTTCAAATGATATAGATGAAAAATACTATGTATGTTGTTTTTTTTTGCATTTTAAATCAAGTTCTATTTTTGCTTTTTATAAAAAGAAGACATAATCAATTAATCATTTAGTGTCCGCAAGTTTCTTTTTAAAAGGTGAGTAACAGTGGTGGGCACAATTAAATTTGACAATTAAAATCTGATTTTTAATTGTAATTAACAATTTAAAAATTACGTAACGTGATTTGAAATTAAGGTGATGTGAAACGATGAAATTTGATTTTTAAAACAAAAATAAGAACTTAATTTTTAATTGTTAAGTTTTAATTAAATTTTGCCCAACAGTAGTGAGTTGGTGTCTTTTTATTATCGTAAGTTTATTCTTATTTTTATTTTAAAGTTTTAGTTTACTCTAACGGAGAGAAAAAAAAAACATTCAAGAAAATGAATTTCTTTGGAAACAAAAATTTCAATTTTAGATCGCTTAGCAAAATGGGAAGAATCAACAGTGATTGGAAAATGTTTTAGTTGTATTTCCTCTTGACTTTGTTTAAGAAGCTACAATACCTCACATCATATCACATCATGACGAATCTGATGTCTCAAATAGAGATAATGATTAAAATACTGTACATGTATGAAAAAAATGTAAATTACACATAAAAATATAGTTTTGAATAAAATTAAATACTGTAGTTAATAAAAAAAAGTAAAAAAAGTTTGTCTTGTATCAATTTTTTTCAAATTTGAAATTTTTTATTAGTCATATTTTACTTTTTTTTTTTTTATGCAAATTTTAAAGTAATTTTACATTGTTGCTTTGCTTTTATGCGATTTTTGGAAAATGACAGTATGTATGCCCCATTTTTCAAGGTAAGTTAAGTCTATTTTTGTGCGCGTTTTCTGAGGAACCTATCTACCACATAAAACGAGACCCAGGTGTAGTATTTGGATAAAGAGAACAATATTATCAGATTTCTGTATGTTTATTATCAAATTTACAAAGTAATGTATTTATGTAATAATAGATATGTGGAAACTAGAATATGAATGCATTCAAGCATGAGTGTGTGTGTGGCGCAACTGTTTCCAATAGCTATTAACATAAAATAGAAACCCTGCATGCTTTCTAATATACACTAGATATGTGGATGACCTATTCATTGCTGCCACCCCTGAGATCATCACACGGATCAAGGTTGAATTGGAAACCAGCACAGCACTGGTTGTGAATGTCACAACTGAAGACACTCACCAAGAAGTTAAATATCTTGATGTCAATGTACAAAGAGAAAACAACCACTGCCATTATATGGCCATCAAACCATTGGAGATCAGATGCCATATACACCCCCAATCTAACACACCAATAGAACATAAATTATCTGGCCTAGCATCTTTTTTGCACAGAAACAGGTTGTTATGTAAAATTGAGGCAGATGCAAAAGCAAATGTAATAGAATACAGAAATGACTTATTGAATTTAGGGTTCAGGCAGTCCATTGTTGACAAAAATTTTTTTTACATATACAGAATAAACAGCTTAACATTCTCATCATACAAGATAAACCCAGATTATTGCTTCCATATATATCCAATTTACACAAGAAACTGCATTCCATCCTCAACAACAGATATCAGCTTTGTTTTCCAACCCCTCCAAATTCTAACAATTTAATTAATAACACTAAAGACCAAACTCCACTTTTACAGACCCCCCCACACAGTATATAATATTGCATGTTCCAACAATAATTGTAAAGGCACATATTATGGGGAAAGCAGAGCATCTTTGTCCACACGATTAGCAAAACAAATATTCATACAATAGAGCTCGCAATGATCCTTCTACTTATTCAGTTTTCTATCAGCACCAGAGCACAAGTCACCATGAGTGCATTCCAGACAATCCCACAATCGTGTGTAGAGAAAGACATGACCTCAAAAGAAAAATCAAAGAGGCATTATTCATCTCACGAGACAATGATGCCATAAATAGGAAGAAATGGAATTAGCATATTTGCATATCATTAAATGTATTAGCAAGCTATGATTATGAAGGCAAGATCCCTTGAAAGCACTCAGCTAGTTTATTATTTTTAGTTATCTATTTTATGTTAATAGCTTTTGGGAACAGTTGCGCCGCACATGCACTCGTGCTTGAATACATATATTTCCCAAAAGTAAAAAATTATTTGACTTAATATGAATGCATATAAGAACAACTCAAGACAAAGTTTTGAATAAATAAATAAAGCATTTATTTACATTTGCAACTAAAATAAATCTAACCAATTCACATTGGACTATTTGTCCTAATTTCTAAACTCACAAATACGTTTGCTAACCTGGGTTTGAAATCACTTTTATTACATATTTTATCATTTATTGATTAGACATTTATGAACATAAGTTAACAAATAAAATAATGCCCTCATATTCTGACTTAGAATATATTTGGGCTATCTAACACATTTTTATTAGCAAACAACACTGAATAAATAAATATATTATGGACACAAATATATAAGTTGGAGAGGTCACACTATTAATTATTGGGATAAAACAAATTAATAACTTGACTGTCAAGAGAGTAACTTTAAATAGCTCAATAAAATAATACTTTTAAATATCTATCCTTTTCATACATTCAAAATAAAAATAATCATTCTGATAATTTGATTATTTAAAGCATGATATAATTCAAAGTATATAATTCCTGATGTATTAGTTTAATAATATTATACTCTCATGTCTGCAAGGTTATTTGCATTATGTGTGTGTCACATCTTACGCTATAATTAAAACAAAATCAATATATTTAAGTATTGTTGATTTACTTATGAATTACTAAATAAGTGTCTTACTATGGATAATGTCATAGACCAACCAACAAATATAACACTATTTCTGCTTTAATATTCAATAAAGAATTTAATCTTATTATTTATTTAACCACCAACTAAATTACATATAGCTATGATTCTATGATAAGACAAAATAAACATTCAAAAAAAATTTAAGCACATGAGGAATAAATAAGCTTCTTGGTTAATAAATTAAACGACAACTACCTAACTTCGAGGTACACTATTGGTATGGAACTCTGTCTCACTACCAGAATAAAGGGGAAATATATTATTTAACTTCGTAAATATCATTTTATAATGCATACGTACGCAATCTAGGAATATACTTCACTCATGGCAAATACTTAGATATAATAAGGGAGAGAGTTTTCAATCCCACTCAACAAAGAACATGTCACGAATAACTTTCTTTCGCACAGCTATTTAATACATTTCATTGTATACATCGGAAAATAAATATACATACAGGTATGTCACTAATTCCTTTAATTCTCTTAGCATATGACATTATCTGAAATTTAACAGAGAAAAACAGTTATAAAACTGAATATTTACTATTTATATAAAATAACTGCATAAGACAGACACACATATGAATAAGAGCGAGTAACCAAATTCCAAATTATATAATACGCAAACATTACGGTAAAGTAAATGGTAAACTGAACATAACAACTTTTAGTTTATGACAAACTATTAACTATTTTAAACTTTTAAATGGCAATAATTATTATCAATGAGGTTTTACTATTTCTGACACAATATTTCTTTCAGACATTACTCTAAGCCAAGTGCTCGCTTCGAGACATTTAAAGAAGAAAAATACCTCTCTTCAATAAACCCATATAAAACGTATATATAACCTACATAAAACATTATATTTCAATAATAATTATTTACCAGCGTATTGCGACCTACAATATGTTTATCTGAGACATTCTAGAAGTCAAGGAAATATAAATTAAATAAGCAAATAATAAACTGTATATCTATCTATAGCATACTAATAGCAATAAAAAAAAAGTCACTCTTCTTAAGTTAAAATATTCATTGCAAAGTTTTTCTTTTAACACAAAGTTTCCTAAATGAAGCGAAGACAAGGACAATGATTCCAGAAGAGTACGTGTTAGTAAAAGAACATGAAAACAAATTCCTATAGAAAAACATTCACAATTTAAATTTAATTCAGCAATCTCCAATGTTCTTAGCAATAGATGATTAAGCTTGCTTATATGACACGTAAGTAATAAATTTTTTTATAATAATGGAGATATGGATAGATAGTTTCAGCTATGTATTTCTTTTATATTTATCATTTAATTAAATCTGGAAATATTTTAATTCAACAGTAACTTTAGCAGGTTTCCGAAAGAAAACATTATTTTGACATAAACTTTATAAATTATCACAAATATAATTATTTTGGTCACTTGCTAATTAATTATTCACTTAAAATCTGCAGTTCCTTAAGCAATAATATTTTGTTTTTATAAGAAATCCACACATCGAGGAGAACAAGAAATATATAATATTAATGTCCTTCCACTCGACTTTCATCAGGCACACATTAAATATACAATAGTAATTAATTCTTTGTAAGCCACACATTCACTTCTTTAATAAAAACATTTTTATAAGCATGAATAATAAACAAAGTTATCATTACGTAGTAGTTCAAAATATAGCACAATAAGTATACATGCATCCTCTTGTTTTAACTTAACTTTTATATAATCAGAATATAGTTTAAACTGAGAGCCTATGGTAGGTTTTGTTAAATAAACTGCATAAATTTCCTTAAAAGATTATAAAGTTCACACCATTTCCTTAAAAGGTTAGAAAGTTCATACAATTTCATTTTTTCCTTAGTAATAACAATATAAGCAAATAAAATAGATTTAAGTCGTAAGCATAAAAATACATTTTAAAACGATATGGTTAATTTAAAGCTTAATTGAGTGAAGAATGATATACCTTGTTAAAATATTTAGCCTGACAATTTTCCTTAAACCTGTCTGCTAGCTAGAATTCCCATAATTTCTTTTATAAAATAATAATGTTTAAAAGTTTACACTTTGGAGTTTAAATCAACTTGATTTCTGGAAGAGATAGAAAAAGAGGCAGAAGCAGAATGAACACTGAATAAAGAACAATTTCTATTACTATCACCTAAATACATCTTTCCATCAATCAAGAGGTCATCTTATCCTCCAAAGGTTAGCTCCACCCTTTGCAATCAGTTAATTAAGCAATCAATATTCAAGCTTGAGAAAAAAAATCATTTTGATTTTCTAAATTAAATCAAACTGAATAAAACAAAACAAAAAAAATAATAACTTTTTACAATTTTGAAATGAATATTAATTAGCTAATAAATATAGTAGTTGATAATACAAATTAGTTTGTCAAATAATTTACTAATCCAGATATCCATTAATCACTCAAAATATGCTTGCAAAGTTATTAAAGATTTCTACTGTAATTTTAAATGTTTTATTGTAAATGTAAAATTTTGTACTGTAATTAAATATGAAAATGAAATGAGATGATATAGACATACATGCATACACATATGCTACTATATGAATACTAAATTATCCTGACTAAAATATGACTGATATGGCTATGGGTTAAGTATATTTCAATAATTATAATACCTACACATGGATGGGTGTGCCAATGAATAAATAGATCAGAAAACCATCTAAACAAATAACAACCACTATTCTACAAATAAAAAACAACAACTTTACATTAATTTAATTTACATATCAACAATTCCTGTAATAATCCACCCCCCCCCCTTTCTACCATTAAATATTTCATCAAATACAATAATAATTACTAAATGCTTATAAGATTCTAAACTAATATCCATAAGCAAATTTCACATAAGGTTTTATACCATTAACCAAAATTTTTTTAAAATTTTAGCGCTATTTCATTTTTTTTTAGTTAAATGCAGTTATTCCCCATTGATACAATATAATTTAGTTAGTTGGTTTCTTGTGCCCATTCAGAGGGTCACAATATAAACGATTCTACAAAGATCGATAATATAAGGGATTTCCTTTTAATCTACTAAGTTTTACCTGTCTTGCAAGAGCCTTTTGGCATTAGAATTTAGACATCAGTATTTAATTTCAGGCTTAATTTTTTTTTTTAAACGGATTGTTATTCCGTCTTAATCTTTCTTGTGTTACTTGGGGAGTCAGAAATATCTTCAAAATTGTCTTACTCCTATCTCCATATTGGTGGGCTTATCTTACGGACATCTCAGGACTCCCGAAATCTTTACTCGTTAAACATATGATTGACTGGACATAAGCATTATGCTCCATTTCTGAACTCGGATCACACTCTGCGAATGAGTTCCTTCTTACTCTATGTTTTAGGTCGGGGCGCTATCCAGCCTCATTTCGTACTACATTCCTCTTCATATAGAAATCTCTCTGGAAAATTGCTTGCCAAAAAGGAAAAAAAAACGAATCTCTGAGCAATACATTTAGTTAATAAATTTGTTTATTAAGCCTATCTTCTATGCTCAAAGCACCACACAGAAAAACCTGAGAATGTTGTTGGTGTAAAAAGGAAGAAAGGGGAGTTCAAATTTTAGTTACAGGCTATGTTTTGTATTAGCTCAAAAAACCTCTATTTAACTAGCATATACATAAATTTTTTTTTTGTTCTCTGCTACCTCCGGGTGATTCCTTTTCTCTTCCAAAGTCATTCATTCTAGGCTGAGTAAATATAATGTAATTTGTGAACTAAAACCAGTGATTATTGCCTATCTGTAGATATTGTCAGTCCATTGATGCTTTCATGTAGACCGAGAGGTTGTTGTCAGTCTCTAGATATTCTTTTGTAGATAATAAATTTCATTTCTTTTGTAAATAATCTTTTTGCATTATTAATACAGTGAAGCAGTCAATCTTAATTAACGATTGAGCTTCATATTTATCAAATTACTAACCCATGTTTGAACCTTATGTTCCATCCCGCTCCTATATTCATGTATATCTGTTATGTATATGTTTAAGGTGTGCACCTAAAAAGTTATAAAATTTAGCTTTTAATATTTTTTACTATTATTTATTATTCTTTTTATTAAAATCAAATATATTAGGTGCAGCTCAAATATATATATATAATGGGAGAAATTACTAACACAATATTAATTTTACAAATATTTTTTTTGAAGTTTGTACAAAAATATAACTTTTCGTTCAAGTTCTTTTAAAAATCCAAGATGGAGTATGCAACTGCTAATTGTCCAAAAATAATTAAAAGGATGGAATTTTTACATCGTCTTATTTTGGGAAAGAATGTCTAATTAAACTGTACTAAAAGCAAAAAGGAAATCAAATTAAGAATTTCTACTTTTGCAAATAACATTTTTTATCAAATCTATTTCTTATCTGGAAATAGATTTGAATACATTTTTGGACAAATTATCTAACAGTTGCATCTCCAAAACAATAGGTGAAGGAAATGAAAAAATTCCTACTAGATAGCAATCGTGAATGAGATTAAAAAAGGATCTTAAAGGCATTACTAAAATACTTGAGGGCGGTATATAATGGGCCGATTTTTAACCACCGAGAACTAGTTTTGTAGATCAACTGTCGCCAAACTATTCCAAGCTAATTTGTTTTCCAAAATGTTGAACGAGTTGTCAAACCAATCACCTTTGCTGGTCCATCTCTTGCCGCCAAATAACCATCTCGCTGATGCCCAGAAATGATAGAAAGTATGATCTAAGAACAGAGAAATGCCCAATGGAAACTTGCTACTACATTGGTAATCGTTTGAATCCTGTTTAATATGCCATGCTGTATCCGAACTGTCAAATTGGACTCTTTAATATAGCAAGGTAATTAACCTAAAAACCACTTATGAAATTTACGTCTAATCCATTCTAAAACTAATCTCAACCTTAACTATCTGGATTTCATATTTAAATTAAATGTTTTCTTAACTGTTAATGTAAATTTGCTCTCATACTAATAATTTTTCTTTTATATGTAAAGTCTGTCATATGCTCTTATTTCTTTAATTTTGGTGCGGTTCCTTTCTTAATTTTAAACTGTTTTTTATTTTAAGTTGCCAATCTAAACAATCTTGCGAGCCTAACTTATAAAGTTTTTTTTTTTCGATCTACTCAAACCTCCATGGGTTGAGGTTATTAAAAAACCCTCCCTCTTTTACATACTTTCTTAGTTAGTATACTCGCCAGATTGTTTCTCAGGTTAACCTAATTTCATGATTTTCTTAATGTCTTTAAAAAATATTATTTATGTATAACTTTTAAATCATCAAAAAATTAACACTATTAAATATTTTTCTGTGTTTCTTGTTCAATTCTGAAAAGGTGATTTCTTATTGTTGTTTTTTGTTTTATATTATCCGTATTACAATGCTATACTCTTAATATTTCAGAGACTTTATTAGTCTCAAGTTATAAAATTCACGAGGTTGATATTTCAGTATGTTAAATAAATAGCAGAGAAGGGGGTAAATCTTAAAATCTATTTTGTATGAATTAAATCTTTCCCATATATATTACACAGTATAGCAATAATTGCCTAAACTATAGCATTCGAGTGAAGTTCATGTGGTTTAAAATAGTAACTTCCATTTCATGTCATTAAAGACGTAGTGTTCTGTTGCATTGCTGATATATGGTGTAGTTTTTTTATTACGTACTTCTAGCCTGGAGGGTTGCGATGAGTTCGGCCCCGTAGATTTTCTTCACACCCTATTTTGCGGACAGTTGACCTTCCCGGGATCATTTTCGTATAACGTCTCTCGCGTCGGTTGCACCAGAGAACCCTGGAGACCACGCCTAGCCCAATTAAACTTCTCTAAGCAGTCACTAGAAAAAGGACTCTTAGCCACTTCGTTTAGAAGCACAATCTCATGTCGTATTCTTCTGTTTTTATATCAGCTCCGTTATTTTTTCACATTATTAATTAATTTATTTAATGACCTCATTTCGATGCTGTAACAATAAAATTGCGCTTTGCTTATGTATATCTCTTTCCAATAGTAGTAATTAGTTTAATTAATAATGTTGTTTTTCTTATTTTAAAAATCCCACCATCGCAATTTATCCTATCCATATGTTAGAAAGATGAAGCGTTCTTTTCTTTTTATAATCCGAATTTAAAGAATAGTTAAAAATATTTTGTTCACTAAGCAAATAAACTTGATTTAAACGTATGTTATTTTATTAAATATTCACAAATATTATCCTTAATGAGTAAACCATTTTTAAAATATATTTTATTGATTTTCACGACCAAAGCGGCATGAAAATAGTTTATGTAATATGAATAATGATTCCTGGAATGCTCTAGAAATATGTACTTTAATCATCACCTTTCAGAACCATCACTAAAGTGTTAACTCAAATATGTTGTTTGTTTTGTAGTCAAATGATTGGCATCTTAATCTCACCCGCCAAATATACCTATTTACGTATATGTCATTTATTCATAAGAGCATATGAACCATGATAGTGTGATCAATTGTATGTAACTCTCTACCTCCAGGTAGATCATCTTGTCACGCACATTCAAATAAATATATAATTAATTTACTGTTTCATTAAATGTTGTTAAATATTTTATTATTCAAGCCACTTATGTAGTACGAATTATCTTTCTCTCCACTTCCATATATTCCAACATATATATGCGTTCTTTTGTTAAATATGTCTCATTGTTTCTTTCGCTCTTCTAGTGGGCGAAATTAAAAATTAATTCTCGTGTGCCATCATTATTATGATATTCATTAGGTGTTCGATCTGGGGCTTGTGGAATGGGTTCGAATCTAGATTGGTCCCTGATCTAAATCTTAGGCTTGACTGGGTTTGAAGTACGTTTCATTGAGTTCCAGCTCATGTTAGACGGATCAACATGTTTTGACCGATACAACATCCATGTATCACTTATTATTATTTGTAAATTCCTCCTTAAGAACCTTTTCTCCACGACCGCTGGGCATACATAAAGAATAAATTCTAGTGAGGTCTGATAAGTAAGTCGCTTAGTAGCAATCTGAAGGAGTGAAGTTCGAACCCCCTCTACCCGCATCTCTAGGTTAGGTTAAAGCAGCTCTACTTTTCATACCATTATAGTATTGGCTAATGTAATGTCTCTATTAGACTTTATAATATCTATGCAAATGACAATTTATTTTCCACATATTAAATACTCTATTTAGGCTGATAACATACGCTGCAGCATAAGGTAGAAAATTAGAAATTGTGTAATTCAAATTAAAAAAAATTATGTATTATACAAAGAATCAAAAAAAAAAAAAAATTATTCTTTTTCTTTTCAAAACCTTTATTTTCTACATCAATATTGAACGTATATATACATTTATATAATACCAACTCCAACTGTTTTTATCTTCTTACAGTCAGCCATCTTCAAGGACCTACAACAACAACACAAAATACATATTTATAAATAAGCTTCAATTACATAAATATCTTCATCTTACATTAACATAAAGAGTAACAAACATATTAATCTTACATAATTATATTTTACATAAATACCCTCATCTTACATCCACATAAACAGTAACAAACATATCAATCTTACATAATTATATTTTACTTACATCTCTCTCCCACTACTATTTTTTATTACACTTCCTTTTACATTAACTACAAAACTTAAAATCATCCAAGAAACTTTTTATACAAATTTAAAAACTAACCCTAATTTCAAATAACCTCCTCTTTTTTAAATCTTATCGAAAACCCCTCTCAAAACTACATTCCTAATCTATAACTTTAAATGTATATAAAACAAATATCTTTTTTTTTTATAAAAAAACTTTTAACAATTCACCTAAACCCATTTAAACATTTATATACATTTAAAGCTATAGATTAGGAATGTAGTGTTGTTTGCAGATCCTTTAAAATGACTGTAAGATAAAAACAGTTGAAACGTTTGAGTTGGTATTATATAAATGTATATCACATGATCACCACTTCTTACGCTTGTGTATAACTGTTGTTAAAACAGGCAAAATTCACTATACGTATTGCCATACACAGCAAGCTAGAGTAATCCATGGATGCCAGAAGGCTTGTGCATAAAATCCCGATCTAGTGCCTATTCGTCCAATATCCCCAGACTATTTTCTGGCTTGTGGCCTTTGTCAGTGAGGAGTCTTGGATATGAAAAACATTAAGGTGTTTTCAGTTTAAGACTCATAGTTTTGTAGTTAAGTGGAGATAAAGGTGGCTGATGGAGGGTTGCATTAGATCCTAAGATCTAGGTGCAGTGCTCACATATCCAAGGCCCCTCACTGACAAAGGCCACAAGCCAGAAACTAGTTTGGGGATATTGGATGAGTAGGCACTAGATGGGGATTTTATGCACAAGCCTTCTGGCATCCATTGATTACTCTAGCTTGCTGTGTGTGGCAATACGTATAGTGAGTTTTGCCTGTATATATATATATGTTTAGTGATAATATAGAAAGTAAAATTTTTGAAAAGAAAAAGAATTTTTTTAATTTGTTGATATTATTGGAGAACATATATTTTTAAAAGAAAAAGTGATTGTACCTTTGTTGGGTTATAATATATGAAAGACAAAAAAAAAAATGAAGGTCCACTGGTGAGATCAAATATTGGTACATGATGTTTTTCATAAATATTTTGATTAAATAAACTGAAAAGAATCTCTTTAAAAAATATTTTTAAAAAAACTAAAAGAAATATGTATACTAAGAAAAATATTATTCACTATACATTGCGAAGAGCATAACAAAGACATCGATTCTGAGTGTGATGTAGGTATGTCCAAAGTGAATGAAATAATTGATGAAAAATATATGCCAATCATTAGTTGCCTTAAAAAAAATCTGTCTTTGGCATTAATTTTCTTAATGGTCACTGTATTACCTGGTAAAGATGATAAAATCATATTTACTAAAATAAGATTTTTTCCTATTTGAATAATAGAGATCAAATGGTTATATAATGATATATGTTCAAGTTCTGACATAGTCTGCTTTAAATATCTGCATTATGATAAAAATTTTAGCATATTACTAAAAGGACGTTGTGGTTGCTATTGGCATCAAATTTCTTTATAATATTTTACTAACAGTGATATACATAATTTAAGTCTAATTGATAGTCCCTTGTTCAGTTTTTAAATAATGAAATTCATATTAAAAAAAGGCTACATATTAGGAATTCTTGTATTTACTTCAAATACACAAGATCAACTCTTATTTTTTGCAGTATTTATCTATAACATTAAACTTCTTGGCAATCAATATCTAACTTATCATTATACCAATTTTATTATTATAGGGGAGAAAGGAGTACTATAGACATCTAAAATATCATTTTTTGAGATTATAAGCACGCATAATATTTATACTGACATAGAATCTAAAATTAATGTTAACCTGCAGATAAGTTAATAAATTAATCCAGAAACAATAATTACTCTTCGAAAAAAAAAAGAGAAGACAATGGAATGTTATTTGAAACCCATTAAAAATAAAAAAATAGAGGTTTTTCTTTTATGTGGCAATGTATAAAAAATGGCTCTTAATTAATTATAATTATTTACAAATATATATATATTAAATCTATTCAAATAGGATTCAATAAGAAAATGCCAAGAATGTATATATCTCACATTATATGACAAGATTATAACTAGAAAACATGATAAATAGATCCAGGAATGTTTTTAACTTTAAATGGATTTTACCTAAAATGTAAATTATTAATAACAATCTGATGTAAACTATTTCTTTAAAAAGAAAGAAAGATGTATATTTATAAATAAACCTTCTTTCAATATAAATATATATTTAAAAGGAAAATAAATTAAGTATCTTTTTTGAAATCTAATTAAATATAGCTTCATTTAATGTTAGAAAACATTCAATATCTAAAATAGTTTTAAAATTCCAAAACAATCTTTGGAAATAATATTTAACAAATAGCATGAACAGTGATGACAAAAAATTCAGAACTTAAGAAGGAAGATGAAAAAATTTATAAATACTATTTCTATTTTAACCTGCCATATTTGAAAGAGAACAAATTTTAAAATAAATTGCAGTTTTAAGAATATATAAAAAAGCCAACTTATTTAAATTTATCCACTAACAATTACAAAAAAAAAAGCAATTTTTTTTAATGTCTTTTAATGAATTGTATAATAAATATTAATTAAATGTAATGATTTTTAAAGCATCAATAAACAAATTTAAAGAATAAAAAAATAATTACCAGAAACTATTTTTAAAAAAATCTTGTAATAAAACAAACAATAAAAGATATAATCAAATGGTTTCTTCAAGTGAATTTTTTTTTTCTTATCAATATTTCTTCCTATAGATGGTATTAGAAAATACACTGTATACATTGGAAGCTACTTATTACAAACATAACCAGAAAATAAGCAAACAGACAAAAAAAAAAAGAGGCAAAGAACAAAAAGTCAATGAATTTTAAGTTATTATAAAAATCCAGTTATTTAATCACAAATACACTCTCATATATTCCACCTTGATTTATTACTTTGTTTATTCAACATCATATGATATCTTTAAGTGGAAAACTTCTTTTTGAATGATTTCAATACTCAAATTAATAATAAAATATTTTCTTAAAAATCTGTTCCTATCATGGTGTTCACAAGTTCAATCCAATGAAGATTGTGCCCTTGCAGTCGTAGATTCAATTTTATTAAATTCAAGAATATACCAATTGATATTATAATCTTGCTTTCATATTTTTAGAATACTAGAGAATTTTTAAATGAACTTTTCCAATGCCTTTATTTTATGTTGATAGAGAAATCATGCTTCACTTCTACACAATAAATTTGGTAGAATATCAGTCTGATATATAACTAGCTTAATTAAATTAGTAATAGTATTATAAAAAAATATATAAAAAAATTTAGTGTCTGTCTGAAAGATTATGATGATGAACTATTTCCATAATCTTGAATAAATTATTAAATTTAGAAAAATTTTATTTAAAATTTTCAATAATACAAGTTAGTATTATCAATATTCATGAATCTAAAAGTCCTATGTTTGACTCCCATGCTAATATTATTGGCCAGGTCATCAACACCAGAAGAGAAAAATACTGTTCAAAATGTTGTGTTATATACTAATCTGTGTGTTATTATTAATAGCTGAATGTATTTGAAAAGCGTAAATAATTTGAATTTTTCTAAGAACATTTTAAATTCTAAATAATGGAAATAATCCACCTATGATTACAAAATATAATAACTTTCTTAAAAAATTTGTCTAAATAATCTTCAATCTTAAATTTCACATCATTTCTAAATGTCTTACCTGATGGAATTCCAGAATCTTCATCATCCTGGTTTTCACCAAAAGCTATCTTTTTTTTAATTTTGTTAGAGCTTAACGATTTCTTAGCCAATGCCTGTATTTGTCTAAAAATAATTAATAAATATTGTTTGAAAATTATATATATATATATGTAATATTATAAATTGATGTCTATGTAATATAAATTGATGTCTGTATTTCTTCAAAACAATATATGGAATCTTACAATTAAATATTAGTAAATACAATAATCAAAAATTTTGAAAAATACAAAAAATATAATTGTCCTTTAGGAGCGCTTTCGACTATTCTCGTATTCTTTGTCAACTAATATTTTGAAAGGTTAACCTTCCCATAATTCTGTGATCTTAATGTTTGCTGCCTGCCTATTGATTAAGTCCTGCTTGTATTTATATATTAGCATAGCTTCCTTTATTTTCCTTTTATTGTTATTTCTCTCAATTTGCAATATTTTTACATTATTATAAGTGAAATTAAAACCATATATACATGATTTATTACGGTCGTAAAAAATGGTAGCTGATGCGTTATTATTATCTCGACAATTTTGTTTCGTATTTTGAACCCTTTTTAATAAAAGCAAGTGCTCTTTAATTCATTTCTCCAATGTACATCTCGATTTCCCTATATATCCACTACCACACCTATATATCCATTCATAAATGATGCAATTTTTATTTATAAATGAGGTTTTATCTTTAGTTATTTATTAATTTATTTAATGTAGGAGATGCGTAAAATGCAATGTCACATCTTTATAAATTTTCCTTATGAAATTTACTTGTTGATTCGAAATATATGGTATTGATATCCAATTTTTTTTATTAGTAGAAGAATCAACCTTATTAATAATATTTTTATTTTTATATTTCGTATAAAAATTTTTATTAGTATTATAAATATGATTGTAATTATAACCAACATTTAACAATTCATTAGAATACATTTAAATATTTTTACCTTTATCTGATGAATATTTGCAAAGATTATCATTTCTAAATAAGGACTCTAAAGCTGCCATTTTATGTGACATTGGTAGTCTTGATTTATATGGAATATAACCTCTTGTTGCTAATGGTTTAATAGTCATAGATCGAGAAACTGAACGCACCTTAAACTTTCATCTGTTTTGATCTATTTTAAACTATTTATATTATTTAATTCTTTAAACAAATCTTTAATTGTATTTGGCTTGCCACAAACAAAACATCATTGACATATCGATAATATAAAGTAACATTTTTTTGATAAATTCCTTTTTTAAAATACTTTCCTCGTATGTAGAAATTACAAAATTACATATTTGGGCAACTGTAGGCAGACCCATTAACCAGCCATTACCCATTTTATAAAAATTCTTCTTAAAAACTGGCTAAATATTTTTCTCAATAAAGCTTAATGTTCGAACTATAAATTTTATTATTTTCACATTAACATTTTTTAAATTTAATGCGTCAGAAATAATTTCGATAGATGCCATTCGATGAATTGAACCATACATTTCACTTATGTCTAAAGTACATATTACATCATTAACATCAATGGTAACATCACAGATTTTACTAACAAAATCAAATGATGAACAGGTATATTAAAAATTTTAATACGAAATGCAAAAATAAAAATATTAATAAGATTGATTCTTCTATTAATAAAAAAATTTGGATATCAATACCATATATTTCGAATAAAAAAGCAAATTTCATAAGGAAAATTTATAAAGATATATGTGACATTGCATTTTATGCACCTCCTACATTAAATAAATTAATAAATAACTCAAAGATAAAACCTCATTTATAAATAAAAATTGCATCATTTATGAATGAATATATAGGTGTGGTAGCGGATATATAGAGGAATCGAGATGTACATTGGAGAAAAGAACTAAATAGCACTTGCTTTTATTAAAAAGGGTTCAAAATACGAAACAAAATTGTCAGATAATAATAATGCACCAGCTTCCATTTCTTATGACCATAATAAATCATGTATATGATTTTAATTTCAATTATAATAATGTAAAAATATTGCAAATTGAAATAACAATAAAAGGAAAATAAAGGAAGCTATGCTAATATATAAATACAAGCAGGATTTAATCAATAGGCAGGCAGCAAACATTAAGATCACAGAATTATGAGAAAGTTAACCTTTTAAAGTATTAGTTGACAAAGACTATGAGAATAGTCAAAAGCGCTCCTAAGTGACAATTATATTTTTTGTACTTTTCAAAATTTTTGATTATTATATTTACTAATATTTAATTATAAGATTCCATATATATATAATTAAGAAGAGAAAACTACTATTTATTCAAAGTCTGAAGGAGAATGGTTTGCTTCCCTTAATTACATATACATCATACTATGCTAATTTCACATTTAAAATCAGATAAAATAAATATAGTAAATAAAACTCTGGAATAAACGCTACAATATTAAATATACCAATATAACAATAAATAAATTACTAGCTAAACAGCTTATAGCATGTACTGCAATCCTAAATAGGGTTAGCAGTTTATGACATAATGCTAATCAGGATGGTGATACATGCCATAAAGTGACTATAGTCAGTATTCATTTATTTTATATTTGCTATATTAAATACTGTAGTTTATTCCAGTTTTTTATTTATATATTGTAAAGGATGGAAGATCCACCCTTTTCATTTAAGTGCCATTTAGGTTTCTAAAAAAAAAAATCTCTTTGATCTGTTTTTTACATAAGGAATTGTATAGGGTATTATTGTTGTTATTATTATTTGATTCATTTTTGTTTATTGATGATATGTGCTTTGTTTTCTGATGGTGGGATTTTAAATGGCAATGTCTATAAATATTTACAAACAATAGAATCTAAATTGTTAGTAGATTGCACTTTTATGTTTTGAGAATTATTTAAGATGTAATGTTATTTGTTTTTATTTATTTATTCATTTAGTAAACAGTAAAATACATTTTTCAATGTAATATATTTTTTTTGATTGATATTATTTTGTTTTGATGTTTTAAAAAATATTAACAATTGTTCTATTAAAGATTTTTTTTTTTTTAAAAGTTAGCATGTGAAAAATAAAAATGATTTAAACAATAGGAAGGGATCACTATGGAAACAATATAATAAAAAAATTGCCATTAAAAGTAGGAGAGGAGTAGATCAGAGCTGTACTTTATCTACTTAAAATTTCTTATTCTAGCATAATTATAAAGTTATAGAACTGGAATTTACCATTAGAATGGCAGGATGAGAACTTAAAATTGCTATCTGAGGGCATTTTGCCCCAATCATTTGCTTATTCTATCCTTAATTAATAGCTTAGGAAAACATTTATTAATCACTGGGCAAGCGTTGGAAATCTGATACTAAAAAAAATAGCTATGTTGTAACTTACTAAATTTCTTTTAATAATTTTAACCAGAGTATTAAATCAATTAATTGCTTCAGCTAATTTGTTAATATAAATAATATGAGGAACTTGACAAAGGTTAATAGCTTCAGCAAAAGACCTACAAATTTATACATTATTAATATCTACACATTATTTAATATGTATACATATTCCAGTCATTTCATACTACGGAATGAGGTAAAATCAAATACTTTTAATGTAAACAAGAGATTGGAAATAAGGAAAATTCGCGAACGGTAACTAAAATTAATCAATATAGTCATTCAAATGTTTTTTTTTCTTCTTTATTATAACACTTATTAAAAAATAGATAAAAGTTGCAGATATTGTGACTTAAAATTGATCAATTATATAATTTGATTGTATTAGTTTAACTAAAATTAATCAATATAGTCATTCAATTGTTTTTCTTCTTCTTTATTATAACACTTATTAAAAAATAGATAAAAGTTGCAGATATTGTGACTTAAAATTGATCAATTATATAATTTGATTGTATTAGTTAATATAAATGTAAATGCCAATTTAAAAAAAATAATTATATATATATTTAATATCCTTAGATAATTGTATTTAATTCACATTATATATATATCAAATATTAATAAATGCTATGTGGAATGTTAATAGAGAAACAAATAGAGAAATCTTATTTGCATAAGGGTTATGTATAAATTCTATATTATTTAGTAATTTACTTAACTCTTCAATTATTTTAATTGCTTTAATATTAGATGTATTTTGCAGGGATTGGGATAATTTATAGTATTAAATATTGAAGTTACATATAATATCCCCACATTTGCATTTAGAAGTTGTCTTATTATATATATGTTTTGTCTATACATAAGGGCTCATATAGTATTTATATTTATTATATTGTGCTAGGTGTAGTAAATCTTATGTTTATGGAGTTATGGGATAAATGTTGAATTTTGCAGGCTAGGATTTAAGCCTTATATTGATAAGAAGCCCAATGGTTGATACTCATAATAAAAGATGTAGTTCAAAATAAGTAAGGTGGATAAATCCTTATAGCATTGTGGGAAGAAGCTTTTAATATAATCTTTTGTATCATCCTGTTTGTTGGCCCAATTTTTAAAAAATACATCTGATTTAAATTATTAATTTTGACAAGCTATCACCAATTTATTTGTTTATTGATTTAATTTTATCATTTTTTTAAACAATTCCCATGTAAAATATAGATTTCAAATTATGTTTATTCCCCCCCCCCCATATGTCATAGCATCTGCCGGGACGCGAACCCACAACTGTCTGCAACCAACTACTTGCTTGCAAGGCAGCTGCGCTTTTGTTTGGTATATATAAAAAAATTGAACATTTGAAAAACAAATCAATTTTCGTGTTTTCCACACACATATATATTTATGCTATTTCAAAAGATCCAATCATTACCTTGAAAAAAAAGCTCATACCATTTGTTTTATAAAAAAAATGACTTTGATTTTTTTTTTTTTTAATTTATTAATATTTTTTTTTATTTTCTCTTTTTAGTGTAGGATTCAATAATTAAGTCGATTAATTCTTCGTCAACTAAATAGTAATATTGTGTTGTGGCTAACTATGTATCTAAACCATCATTAATTGAAATGTTAAATCGCATATAATCTTGTTTGTGAACATATCTATTGGATTTAACATAATTCCCTTTGCTTCCAATATATATTCTAATAAATGGTTAAATTAACCCTGAGAATAATTATTTGATGTCTTATTTATGCTTTGTAGTATCCAAGTTTACTTCATATCTAGTTAGTTAGGGGCATTCTATTACATTTTATTTCTTTTACATGAGTATAGTTTTCTGCTATATTTGATATCATTTCTCATCACATGTAAACAGTGTTATATTATACTTGTTGTCCAATGATCGGGATAATTTCATCTTTCTTCATTTGGATACTACATTCTATGGCACGTTCATTTCATTTGTCTGCTTAATATTTGACAATTTCTTTTTCTTTAATCGTATATTGTTTTCTATTACATTTGGCGACAAGTCTTTTCATTACAATTGGCTCCAGCGTTTGTAGTAATTTCTTTTGTTTATTCATATGTTATGTTCCATTACATTTGGGCTGCCTAACAATTGGGTTGTTCTATTGCAATATATATTCTTAGATAAAAGATCAGATGTCTTTAAAAAAATTTAATGAAAAGGAACAGAAAACTTTTCATGCAAAGAAAGTTATATTTAGATATCTCTTTAAAATCTAGTCATTACAAACTGAAAAATAAATTACATTGAAACAGTGGCAAGTGTTGTGTCTTTACCAACAATTCTCAAATGGGCAAACCACAATTAATTAATAATTAAAAACTAATTTAGTACTAAGGATTTATTATATGTTATACAAAAACAAAACTAAATTATATATACAAACTTAAATATAATTAACATACAGAAAAATAGATGCTCACAGGGTTTCTAAATCTTTAAATATTCTTCCAATATTGTCCAACCATTAGTTTTATTTAATAGATTGTCACTTTCCACAACTATGCTAAATAAATTACAAGTTCCCCTAAGTTAAAACCTAAGAGCCATTTAGGCTTACATAAAACAAAATAAGATCAGGACGATTTGCTTTAAATACTAGTCAGATTTTTGTATCTAAACTTAAATATAATTAACATACAGAAAAATAGATGCTCACAGGGTTTCTAAATCTTTAAATATTCTTCCAATATTGTCCAACCATTAGTTTTATTTAATAGATTGTCACTTTCCACAACTATGCTAAATAAATTACAAGTTCCCCTAAGTTAAAACCTAAGAGCCATTTAGGCTTACATAAAACAAAATAAGATCAGGACGATTTGCTTTAAATACTAGTCAGATTTTTGTATCTTCAGATTCTGAAATATCTGCATTTTATTTCATCGCAGATGTTGACTTGCTATCGACGATACTGTTTGCGAGCCCAATAGCACTTCACCAAACAAAGGAGAAAAAAGCACTTAAATCTGCAATCCCGAAATTTTATAGTCTTCCATTTAATTGTTCCCTTATCAGAAATTTTCCATTCCTTAAAATTCCTTTGCGAAAAGCATTTAATTAATTTCACTTCTGGATCTATTATTTTCATAAGATTTTATCTTTTCACTAATCAATTCAAAATTTGCTTTTCCATTCTTTTCATTCAGTCTGTAGAAACCTTTTAATTTCGCAACTCTATTCATTTTCTTATATCTATAACTCATTCCTAAAACAGTTTCCATTGTCATTAATTAGTACATTTAAATTTAACTTCTGGAATATTCTTATCAATTTTTTTTTATACTAAATATTTATTGAAAGTAAAATACTACACTTCCTCCCCTCACTCCAGAAGTTATAATTGTTTTTTACACATAATCATTCCATCTTTCTGGTTTTTCTTTGAAGAGCACAGGTCTGGGCGATTTATTTATTTCAGGTTTCACGTGAATTTCTTCTTCACTTTCATCACTGCTTTCATTGATTAACTGATTTTCCTCTGGCTTTCTTCCTGTGTTGTTTCTTTCATCACTTTCCGCCTCCTGCATATTTGCATCTTGCCGTATTTCCAGCTGCAATTCCCCTGGCTCTCTTTTTCTTATATGATTCATGTGGTGTCAGTACTTTAAACCATTAATTTCACTAATCACATATATTTTATTTGAAAACAATTTTGTTTATTATTCCCCCGATCCATTTTTTCTGTATAATATCTCTCACCCATACAGGTTCACCAACTCTCAACGATTTGCTTGGCTTCACATTTGGAACACTATTCTTTTCATTACTATGCAAAACTGCCAATTTAGTCTATAGTTTACATCTATACATTAATTCTGCCGGGGATTTTCCTGTTTTTGTAGATGGCGTTGAATGTTGGCATAGCATAAATGTTTGTAATGAGTCTTGCATTTCTGTTACTCATTTTTTTAAAACTTCTCTTTACTTGCTATATACCGCATTCTCTGCTAATCCATTTGACTGATGATGATATGGAGGTATATGTATGTAATAAATCCCATAGGTATTAAAAAACTTTTGTAATTCCTCTAGTAAAACCTGCTCCGTTATCTGATACAACCACTTCTGGAAAACCATGTATTGAGCAAACCATCTTTAAACAGTTGTTTCCAGGGCACTAGTTTTTTTCACTATATGGCATTATATCTATCTTGAGAACGTATCTGTAATTATCAGCACAATTTTTCCATTCACTGGTCCTGCGTGATCCAATATGCACTCTCTCCCACGCTTTTGTTGCCTTCAGCCAGGATGCAGAACATTTCGTCGTTAATGCACATTTTGACTGACACGCAGAACCTTTAATGTAGTTTTCTATATCTGCATTAATTTTCAGCTAGCAGACATAGCTATGGGCCAAAGCTTTTGCATGCACTATGCCAAGATGCTCTTCATGGAGAAGCTTTAAGACTTTATCCCTCCCTGTAGGCAGTATAATTACTCTATTCCCCATTACTATACACCCCCCTACAAACAGATATCTGTTCTCTATTAGACCAAAACCCTACTGCCTCATAACTAGGTCTAGTTTTAGGCCAGCCCTTTTTAATCCAAGTCATCATAATATCGTACTCTTTTTCTTTCCTAGTCCACTTCTGGCCTATACTACTATTTAACACTTGTGAGTTCAGGCTGTCAATATAATAAACAAATATGGATGAACTGCTCACCAGCAAATATCAGCCAATGTGGTAAGTTTATTATCTCACAATTTAAGATCAAGAAACATTATGGTCTTTTTTCTCAGGTGCCTGATAAAGCTTAACTGAAATATCAATTGTTTTCTTAAAGACAGAGCTTTTTTAAAAAAAATAGATATTTATAATAATGATAAATAAAATTAAATTATGACTCTTATTTCAAGGAGGCTGTAAAATCGCCAGCCAAGACAGTAATTGGAGCTGAAGAAGCTAAACTTCCAAAACTGTAAACCCAGGCAGTCAATCATTGATAACATTTTATTTAGATACTTACAACTATAAATCTCTAACAAGTGAAGGAAAATTGTATGAATTGAAAGAAGGGATATTGTTGGACTATGAAAAGATGAGAAAATGAAAGAACAACTGATTAAAAACACAGTTCACAAATATTGGAAGCACAAGTGGAGTAGGATTCATTATAAATAAAAAGTTAAAGAACAATATTATGAAGATTAATGGTACATCAGACAGAGTGGCAAGATTAGTTATTCTACTTAATAGAAGATATCAAATGCACATAATTCAGATTTATGCCTCAACAAATTTTTATTGTGATGATAAAGGAGAAGATTTTTACGTGCATATACAAAAGGCTTTTGATCAGATCAAGCAATATTTTAGAATTGTCATGGAAAAATTTTAATACTAGAATCGTAAATGATTGAAAGTGCTGTGGGTAAATTTGGTTATGGGAGGGCAATGACTTGTTGAGCTCATGGAAAAAAATCTCTGTACATTATTAATTCTTTCTTTGAGAAAAATGCTAAATGAAAATGGATATGGAAGCATCCAAATAAAAGTACAGTAGAACATATTTTGACTAAAAGTATATATATATTTCAAGAATGTAATGTTCTTAATATATTAAATGCAGAAAGTAATAATCGATTAGTGAGATGCAAGATACACGTTAATGCAAACTAAACCGACAAAACAGTTGATATTCCAAACCTTCAGAAGCATTACAATGAATTTAAATAAATTCCAAATCATTTAAAATTATTATCAGATTTTGAAGATGGTCAAATTTGAATGAAATCAATAAAATGATAACTGATACATTATAATGAACTGCAACAAAGATAGATAATACTGCAAAGCACTAATTTATCAGTAAATTTTCCAGTGAAACAAGATAAAAAAAGAAGAAATATAAAAATGATTCATTAAGAAGAATTGAATATCTAATACTTTGTAAAATGCTACAAAAAAGTTTTATAAGAAAGTATAATCGTAAAGTGACAAGAAAAGCTATAAAAGAAAATAAGTATCAAAAGTTAAAAGAAAAGTTATTCCTGCAATAAGACATGGAACTATTAACAAAAACAGAGATAACATCATGAAATGTATGGAGAACAAGAAAACAAAGTATTCTTTCCACTTATTACATCTTGAAAATTGCCCAATATTTTAAATGAAGAAATGAGGCATGCAATTAAATCTGTGAAAAAGGAAAAAACTCCAAAAAATTAAAATCAATAAAAAGCAAATGAAGAAATAGAAAAATGTCTAAATAATAAAAATGTACCAGATGATTGGAAGAATGCATAGAAATATTTATATTTAAAAATGTGATAGAGTAGATACTATAAATTAACAGACCTACCAGTCTTTTATCAGTTTTATGTACAAATTTTTACCAAGATAATTACAACTAATCTACAATGAACTTTGGATTTAATCAACTAAAAAAATAAGCTGGCTTTAAAAGTGTTTTTAGCAGCGTCCACATCCAATTATTGAAAAAATCATAAAAAGAATTAATGAACATGAGTTACCATTACACTTTGAATTTGTAGATAATTAAAAGACATTTGATTCTATAAGCATTTCTACAGTAATTAAAGGATTGGATCACTAAGATGTAGATCCATAATACTGTCATAACTTCGAAGAATATTCATCAAATGTAATAACAATGATTAGATTACTAGTGATACTAAGAAGATTAACATTGACAAGAGTAAATGACAAAGTGATTCCATATCTCCAAAACTAACAAGAAGTATTTTATGGCTTAAAATGGAAAGTTAAGAGGAATAATAAATGGAGATTTTTTTAAGTCATCTAAATTTTGCAGATGATATTGTTGTTGCAAATAATTCTTCAGAGTTTAGGAAATATCGCAAGAGTTAGCAAATGAAAGTAAGAAAATAAGACTAAGGATAAATACTAAAAAGATTGAAGTTTAATGGATTTTCTTAAAAGAAATAAATATTGATAGTTTAACAATTACAAATACCTTGATCAGATTATTAAAACAGATGGAAATTTAATGGATAAAATAAATCACACAATTAAACTTGGATAGAGCACTTTTGGTAGAAAAAACTTGATACTAAAAAGAAAGTTTTTAATAGATGTGGTTTTACCAGTTCTTACTTATGGATCTGATACTTGGACACTTAATAGAGGAGCGATTTAGAAACTTCAGATCACTCCATGAAGTATGGAAGGATAGATGTTAGGAATAACAAGAAGAGATCAAAAACGAACTACATGGGTGACAAAACAAACAAGTATGACTGAGATTATTCAAAGAATTTAGAAATTGAAATACAGTTGGGCTGGGCATATTACTAGAAGAGATGATAATAGAAGAACAATTGAGGTTTTAAATTGGATCCCAAGAGATTGTAAAATATCTAAAAAGAGATACTAATATGTGAGATGAATGGATAAAATAAGTTTGTTTGGTGTGAAGTGTAGAGGCTAAAAATCAAAGAAACTGGATTAAACTTGAAGATATCCTCATTTTGCAATGGATCAATAATGGCTAAAGATAATGAATATTAAATATTAAAAAAATAATCAGCACTATAAAACTATTTAATTTTAAATATTACCTCTTTTTTTGAACAGTAGCAGGTTTTTCTGATATATTATCTACAAAAGTAAAGAAATAAAGTTATTTAACAAGAATAGAAGATTTTAAATATAAAATTTTTCAAACAAAAAATAAATAAATAATTAAGATATCAAGATACTTCTACACTTTTCTTTTTTTTTATTTCACTATTGCATACACATACTTAACAAATAAAAAACTAAATTATTCACAAACAAAAACATAAAAATTGTGGGAATGGATCATCATATTAGAAATACAAAGTATTACGATTCTCTAGTTTACATTTAGTCAGCAATCTCTCTTCCCTACAAAGTTGTTTCTATAAGCTTGTGTAATCAATGATTATCAAATGATATTAAACACATCACCAGAGTAAGTGACTTTTTTCAATATGGAGCACTATTTTTACACTCTATGTATGCAGCAGCCATTTTTATTCATAGATAGTAATTCCAATTAACAGCTTCCAATAAGCCCCCCCCACCACCACCATCTACATCTAATAGAAGTAAAAAGATAAATCCACCCAATAGCAGGTTGATAATCACTATTATCACCAATACAATAAAAACACAATATAACTTCTTTAAATGTAAAAAATAGTGGTTCAGTATTTACTAATCTTTCATTAAATCATAGTACTACAAAAATATTTCTGAAACTTTTCACATTATTTTCAATACAATTTACAAGACTTTATTAGGCAAAAATGACAATACAGTATATCTTATACAGAAAACAACTTATGGAGAAAATAGTAGATACAATAATGGCCAAAACTAGTGATATTTATCCCAGAATGACATAAATATTAGTTTTATTAGCTGTTAATCCAGATTTATATGACTATACAAAATTATTTTCTTTAATAACATTAGTAATTTATATCAAATCACTTACAGTATATCTCAATCATTTTCAGAAACCCAAGTATTATATTATTCTTGTTTCATTATTATTTATATCACATAATACAATGCAGTTTAGTGCAGTTACAGAGTGATGGATTCTGGCTCAAAGTCCATGGATCAAAGATCCAATTTGTCATTTATCATTTTTGATCTTCTTATAAATTCTCAACTAGTAAATCATTTGATTTTTTTTTAATTATTCAGCTGCTTAAATAATTACTATATGCAACCACTGACTTATTCTGAATTTATATTATTAACTGCCCCAATTATTAATTAAACCTGAATAATTAATCTTACTGCTATACAGATTTAATATTTCCTTATTATCTTCTATCATTTAATTTGCTTCATTAATTAAGAAACATACTATTTATATAATTTTTCCACATGGTCATAAATAAAATATATATATACAGAATTTTATTCTTCATTTACCATTAATTAGTTATATTTATTTTTAACATACTTATTACACCTATTAATACTCAACACACATCATATCCCAATTTCACCATTTATTTTGCACAACACATTTTATAATATTCCAATATATATTTTTAATTTATCATATTATTAATTACTAAAAAAAACCTTTCTATAACTTTTTTTAAACATAACAATCCTTTAAAAATATATAAATTCATGCACGCTTGACTTATTTAAATTGTCTTTTTTTAAATATCTTTATTTAATAAAGACTATTATATTTTAATAAACTTATCAATAACTAAATTAGTACAATAATCATACATACTTTTTAAAACTTACTTTCAATAATATAAAAAAGGTACAAGATAAAAACTTTACCTCAAGCAGTTCAAATGATCCCCATGAGTGATTACTATATAATGGTCTGCTGATTCTAGTTTAATTGCAATTTGGTTGTGACTTGGGTGTGAGCAAGTTTATATGGGCACTATCTGACATTAAACATTAAGAAATCCCAAACATATACCTTTATTTATGTTTTAATTGAATTTGGAAATATTTTTCTATCATATAATGATGAACATGATTATTACATAATCCACCATTACATAATCCACTATTTATAATATCAGATCAAATCGCATACATCATGAGTTATTGCCCAATGAAATGGATATGGAATGAATATGCAAACAAGATAACATTATGTATAAGTTAAAACATGCACTATTTAAATAAATTTAAAAAAAAAAAACCAATAATTTATTTAAAAACTGCTATAATTGTCAAAGAATATTTTCTTTCACAATAAATATACTTTCATTCCCATTGATTATTAATCAAGTATGCATTAAACTACTAATACCTAAAATTATTCTTTCAAATATAATTGTTATTTTATAGTTATAACTTATAAAAATCGAAATTGAATAGCTGGTAATGATATTCTCTAATAGTCATCTTCTAAACTATCACTTAATTTATGATTCAAACACATGTGTGAAATACAAATATTTAATAATTTATAATACCTCACACATTTTCAGTAAAATGTTCAAATTTTATTAAATTAATCTTAAAATAACCTGCTACTTCCTGGGTTATAATATAAATACAATTATATGATCGAGTACAACCTGTTGTTAAATAAATTCTCTGGCCATCAATGCACCAAAATATTCTACATAGAGTTACATCAAAAAAAAATATTTTCTTTTGTTTAACATTGGGTGGTATGTAGTTATTCAACTAATTAGCAGACACCAAATGCAGACAATTCAGATTTATGTGTCAACAAGTTCTCATAATGATGAAATAGTAGAAGATTTTTATATGGATGTACAAAAGGCTTTTGATCAGACTAAACAACATTCTAAAATAGTTATGGGAGACTTTAATGCTAGAATTGGTCAACAAATTAAAATGTTGTAGGTAAATTTGGTTATGGTAATAGAAATGAGAGAGGACATAGACTTGTGGAGTTTGCAGAAAAAGAAAAACTTTAAATTCTGAATTCTTTTTTTG
Source organism: Epiperipatus broadwayi (assembly GCA_028023455.1). Lineage (NCBI taxonomy): Eukaryota > Metazoa > Onychophora > Udeonychophora > Euonychophora > Peripatidae > Epiperipatus > Epiperipatus broadwayi. The sequence continues at coordinate 4,313,680 of JAQFVV010000053.1, read as the reverse complement.
AGAAAAATGTTAAAAGAAAATGGACGTGGAAACATCTAAATAGAGGTACAGCAGAATTGGATTATATTTTGACTAACAGAAAATACATATTTCAAGATTGTAATGTTCTTAATAAATTCAACACAGGAAGTCCATCGATTAGAAAAATGTAAGATACGTGTTAATGTAAAACTAGAGACAAAAATTATTAAGAAAAACAATATTTACAATTTGTTATTCATAATCTTGAAAAACATTCTAATGAATTTAAATTAGAACTTGCAAATCGGTTTCAGGTATTAGATTTTGAACATGATTCAGATTTGAATGAAATTATTAAGAAAATAACTGTTACACTTTTAAAAACTGCAACAAAAATAGCTAATAGAACAAAGCAGCAAGTGACCAATAAAATTTCTACAATGTCTAGAGAATTAATAAAGAAAAGAAGGATATGAAGATATATAAAAAAGATGAATAAAAAAGGACTGAATATCTCGAATTTTGTAAAATGGTACTAAAAAGAGTGGATAATGATATAAAAAAATATCATTGCGAACTAGCAAGGAAGGCTGTAGAAGAGAATAAAAGTCTCAAGAGTGTAAAACATTTTGGTATTGGTAGGAAACATATCTGCAATTAAAAAAAAAAGATGGAACTATTACTAAAAATAGATGACATCATGAAATGGGTAGAAGAGTTCTATCAAGAACTTGACATCATGAAATGGGTAAAAGAGTTCTATCAAGAACTATATAGTAATAAGGAACAAATACCTCCTATATCTTCCGAATTGCTCAGAATTTTAAATGAAGAAGTGAAACATGCAATTAAATTTATGAAGAAAGGGAAGGCTCCAGGGGTAATGATGAAATTATATGAAGAAATAGAAAAAAATTTAGCCAAGTTATATACCAAATGTCTAAATGATAAAGATGTACCAGATGATTGGAAAAATGCAGTATTAATATTTAAAAAACGTGATAAAGATATTAGAAATTACAGACCTATCAGCCTTTTTTCAGTTTTATATAAAATATCTGCAGAGAACATTGGATTTCCACTAACAAAGAGAACAAGCTGTATTTAAAAGTGGTTTTAGTACAGTAGATCACACCCAAGTATTGAGAGAAGTTACAGAAAGGACCAATGGCCATTATGCCTTGGATTTGTAGACTATGAAAAGGCATTTGATTCTATAAGCAGTTCTTCAGTGATTAAAGCATTGGATCAGCAACAATTAGATTACATAATGATACTAGGACATCAAGAAGGGTGTAAGACACAGCAACTCCATATCTCCAAAACCTTTTACAGCGGTGCTGCAAGAAATATTTTCTGGATGAAAATGGGAAACTAAAGGAGTAAAAGTAAATGGAGATTATTTAAGTCATTTGGATTTTGCAGATGATGTAGTTGTTTTTTGCAAACAATGCTTTACAGCTTCAGGAAATATTGCAGGAGTCATCAGATGAAAATAGGACTGAAGGTAAATGTTAAGACTAAAGTAATGTTCAATGGATTTTCTCATGAGGAGTTAAAAAAAGTTAACAACTATAAATATTATTAAAACAGGCAAAACTATCTATATTTATTGCCACTCAGTACAAGGCAAAGTAATCAATGGATACCAGAAAGCTTGTGCATAAATCACCATCTAGTGCTTAATCATCCAATATCCCCAGACCAGTTTCTGGCTAGTGGCCTTCACCAGTGAAGAGCCTTGGATCTGTGAGCGCTGCAACTAGATCTTAGGATTTGATGCAACTGTCCAGCAGCCACCTTTTATCTTTACTTAACTACAAAACTATGAGTCTTAAATTGAAAACACTATATTTTCAATTCAAGCTCATCAGCTTATGTAGTCATATACGTCTGAACTCGGTTCAGTACCTATACATTTTGGTAACTTTGGTTTTTTAATAACCATAGCCACCACTAGCCTATTAGGCAGGATTGGTTTTAAGCCAATAAACATCACATGATCACCATTTTTTATGCTTGCTTATAATTGTTACTAAAACAGGCAAAACTCTATACGTATTGCCACTCAGTGCAAGCCAGAGTAATCAATGAATGCCAGAAGGCTTGTGCATAAAATCCCCCCATCTAGTGTCTACTCATCCAATATCCCAGACTAATTTCTGGCTTGTTGCCTTTGTCAGTGAGGAGCCTTGGATCTGAGAGCATTGCAATACGTATAGAGTTTTGCCAAGCATAAGAAATGGTGATCGTGTGATGTTTATTGGTTTAAAACCAATCCTGCTTAATAGGATAGTGGTGGCTATGGTTATAAAAGAACCAAAGTCAGCAAAATGTATAGGTACTAAACTGAGTTCAGACCTATATGACTACATAAGCTGATGAGCTTGAATTCAAAATATTATAGAATTTTCAATTTAAGACTCATAGTTTTGTAGTTAAGTAGAGATAAAAGGTGGCTGCTGGAGAGTTGCATCTGATCCTAAGATCTAGGTGGTGTTCTCAGATCCAAGACTCCTCACGGACAAAGGCCACAAGCCAGAAACTAGTCTGGGGATATTGGATAAGTAGGCACTAGATGGGAATTTTAAGCACAAGCTTTCTGGCATTCATTGATTACTCTGGCTTGCACTGAGTGGCAATACATATAGAGAGTTTTGCCTGTTTTAATAAGTTATAAGCAAGTATAAGAAAGGTGATCATGTGATGTTTAATGGCTTATAAATATCTTAGTACGTTATTACTACAGATGGAAACATAGAATTAAACTTGGTTGGAGTGCTTTTGCTAGAAATAACTTAATACTAAAAGGAAATATGCCTATGTGTTTGAAAAAAGTTTTTAATAAATGTGTTTTACCAGTTTTTACTTATGGATCTGAGACTTGAATACTTAATAAAAATGCAATACAGAGACTTCGGACCACTCAAAGAAGTAAGGAAAGATGCATATTAGAAGTAACAAAAAGAGATCGAAAATGCAATATATGGTTAAGAGAACAAACAGCTATTACTGACATCGTTGAAAGAATTAAGACTGAAGCAGAGTTGGTTTGGACATATTGCTAGAAGAGATGATAATAGAGAGACAACTGAAATCTTAAACTGGATTCCAAGAGATTGTAAAAGACCCAGAAAGAGGCCACATTGTGAGATGCATGGAGGAGTGATGTGGAGAAAAGAGGCTAGAGATCGAAGATGGATTGAATTTGGAGACAATCCTGCAGTGGATTAATAATGGTTGACAATGATGATGATGATGTATCAGTATAAATTTGTGTAGAAAAACTATTAGTATTACTTGTATATATTCATATTGCTTTGCCAAAATCTAATAATTTGAAGCAATTAGGAAAATCTATGGAAATTGTTATCAAAAGCCCTTCATGAGTGTATCTCATATGATTATGATCATCACTATGTGTATATATTTATTTAATATCTTATGCTATTATTTAAAAAAAAATGTTCTTATTTTAAAAACACTCATATGATTATGATCATCACTATGTGTATATATTTATTTAATATCTTATGCTATTATTAAAAAAAAAGGTTCTTATTTTAAAATATTTTTTGTAAAAGATGAAGAAAAAATACTAAATAATATGAAAACAAATCATTTTCATTAGATTTTTCACTTTTAAAATGTCTGAAATGAAGAAAATTATATATACATTTTGGTACTGGTAGAGATAGCGTACTGCCACTGCTAGAGACGTCATTTCTGCATAAACTCGCAGAAATATCCACAGTAGGGGCCCAAAAGCAGCAATGCTTGCTCGTCACTAAAATACATGGATTTATGACATGATGAAATTGCATGTAACAATATTAATAACCAAAGCAGATTTAAATAGTTGTGGCTTGTACATTATTCACACCTTTAAATTATACATCAACTCTTAAGTAATGTGTAGACGTTAACTCACAATAATATTGCGGTTAGAGTGCAGTTTTTCTGTGCGGAGCGTGGAGAAACAGCACCGTGTAGTGGGCTAGAATCTTGGTAGTTGCTTGTAGCAGACGACGTAAGCTAAATGGGTTTACGCATGGTAACCAGAACCATCAAGCAGGCAGCCTTGATGCCAGCTAGCTGGTGGAATGTTCCTGTGATTACGCATGGTGAACAGCGCCACCTAGTGGCTGGGGCAAGAATTGCTGCTTTTGGGCTCCTACTGTGGATATTTCTGAGTTTATGCAGAAATGGCATCTCTAGCAGTGGCAGCACACTATCTCAACCAGTACCATTTATAGTTATTTTATTTTTAAAAAATAATAATACAAATCTTCCTTGATCATATTTTCATTTCTCATGAATTCACAGAAATACTATTAAATATTTGCAAAATGTAAAAAAATTCCATCATCTAATTTCATAAAAACTTTCAAAATAAAACCGTTTCACAATGAGCAATATAAAAAAAAAATGTATGGTTTTAAAATATGGTAGCTGTTTTTTTAAAAATATGAAAAATGTTAAACAGTACATATATATTATCAAAGGGAAGCAAAAGGTAAATGAAAAAAGAATGTCTTATGTTACTTGAAAATATTTAAATTCATAATTAAGACTTACCTAAGATGCAACGGTCAACTGAAAACAAAGCTACATACCATAGAGAAATCAAATTAATTATAAAGACCAAGTTAAGGAGTCAAATAAAACAACAATTATCTATCTAGATAGAACTTTGATCAAGTACACATTTATCTGTCAGTTTGGCCTTTTCAAATAACATTTCAAAGGATTTTGATGACAAAGTTACTGTCAAAACAATATCTTTAGGATAAATCACTTTAGTAAATGATATGGATTTAAAAATATATATATAGAAATAAAAATCTAATGCAAATATAGATTTATCAACGTAAATGAAGAAAAATATTCTAATCAAATTTTTAACTTTAATAAGCCAGTACTGCATCATCCCAAAAATTTATCAAAAAAAAAAAAAAAGTGTTTCGTTTTAAAGCATCCAAAGATTGTGTAACTCTATTTATTGTTAATAATGAGGCAGACAAGGTTAACAAAAAATAAAAACCATTGTTAGATTTATGGAAGTGAAAATCTTTCAGAATTGGATAACATTGCTAAATTTTCATTACTAATTAGTTGCAAGTCAAATTTAAAAAAAACCTTAATAAAGAGACAAATATTTACAGACTATTTTGTTTTGGAATTAAAAAATTACAGTCAAAAACAGAAGTTTTTTTACCAATGCAGTATTTATTTTAGAAAAATGCTACAGTTGGTCTTTGATAAATTATGTTATTGTTAAGTTTTTGATATCTTTCATTTCAAATATTTATGCAGCCCATGGAGCATATGAGACAATTAGTATTTGAAAGTTCATTATTTGCATTTGTTTTTAAAAAATTAATACCTGAAACAAAGAATAATAAATATATTACGCCAGTCTCATATTATAGATTATCTTTTTCCTAATTTTGTGAACGGATAGAGCAAATAGTTATATTCATTATATTCAGGTGTCACTATTTTAAAGTGTTAATGTGTAAGCTATTAATGTGGAAAGTGTAACTTTTATTAAAAATGCAGGTTTTCACAAAGTGAATGAAAATTGATGTTTAAGAATGGCTGGAATTACATTCTTTGCTAATAAAAGGCAAAGAGGTGATGCAAATTCATCAAATAATATTCAATAAAACAAAAAACTGGAAAAAATGAAATTGATATACAAAAAAGATAAAACTGACAATATAAGACTTACATGAAGCTTCGTAAAGATAATTATTCACTTCTAAGAATGCTTTCTAATTTGAATATAAAGAGAAAAAAATTGTTACATTATCAGAAAATTGCATTTCAAAAATTAAGTGTAAAACACAAGTTTCAGTTTCACTGTTTTTTTATTATTTTTATTTGTAGATATAAAATCAGTAGCAAATGAACCATGAATTTTTGTAAATATGTATATAAATACAGTATACGAATTTTTTTAATTTATGTAATTCTTTTGTTTATGTTTTTTCTAATTTATAGGTTTATTTAATTCATTTTAGCACATTACTATATTAGTACCCATATGTTGCTTAATTGTTCAAATGCCAAAATATAAAAATAGATATCAGTTTTATTGAGCTATGGCTCAATTAATGTTATTAACATTTTTCTTATGAGAATTTGGTCCATTATTCACGAATTCATCATTCATTTTACCCTTCTCTTAGAATCAATTAAAAAGGACATCCCATAATAACTTTCAGACAAATAAATAATTAGTATTTTGTAATTTTTTTTATAATTAAACACAGCAAAATTAGTTATTCTAATTATTAATAATTTTGGAAAAGACAAATAGCTATGAAATGCATTGGGGGGGGGGGGGTTTGAGTAATGCACTCAGAGCATGGATTTCATTTTTCGCCTAAATTCAATTTCACAAACATGCAAGGTTAAATATTTTGATATAAAAATTTGTATAATAAATTTTATACGATATGTTAAAACTTTTTGAATAAAACAATATTAATACGATTATACACACTTTTAAAAAGCATTATTTTTATAGTTATTTTATTTCTTAGAGAAAATATATTTGTTGCTTTTTCCATATATTTTATGATTATTTATGAATTAAAATGATTTGCAACATTAATAAAGGAGTTAACTCTAGATTCAGTAAAGATATTAAAAATGACTTTAAAGTTTAATTCTATTCTAAATTGACAATGTTAAGATCCATTCTATCTTTGAAAATTAAATTCAAATTTTTAATTGACTTATCAATGTTTCTATTTATAATAGTAATCTCGTGACCCCCCCCCCCATACACACACCATTGTCAAACTGGAAAACATGAAAGTAAACTAATCCCACAAATTAAATGTTTTTGTTTTTAATATGGTCTGTGCCATCTTATTAATTTTCACATTCATTCATTTGTTATTCTTTTTAATCTCTAGATTACTTCCCCCACATCTCCACTGTAAAAAATGATTTTTGATTTATTCAGATTTAAAACAAGAATTTATAATATTATAAAGTTTAGTTAAATTTGGGCAACATTGAGTGGCAAAGATATAGATTAATTATATGGTTTGATTAATGAATTATTACTCGGTAATTAATTATTTTCAACTAAATTTATTTTCAGAATATAAACATTACCGGATGCAATTTGTCCCTTCTCATTTTTTTTTGTATTTTTAAAACTTTCATGTACACTTCTTTCAGCCTCCTTGACCAAACGTTTTCGTAATCTAAAAAATTACAAAAGAAAATTAATAAAAACCAAATCTAAATAAAAACTATATAAATTTTATTTTAAATAACGTATTACCTTTTCCTTTGATGACTGCTAAGTTTTGTAGATTTCTCCACTATTTAAAAAATAAAATTAATAATGAATTTATAAAATTAATTTATAAAATTCCATAAATTACTAATTAAAAATTAAAAGTCAGACAGATTTAAAGGTAAAATCTATTTCAATACTGCTGATTATAATCTATTTTGTAGAAAGTTCAGTCTCAAAAATAGCATTTTTTGAAGCTGCTTTTCATCAAAAGATAGTCATTACTAACCCATTATGAATATCATGCACATATTCTAATCCAACATATACATTTATCCAACTTCAAAACTTAATTCAATTACACAAAGCTTCTAAATTAGATAAATTTCTACAATTCCAGCACCCAACTTTTCTAAACTTGCATCAACATATAAAATAACTTGCAAAAAATCGAAGTCTTCAGCAATAATAAAAATTATCAGATGAGTCTTAGCCCTAAACAATTGGAACAATAGTAAAACAAATAATATAAATCATGATCTAGAAAACTGAAAGAAAACTGCAGTGCTTTATAACTTTAATATTTGTATATCATTTTCTGATAAAGTAATATACTAAATAAATCTTTTTTAATGGAGTTATGGCACTTTCTAAAAATTTAGAAAATTTTATGTTGTACATTATCAGGAAAAATATTTTTACACACAGTTCTGCAAAAATGTCTACAATCTGAAAAATTTAAATAACATACTGCAACATGTTCAATTTTCAACAAATCAACAGTTTAGTTATCTTTACTTTTTTTTTTTTTTTGTATCCTACATTTTTGGCTTTAGAATTTCATCATATACATGTATTGTTTAATACATTTAAACATTCCAATAAATAGCAGACTAAAAAAGAACATTAAACAAACTATTTAAAAATGCTAGCTTCATAAAAAGTTAAATTTGTTCTAAAACAATGAATGCAAATGAAAAATAAATATTTTCTGCATGCATAAAATCCATATTTCTGAAATTGTTTGTTTCCAATATTAATCTAGTTTAATCTATATGTACAATTTAGCTAGAAGCAGCATATAGTTTCACAATGTTTATAAATCATGATCATTTATTAAAAGATCGTAAATATAGTCAAATATTTAACTATGTTATATCTCTAGATTCATTTTCTTTATTTCATTTGTTCTAAGTTGATTTACATTCCATATGCTTGTTATAACACTGTGCACTATTTTCATATATAATTTGAATCATTTCTTAGAAGTTTTATTCCGATCTAAATATACAAAAAAGCACAATTCTTATTGCAGAATCTCTTCCACCAACAAAACACAATTTTTAGAGAAAGATGAAATAAACTGCTCTTGAAAGCTTAATCTTTTCTATTGCCAATAACTATTTTTCTATCCAATAGTCGCATATGTGCAGTCACAAAAATGCAGGCATGAGTCTCATTCAAACATTTAGCTCATATTTAATTTTCACATTACCTACTATGATCACTCAAGACCGAAAATTTTAGAAAATTGTTTTGATTGGCCCATCATAAAAAGTTTAAATCTTCATTGAAATTATAAGCCAAACGGAATGTTTATATAACAAAGTCTATACAAAATTATTAGTAACTTTTAAAAAAAAAAGCTTGTTAAAAATTCAATTACATTTGATATACATTAAAATTGCATATGTATTTTCTCCTACAAATGTATATACTGGCAATAAAAATTATAGCTCCAAATTGAAAATTGATATGACTAAGCATTAAAAAATCTATCAATGAAATAAAAAAAAAAGTCCTCAATAATAAAACATTTAGAAAAAAATGCTCTATATACAAATGGTTTACATCATAGAAAACCACTAAAATTATATTTCGCTTGCAAAATGACTGATGCTAATAGAAATAGATTAATTTCTGGAGTGAAAGTTGATAAACTAAATGCAAAAAGATCAATCAAAGAAGCAATTAAATCAACCAAATCTTAATATTTGATTAGTCAAGATACTATCTCAATGATAGAAAATCAATTTAAGAATATTAATTAGGTTAAGAATTATTTACGTTCATCGTTTAGAAGTCAGCTTTGCTTGGTTTAATAGAAAAAATAGTGCAAAAATTTTGTTTAGACAGAAACAGCAATCTGAAAATTTTTTCATTGGCTCTACAGGCCTAACTAAAATGTAAAAACAACAAGAGTACTTCTTTAGAAATTTTTAATGCTAATAACCCACTTTCATGTATTTTGGTGATTTGTTCAAAAAAACAACTGCAATGATGAGTCTGATAAAATGATGTAAATACTAATTATATTCAACGTAACAGAATGTTTAATACAAAACTAAAAAAAAAAAATTCTGATTGATAAAGATTACAAACTTTTATTTTATCCATAATTAATACTGACTTACAATAAGAGAAATTTGGTTTTTATTTTTTTTCTGATTCCCATACTTTAAAGAAATCTTGTCATATCTTTAATTAAAATGATCTTTTGATCACTAAAAGTAGATACAGTATATCTAAAATGATTTTTTAGTATAAATTTCACATATTTTGACTAGAAAATACTAAAACTTTGAAATGATAACACAGTTAAAAACAAGTCTCAAAAACAACTTATTATATCTATTAATATTTAGTGGTCTAACTATAAATATATGATAACAAAATGACTATTAAAAAGATAACAAACATCAACAATGAAATGCTGTTTTTAATCAAAGTATCCTATTATAAGATTTTTTTATACTAAACTTTATAGATACAATTTATAGATTTTAAAAATGATGAATTAATATGAAAGCAATAATAAATTGAATATTTTTCATTAAATTCAAACTTTTCCTATATAAGTTAAAAATTTATTATTATTAATAATGTCTTTTTCTTTTCAATTCACTATGCTTGAAAGTAAGTAATATATCATCAGGTGAGATAATATCAAAACTCAAGAAGAAAAAAAATCAGAAAGATTATCATCTAGTGTTGATCACATTAATAAAGTTATTGGTAAAGCAAAAATATACAAATATAAACTAATATTATTCTATTACAAATCAAAGATCTTCATAATATCTCCTAAAATTTTTATTCTAATCTTTTATCATTATAATAATCCTCTAAATGTATTTATCTTGGCATTTAAAATCTGGGTTGTTAAAAAAATGTTTTTTTTTTATAAAAATATTTTTCTAATATCCTTTCCACTTCTTCATAAACAGTTGGTTTATTCAGCTCTCTAGTTGTAAAATGCTTTTTAAATATATATTTCTCAGAGCTTAACTAATGCATCATCTTTATTTGCAGTTCATATTTCATATCCACAATACATGTGATCAGTAATTGACAAAAACGTTTTTCTTTATAAGCATAAACATTTCCTTTAAATATATAATAAATCTACCAAAACTTATTCCAATAAATTTTATTCTTAAATTTGTTTACTTTTTCATTATTATTATTAACAGGTTCCAATTAATGGAATTATATTCATATTTTACTTTTAAAATCACAATGTCACATTAATCTAATTTTTTTAAATTTTTTTACATAATTAGCTTTTCATTAAATATTCTAATTCTTAATCCAACTCACATGAACTGAATTTCAAATGAGACATCACAACTTATCTGATATTTATTTTCATGCATGACTTATCCCAATATATACCTTTCAATTATTTTATTCTTCATTCAGACTTACAACAACTAGACTGCTAACACCTTTTTTCAACTTATTTCTCAATATTCTAACATCCTACGATAATGAGAAAACAAAGCTGTCCAAACATTTATAATGGTAACATGACTTCTCTCAATATTCACTTATAAATTCTATCTGCTCTATTGGTTAAACTTTGCCTAACTTATTCCACTAATTATTTTTTGTTATAAACATTTATTAGATATAATATTAAAGATAAATGAATCCAGTTTCTGACTTTTAAATCTTATGTTTTATTAATGCAAGAGCTCATTAAAATTTATGAAGTAGCTCTAAAATCAAGATTCTTAAATAAATTGTGTTAAGAAAGTAATAAGCAATGCAATGTCAATGTACCACCAATGATGATCATTTGATCAGAGTATTCTACATATATTAGTTCAATTTTTGATTAGAAACTAATTTTCGCTTTTATCATTCTCAATTATCTTTTGCATTAATTTTTAAACTGAATAATTCATTGTAGAGAATAACGTATGATCAGATCTTAAAATTCTATCACCCATATCTTTATATTAGTTCAATTTATTTTAAAAATTACTATAAAGGACATCTATAACAATGTCTATAAATATGGAACTATTTCCACATTTCAAAACATTTAAACTAAGATTATCAAATTTCAATTATGATAATTACTATTATTATTAGCTTTTTATCAAATAAAAAATTTCTGTTGATGATATAAATTGCTCAAAGGTACTTTCATAATGGAATGAATCATCTCCTTGCATTATATATTTACTGTTTTTTTGTCACCAAACTTTTTCAAAAATTATGTACGTATGTAATGAATTCAATTATCTCACGATATGACCAAAATAGAACAATTTCAACCTGATTATTTGTTCTTCAGTAAAAGCATCAATATTTTTACTCTCTTTTATGAATATCCAATTTTCATATCTATGAAATACAAAACATAATTTGAACAATTTTGATATTCGTTTTTGAAGAAATAATATTTAAAAATCTTTCAAAGTTTTTTTTTCAATTCTGTCCAATATTAGTCTGCAATGTTCTGCTGACTAGTGGATTTTTTGCTATTAAGAAATGATCCAAGCGAGTAAAAACTATTGACAACTACTTTTTACTCTATTTTTTAATTTTGTTAAGATATTCTATATTTACAGTTCAAAGTGAGATTAGCATATCTAAGACTGTTAGTGCTTAATCCACATTACCTGTTTGATTTATAAATTAAATAAGTGGGATGACTAGAGGCAGCTTTGCCTAATTCTTTCACCAATATAAGTATTTCACTAAAGCGCGTTTAACTGCAATTTCTATACTAATTTTCGTAATAACATTTTGATCAAGGCCTGCAGTTGTCAGTAAAACACATTGACTTCTGTCTACTAATCCTGGCATTTTCTGTTTTCCAATGTACATTAACAGTAATGTCTAGGACAGTGTTTCCCAACCTGTGGTACGCGTACCACTGGTGGTACGCGAGTTGCTGGTTGGTGGTACACTAAAAATAATCAATAATGGCGGTCATAAAAAAAATTAAATCATAAAAATATCATAGAAACGTTTTTTCCTATAATTCATAAAAATTATTTTAATTAATAATATTATACAGTAAAGTTATTAATATGTACAGTCGATAACGATCTTTAATGTTAATGATAAAATTGAAAGTATGATTAAGAAATTAGATTTTTGGAAACTGTATCAAAAACAATCAACAATCAACCGGAAGTATTCGAAAATCTACTTATTTTTTTGTTTGAAAATAAAGTTAGTCTGTCTCAAGATATACGAGAAAATATAATAGCACATTTAACAGAATTAAAATTGTCTTTCATGGAATATTTTCTAAAACCCGAAAACACAAATGATAATTGTATTTCAAATTCCGTCTATGCAGAAAATTTAGAAAAAGTTACATCATTATCAATAAAGGATAAAGAAAATTTAATAGAATTATCATGTAACAGAACTTTACAAGTAGAATTCAAATGACACAATCTAATTAATTTTCGGTTAAACATTAAAGAATATGAACAACTTTCTGAGAAAGCTCTTAAATTATTATTACCGTTTACTAGTACGAAATTAGTAGGAAGAGCTTTTATTTCATATATTTTTTTAAAAAATAAGTATCGAAACAGATTGAACGCAGTTATAGACTTAAGGGTATATATACCTCGCATGTTTTAAACCAAATTTCAAAAAATTATGTTGTTCAAAACAAGCACAAGGATTTCATTAAATTTATTTTATAAAAATATTTGATTATGATAAAAAAATATATTAATTGTTTTTTTATAATTTTGTGTTTTTATTAAAACCATTTATTAGTAAACGAAATATGACAAAATAATAGATAAATAATGAGTCGGATCAAGGCAAATCAATCTAAATTATTTAATTTGAAAGAATGTATCAGAAAAGGATCATAACCAGAAATTAGACTCTCTTTAATTTTTGATCATCTATTGTGGATTACTAGATGTAAGCTAGTATTTAATCATCAAAATTTTAATCCTATTAACTTCATGCAGAACAATATAAAGAAAACAAGAACAAGAGATAGCCTGGTAACCCCTGAGGTTATTTTTACCAGGACTTGGGACATGCTGGATTTATCCTCTCCATGGCCCAACCAATAGCAAGATGCTCCGAAAAAGAGAAAACAGACTCAAATTTGGGAAAACCAAATGAAGGAATGAGAAAATACTTTGAACAAAATATGTACAAAATAATTTTTAATGTAATAATGTAATCTTTAATAAATATTTTGAGAAAAAAAAAAGTGAAACTTTGAACAAACACATACATATAAATATGTTACATTGAGTTTATAATTTCAGTGAGTTTATAATCAGGCGTTGCGGTTAATCGTGTTTCAATGTAATTTGTCCCATTATGTGATGTGAATACATACATGGTCACCTTATAATATTTATAATGCAAATAATATAACACACTCGCAATAACAAATTTCATGAAATACAATCATTTTTACGAAGTGGTACAATTTAACGTGATGTACTACCAAGTGGTACGCGAGCCAAAAAAGGTTGGGAAACGCTGGTCTAGGATAATACAAGGTATACAACTTGGTATGACCAACTCCTCTCTCTTCCAAAAATATTACTGTCTGAAGTAATATATATGTCTGAAGTAATGTAAAATATTCAATTACAAAATATTTAGCAAAATTTGTTTTTGGCATTTTCTAAAAAATATATAAATATTAACTGCTTCGGATCAATAAGCAGATAACCCGTGCATCTTATTTGATCGTACAAAATGTTTTTTTTCTTTACTGACATAAAAACTATAAGCATGACGTCAACAGAAATACAGGCATTTGATAGATCTCTGATATAGCTTTCTAAGGATGTCTATCACACAAAAATCCAATGAAATTTGGATTTTTATAAATTTTTTTATTAAGCAGCACATTTAATTTTTTTTTTTATATCAATTTTGTAATTTTCACAAAGCGATAGACAAAAATACTTATCGGCCTTCAAATATACTTTTATTGGAATAAAAGTACTCCGATTCACAAAAAAGGCCTTCAATGGAGTCTAAACGTGAGCAGAATATCAGGCTCGTTAAATATAAAATTTTAATTTTTTTTTTTAATTATGTGAAAAAATGACATTTTTTTTATTAATTTTAGTTTATAGTTGGTGTGTGTCTATATAAATTATATATTTATTTATGCTTATATAGAATTCATATCTCCGGTAATTTTCTAAGTTCTAATCCACTTATTTTATAAAAATAATGATTCTCACAAAGTCTAATAATTTATCATTTATTATGTTTATATGGTGTGTTTGTGTTTACAAGTAATGATTTACAAAACTAATAATCAAATGTACAGAAAGATTGCATATGCAAGCAAATAATCAAATTCTGATTCTTGCCTATGCCTTGATACTCATGTTTTGGAGTCACTCTGGTTTTACTATATGTTTTATCATATTATTTTCAAGTCTATAGCTAACAAATGGACTATATGCAAATAAATTATATCTATGTGATATAATAAATATAACAAGATAGAATCACTGATGTGCATAACGAATATAAATATCACTGCTGTACACAAAAAAATATAAAATGAAGAGATGAAATTCATTTTATCAGTGATACAAATAGTAGCCTATAATTTCTAGTTTTAGGTAGAAAGAAGCCAATTGCTATGATGACAAATGCATATCTTCTGGAAATGTTTTGTATTTTTTTTTAGGCTGAATCTTTTTCTCATAGACGCCTTTGACATTTGGGGTACAAAATAAAAATGACGAGACAGTAGCCTACAATTTCTAGTTTTTGATAGACAAGAAGCCAATTGCTATGATGACAAATGCATATCTATCTTCTGGAAATGATTTCTATCTTTTATTAGGATGAATCTTTTTCTCATAGACGCCTTTGACATTTGGTAGCTTTTGGGATACAAAATAAAAATTAAGAATTCTTATGCGAATACTTTTGGAGATTCTGAAGCTATGGATTATCTCAGGTAAGGCATATTATATATGGCTAGAAAGATAATTTTGTGAAAAATACAAAGAAATTGTTACTGAAGATATAATTTAAACTTAGTTTTTTAAATTATTATATTATATACTAATAAGTTAATTTAAACTTAGTTAATGATGAATTAGAAATTATGAACAAACAATAAAGTAATAATTATTTCGGACGTTGAAATTTCTCTTTTTTACCTTATTTTTTAAAAGGTTATCACTAGTTGTCTTAGACTTATTGTTTTCCTTAGTTTTTCTAGTTTCTATTAATGTAATTTTTTTTGCTCTAATATAAAACTGAAGTTTTTGCGAAAATTGTGTCCGAGGCCAGTTTTTAAAAAATTCAAAATGGCGTTCTAGACCCAAGCTGTTTGAAACACGTGTTAGCAAAATTTAAAAAAATGTGAGAACAAAATTTACCTTCTAATAAGCCTGGAAACGATGGTGCTTGTTGTTTTTTCGTTTTTCTTCCTGGTCCACTTTTAGCTCTATTTGGATCATATTTGCGCCCCATTATTTACACGAATACAATTTATGATATAGCCCCAACAAAATGTACGATGGCACTGCTTTCCTAAAAAAAAATTACAATGTCTTAAGCACTTTTATCAGTCGGAGATTTTGGTTGGACAATAACAAAAAAAAAAAAAAATTAATATGTTTATTAAATGAATAAAAAACACTTATTATTTTATCTTTAAGAATGAATAGTTACAAATTTAATTTTATTAATAAATAAAATAAGTTAAATTTGATGAGGGTTACTTACACAACGATTTTCTTTTTTTTACCAATAGAGAACGCTGCATATTAAAAAATGGAGAGAGAGAGAGAGAGAGAGAGAAGAAAAGCAAAAGACAGAATGGGATTGATTGAAAATATAATATATTTCTCACTTAATAAATACGAGTATTTAGAATAATGTGAAAAGAAGTAATGGTGTAATTTTTAACATTTGTAAGTGAACCTGTAATTGCGGATAGCAAATCCTACTCAAAAGTAAATAGGATTAATTTCTTTAATTAAAAAAGGAAATTATAAATATTTGTATAAAGTTACAATATATAAATAAAACATTAGTGAAAATGGTGGCTAATTAGATTATGTGGAGATTTTTGCAATATTCAAAGTATTTGTAAAAGAAATGAAATTATTAAGATTATTTTAAATAGATAAGAGACAAAGAAATTGACTATAGAATATGAATAAAAAAATAGTTTGAAATTATAAAAATATGAAAAGATATATTGTACCACTAGAAAGAGCTTATTGTTATTTAATGCAAGAAGAGGAATTTTAGATACCAGAGAAAAAATGCAAAGACTTGGATTGTAGATGTGATAAGGAGGAATATTTATTTTCTGAGTATTTAGATTAGTGAAATAGGAAAAGAAATAGAGCTGGAACAATGATTTGGTAATAAGGTGTAAAAAGGAGATAAGTTTATTAAAATATGCAAAGTCTACAGACATATCTATATTTTAAATTATTTTGATTCTTTAAACTAAATACAAAAAAGTACTATGCAAAAATTATATTTACATTTATGAATGTATAATTTTATAGAGCTGTAACAATCTTGTGATGGGGTTTGATCATCATCATCCCTGGCAAAGTATATTGTTTTGTCTTGAATGCAGATGTGGAATTCCTTATTGTTATAATGATATGCATGCTTGAAAATGTGTATTCCTGTTTTGTATTTATGTTTTTTATATATATGGACTTTCTATATGTTACAGTGGGAATGCTGATTAGTTCATTGTTTCTTAATACATATTTATATAATAATATTGTTTTATGGACTATATTTAGACATGCCTTTGAAAGCAGATAAATGTATTGTTATGGAATAATGATGTTAACTATTTCTTCATACTGAATTTGAATGAATGATATAATAATAATAAGTTCTGGTGTTACTGTTGGCAAGAAATTTACTTTATAGAAATTAACATGTATAATATAATGAATATTTTAATCATGGATTTTAAACTTTGTTTAAAGATCTCATTTTTATGTTTAGATATCTGAATTAAATGATTTTGTGCATACTTATGTTATGTGAAACATTAAAATATAATAAACCATATGCTAACTTTAAAATTCGGTATTCACAGGAATTGAGTTGATGACATTTGCTTCCATTATGTTTTTTGAATTTAACAGCAATTGAGGAGGGTTAAGGAATTAGCCATAAATACTTCTGCATATTAAAAAACTATATAATAGTACTGCCATATTTATTATTTTTATTGTTATTACAATAGTTTTTAATTAACTGACATTTTATTTGTATAACATATATATATATTGTGCCAGGCACTCTAAAAGTGCCACACACAAAACAGCTGTAGTTAAAGCTACAGCTCAATTATATTAAACAAAATTATTAAATTACGTAGCTATAGTAAACAAAGTATAAAATGGATGGTGTCAATCTATGTACATATTTCTTACCCACACACACATGCTCAAAAGTTGTAAATTGATGCATATTCTATAATATGCATACAATATATTTTTTTATTATTTGTTTTTGTTGTAGTTGTAACATCTTATATTTATAATTTTCTTTCACTTTTCTTGTAAAAAGTTATTTACATGTTGGAACATGTTATAATTGAATAAAAATATACAAAATAATTAAAAATAACTAAATGTTCCAATGCATCTATATCTTTTTTCTTTTATTAACAAATTTTCTAGAATTAATGCATTAAGAAAATTCAGATGGCCATTGTTTTACTAAAAGTCAATGTACACTAATTAGTTAATGGTCATCCTGCCTTGTACTCTTATTTTTCTAAACAAAAGAGTTTGAAGAATTCTGACGCCAAGGCAGAGATAGAAAAATCTTGTTTATTGTTGTAAAGGTATTTTTAATTTCTAATGTAAAGGAATTTTTTTTTTGTAATTAATTTTTTTAAAACTGATATTTATCAGTAGAGTGGTTTGAGTTCGCCTAGATAAGATTAAAGAAAATAATAGAATTAATTAAGAATAAAATTCTGTAATTGAAAGGAATGTGTTTGCTCAAATTTAATTAGTCACCGAGATAAAAGCTTTAGGCAATTATGCAAAGGGGGGTAATCAAATTGAATAGGTATTGGGGGTACTATATATACTGCTCACCAGATGCGATCATTAATAGATTAGAATACAATTTTTGATGGAGAAACTAGCAGTTAAACAGAGAAATTAGATTATAATTTTTGGAGGGAACAACCAGCAGTAAAAACAGTATATCTGTTCATGCAGAAACCGTCAGTGAATATCCAGTCCGTCAGTCAATGATTCAAAGTCCATCATTCCGGCAGTAAATCATTCCAGCAGTCATTAATCAGTCAGAAAGAAGAAATCTCCGCATTTATTTATCAGTCTCAAAATTAAAGCAGAGGTTACCTACAAGGACTACCAGTGCTTTGAATACAGACTTAATAATTTAATGGTGATGTTTGCGGCCTGTATGGGAGAGATTTAAGGTTACTAAAATCTTTGCGTTGCTTTCAAGTTCTTATTGCTACCAGTTGTATGCTGTTTTGGCATCATAGTCAAGCCTTAATTCAGAAGAATACATGGAACTGTTAACAATATCTTAAAATAGAAGAGAGAGCATAGGACTGAATCTCTTTTGAAAACCATTTATTATAAAGCAAAGTAGCAGTTTTCACGTGAGAACCACAGCAGTAAACCAACTCAAGATGGCGAGAATTCCTACATTAGCTAA
This sequence comes from Epiperipatus broadwayi, assembly GCA_028023455.1. Classification (NCBI taxonomy): domain Eukaryota; kingdom Metazoa; phylum Onychophora; class Udeonychophora; order Euonychophora; family Peripatidae; genus Epiperipatus; species Epiperipatus broadwayi. The sequence continues at coordinate 4,294,500 of JAQFVV010000053.1, read as the reverse complement.
AGTGACCACCATGGGGTAGAAGCCTGCTTCGGTGCACCCGTCTCGCTCCTTTCAGCCGTCGAAATGTAGCCACCCACGTCCAGTCAATAAGGATGATGAAGGTCGCCAGATTAAAATAATGAAAGAAAGAAATAGATCACCAGACTAAAATAATGAAAGAAAGAAGTCTTTCACACCCTGTGAGACAGATGTATATAGCATGTCCAGAGGTCCCAAGTCCAGAAGAAATCTCCAGTCTCCATGGGGTAAAATTTATTTTAATCATTTGATATTGCTTCTTAAATACTATTTATATATTTATGTAATACAGTTATATTTAAAATCTAATCACTCTGCAAAATTAATTGATATTTTAGTAGTGTATGTATGTATGCAGAATTATTTAAATTAATCATTCTTCCACAGTTAGCTTATAATTACAAAATATATGATGAGTATGTGTGTCTATCCTTATATTGCATTTATGTTTCAACCTTTTAGGTATGCATCAATAAAGTCAAAATAAGATGCATAAAATAATGGTTTTATTTTATTTCTTTGTGTCCTTACGTGTAAGATACTACACGATTTTCAAAATATTAAATTGTGAAAGGAATGCAGAAAGAAGCATACATGTATGACCGAGTATTTGATAATAGTTTTTTGTTTATTATATTGCTTAAAATAAATGTGTGGGTAGGGAACTTGGACCACTTCATCCAAACAAACATTTTTTTTTTATGTATATAAATTAAGGGAATACAGTTTTTATCACGTTTTTTTTTCTTTGTAATTGGTGATGGGTAATGGGATTTAATCATTATATATTTTTGTGTGAGTGAATAAATATTTTACGTAAGTTATTTCACGGCATGTATGTGTTTTGTTCATTAGTCTTTGCCTTTTTAATAAGAATGTATATTTCCGAGGACAGTTTTAAATTTCTTTTTTCACGGCATGTATATGTTTTGTTAATTAGTCTTTGTCTTTTTAATAAGAATGTATGTTTCCAAGGGCAGTTTTAAATTTCTTTTTGTAACCTGAGATAAAGAGAGCCGAACTTAGCATTATGGGACACTACTATATCCTGCAATAGATATTTTGATATCCCAATAATATGTTAATAAAATCTATTGGTATGATTTAATGGATGGATACTGTGTATCCTTCCAATTGGGGTAATCTTCTCTCCTGGGGAGTGGCACATAAAGATATTGCAATCATGCCTTTCAAAGGTATATAGCGGTGATCTTAATGTCCGTCAGTATGGAAATAAAATAAACAATGCTTCGAAACCATGCTGAATTAATAGTATATTCTTGAAATTTAAATTATAAAATTTATGTCCAGATTAAGATTAGCACCTAAACCTTACTTATGATTTTTCATGCTTAATCTGTACACCAGATTGAAATGTATGACAGGGGTTGTGGGGGACCCTCCGATGCAATATGTTATAGCATTGTAACTTGAATTTAAACTTGGTGACTTTATCTATATAAAAAAATTGTTAGTTTATTTGTTTTAGTTTAATTCTAAGATTATCTAAATTAATTTAAAAGTAATTAAAATAGTTTACCTTGTTATTAAATGTTTTTAAATAATACATGTTACTGTAAAATAGCCATGTGTATTTTTTTTCTTAACAAGTGATGTATCAAAATTTATATTTTATATTGTAGCAAAGTTTTAGGATTAATATATTTTTTGATTCTTAGGACAATATATAATAAAGTTAATGATTATATGTATTATTCTAGGCATATATTAATAAAAATATATAAATAGTTTTATATAACAGTAATAATAATATAAAATACCTATTAATAAATTTATTTGTTGATATTTTATTTACTGCATACATTTCAAAAATAAGATTTGAACATAAATAATAACATTAAAATATAATAAATCATATTATAGAGTTCAAACAAGGTTGATTAATATTACAATTATGAAAAGTAAATTACACAATAATAGAGTCTCATAATGTAAAGTTACATAATTAATAATGAAGCTATATATATGCGTACATATATGTGCCTCATGCCAATTTAAATTGAAATAATTTTAAACTCTTATAAGGAAATTTTATTTTATTAAAAATGTATAAAGGCTTATAAAAATTTACTAAAGACCCATGTATGTGTGTGTTAAAAAGGATCAAAACAATTAGCTGAGATTAGATAAATAATTGGTAATGTTCAAATGTATAACAGATTCTAGAAAATTTTGATAAACAATTTTAAAATTCAGTTAATTAAAATTCCTGACTTGTATTTTAATAAAATTTGTAATGGCAGATTTATTATTATAGGGCATAGGTACATTTATAGTTGTTATTGAAAACAAGGTAATCGCTTTATATTATATATTTACAATGTTGGGCCTTACTGCAAAGTGATGCGAATTGATGATTGATTACTGCGGGAAAAATGCAAGTAAACAAAAGGTATTCGGAATTTGGAAAATTTTCCTAATTAATAATAATAAACTTTGCTTAATATTTTTTTAATTAAAACTAATCTGGATGCCTTTTGTTTAAAAAATAGTATAAATACCTAGGGAAATGTAAAAACAGGGTCTTTAATAGAAAATTTTGCAACATTGTTTTTTTGTTGAGAAAAATTTGTCAAGCTTGTCTTTTGATCAGAAAATTCTGCAATCAGTTCCTTTGAGAAAAATTCTTCAAGCTGGTCTTTTGTGAGAGAATTCTTCAACAGTATTAACAAGATCTCCCTCCTAAGTTATTTTAAGAAATTCATTAATTATTTGGCTGCTAAAAGCCATGTATAATGCTAACCTGTAAGTAGAAGCTTGTGTCTATTTCCCCTTCATAATCCCAGGTGAAAGTGAGTTTGGAATCACAATGGAACATGAATTGCTGCCACCTGAAGTCTGCTGACCAGTGTACTCTATTGATGTTCCTGCCATCCTAAATAAATTCACCCTGGCCGTGCATTCAAGAAAGAAACTATCTAGTCAATTCTGTCACTCTCAGCCATATGCTATTCTGAAGAACCAGTCTGTCTCCATAATAACCAATTAATTATTAATATCTGGGAAAGGACATCTGAGACTATGAAAATTGTACCATGAAAGGTTTGTGTCATCACACCTATACACTGCTCTTCATATCTTGCCATGGTTTTTTGTTTTTTTAAATCCTTCACAAAGGTAATTGCAGAGACATTGAACTTTAGTTATGTGATCACTGCACCTTTTATATTGGTAAAACAATTCATATGTATTTAATATTTCTTTTTTACTTGTATTATTTATTTATTTTTTGATATATTTTTTTAATATGTTTTACTACTAACCTATATTTGTTAAGAATAATTGAATATATATGGTCATTCTTAAGTCATATATATTATATGTACTAGATTTATTATTCGAGGACCATATAATGGAGAGCTATTTTGTAAAAACATTTTCATTTCTTAGAATCATCTTTTCCCTTTAAAAAAAATCTAATTAATTAAAAGGGCCCCTGTTTTCTCATCTGGCTTGAAGATTTTGTTTTTCTAAAATATATCAAGCCATGCATTTCAATTGAAACTTTACTTTTGCAATCATCAAGATTATAAAACCAGTTTTTTTTTATAAGTAAACATCAGTTGAATTAATTTTAAAAATAATGTTAAAAATTGGATTAATTTATATTCGAAGAGACAAATATATATGTCATTTACATTAGCCTTATTAATGTTTCATTATAATTATATATATATAAATTACAGACCTCTTGAGCCATTGTATATTGTATTTCTTAGTATGTGTGAGTATTAAGCAAGGATTATTAATCTTTATTGTTTTTTTAAGTTTTTATATTGGATGAACCAATTAGGCCTTAATTTGGGCAAGTAAAGTAGTACATGACCACTTGTTCAAATTTATAATATGGCTACTCATGCTTGTTTTCTTTTTAGTAATCATTGCAATTTCCAGGCTTTAATCAATAAGAATCATTTATTGGTCATTCCTTCTATATTTAAATTGTGTCACTGAGTTATATATATATTATTTGTTCTGCAAGCAGATGATCATTCCTGCTTTGTAGAAATGGATTGGTTGGGTGTTCTTGATGTGGTCATGCAAAGCAGAAATATCTCATATTCATATACTCGGATAATCCTAAGTATTCTTAATATTATTATCAGTGTAGACAAACTTCCTGTGTGATAGTAATAAGTTTGTTCTTGGTTGTAGAGCAAATATTCATTCCTACTTCATATGACTTTCTGATCTGATGAAATTCCTGAGTATGGCCTAGCCAAGGTGAGCATACGCCATCTCTGTTTCATCATCGAATATAGTTCCATTTTGATAACCTAGTACCACATTTAGTTCTTTTTTTTTAAATATATTTTTAAAGCCTGATATTGCAAGCATGCAGTCAGTCCTAATTCTAATATCATTGCAGTCATCTACTAATGGTTGTGATTTTAATATAGTTGAATAAATACTCCTAGTTTCACCCTGCTTGATTCTCAATTAATAAAGTAACCATCGAAGAGTATTGATCCTGGAGGTTATTAAGACATACAAAGCCTATAGTCCCTCTATTGTATTTAAGTTAGTGATAATTAAGCTGTTTAGTTGCTAATTAATTTTTTTTCAACTTGTAAGAAACACAATAGAATTTTAGGTTTAAATCTAGTCATATGAACTTTTATTTAGCTTTTATTTTTTGCTATTGTTAGTAATAGATTTAGTAACGGTAATGTTTATATCGATGTTACACACAGACATGTGAGTTAGTGATCATTTCTTGGTTTTTAGGATTAGTTTTGCTGACTATACAAATCTGCCCATTACAATAATTACAAAATTTGATTTTTTAGTTTGTATAATTTTCTATTTTCTTATTAGATTTGGCTTCCCATTGTGTGTTGGGTATTTGTGGAAATTGTTTTTAATCAAATAAGTTATTGCAACTTTATGATGCTACAAAGTGATAATCAAACTTTTTTTATTCTTAGCATATTATTTTAATAAATATATACTTGTTTAATTGTGTAATTCATTCTTAAGGGAAATATATTGGCAGTGGTTTCAATTTCATAATTCACTCACATTTCTGACTATTATGATATATATATATTGTAACAATCCGGAGAAGGCGATGTACGTAAACTGCACTATAGGGCGCCATCTAGGCATTTGAACCTAGAAAAATTTATAGAGTAGGCAGATACGTAAGTAAAAAAAAAAATTATTATTTTTTTTTTTTTGCATCCGGTTGTTAGCCCATGTCACTAGCTCAGTGGAATAGCAGAGATTTAAAAAATAATATAAGAATATATATATAAGAGGAATAAAATAAGCCACTGCCAGTAATTAACATACAAACATTTATTTATGCACATATATATAAGATTTAAAATTATTTTAAATTAGTTTTACATTTTAATATTTAACATTATTTTTAACTTTACTTTAATTTACATTTAATTACTATTATATTATAATTTTACATTTTAATTAAGTTCGCACATATAAATTTATGAAAGCTTGTTTATAATGTTGAATACAGATCGGTTACATAGATTTTGTGGTCAAAAACATTTCAAAATAAACATAAACGATCAAAATACAAAATTATTGATTACTGACAATTGCGGAGGGAAATTTATACGCAACCCAATAGTATTCACCATAAGATACTTGCATTGTCACCAATAACTTAAAAGACATCTGAATAAATACATTTTAGATACTCACCGTAAGGTATCATTATTTATCGAATGTCTATATATTTTGATCAAATATGAAAACCCAAAACATACTTAACTGATAACCAATCCATGCAAGCGTCTATAAACAACTTAAATTTAATGCATTTTTATTTAGGGTCAAGTATGAATAGACTACATAAATTTGCTTTTGAAAATAAACATTCTATCCCTATTTAACCTTAGGCTAAAATTCGCAGTCAAACTGGCATCAATCCATCTGATATATCGATGTATTCAATGTAATACAAAATACGGCGGCACCAAAAGTTAAGAGAAGAAATTGCCTCTCGAGAAATAGGAATATGACATCTATCAGACAAGAAGAGCAATAAAAAAAAACTCCATAGAAAGGAACTGCGCTCTGCGTCTTATAATTCCTTCCATAGGCAAAACGGGAGAGTGCGGCGTATGCAGCGATTCTGCCAGTAGCGAATCTCTGACTACATCTACTAACTACATCAATATATTCAATCCATTGATCCAATTTAACAATGACACAAATAACCTAAGATTACCCTCCCCTAATATACACTTTACAAATCTATACAGCCATTCACGCCCGACTTAAGTTTAACATTTATATAATTAATTTAACGAAAAACAAAAAAAATCATGATAAAAACTTAAAGAACAAAAAATAAATAAATGGAAATGATTTTACATAAATAAGAAAAAAAAATACATCAAATAACATTATTAATGAAGAATTTAGTTTGGTCAGATAGGATTCTATTGCATTATTTACTAAAAAGTTTTAAAATTTAGAGTTCTTATTGTTTCAAGTGAATATAAAGTTCTTACGATTTTTAAAACGTCCAACTTTATCCGTTGCTTGCCATGAACGTGAATTCCCACGCCGTCCTAAAATTGGTATTCTGTTGGCCGATGTATTTATCCATCCGGAGGTTTTTTTGCTTTAACTGGTCCTCAATGTAGAAAAACGATAGTTCATTTCTTTTTCTTTTTTAGCAAAGCTGAAAGGATTGAATCGTGCGTCTTTTTTCAATCCCTTCTCCTTCACTTCCGCACTAACACATATCTCTCACATCGTAATAATCAATCACTCCTTAATAATTTCCAAATTTTCCTTTTATACGTATTCGAAGGATTGACTTGGCATTATGTCATCGATGTGATGATCCTTTCGCTGAGGTCCGATTTCCCGATGGATTTCTTTCATTGGCTATTTGTTTCTATTGTTTTCCTATCTGACCGATGTTTTTACATTTAAATGCCCAAGGCTGGTTTACATTTAACTAATTAACAATCATTTCCATTTCTGATTAATTAACCTGTTTTCCAAATCAAATATATATTTTTATCTCTAAATCTTTTTAAGTCTTTGTTTTTAAAATACCTTTTCTATTTTTAATACAGTTTTATTTTAATAATTTTTTTTTTATCTGTGCGATTTAATATATACGAGTTTAAGATGATATTTAATTTCAATTTTTAATTCTTAAAGAAAATTTTTAAATGCGAACTTTTTAATTTACTTTCATGTTTAATAAAAAAAAAACAATGTAACGAACGTCTGTGCTCATTACAATATATATATATGCGTGTGTAATTATATAATTGAATATTTATAAATACAGTAATTAGATAATTAAAAATTTTATCCACTTAGGAGCGCTTTCAATTATCCTAGTAATCTTTGTCATCTACACTTTGAAAGGTTAACCTTGCCACAATTCCTTGATCTTAATGTTGCCTGCCTCATGTTTGTATTTGTATATTAGCATAGCTTCCTTTATTTTTCTTTTATTGTTTTTTTTTCTTTCTAATATACAAATACAAACATGACTTAATTAACAGGCAGGCAGCAAATGTTAGATCACGGATTTGTGGGAAGGTTAACCTTTCAAAGTGTTAGTTGACAAAGATTACTAGGATAATCGAAAGCACTCCTAAGTGGATAAAATTTTTAATTATCTAATTACTGTATTTATAAATATTCAATTATATAATTATGTATATTGCTTGGAAAAAATACAAACATCGAATAATAATATTTTTACATATATATATATTAGTAACTACTAAACTATAGCATAATTTTAAAGAATTTTTTTTTTTACTTTCCATTTAGTTATAAGATTATTATTAGTTTAAATATAACTTACACAATAATTTTTAAAATGTTTTTATTAAAATTAATTTTCTGATAATTTACTGGAGCAGAATACCTGTTTCAGTATATATATATATATATATATAATGTATAACTTAAACTAATGTTTTTATAGTTGTCATATTTATTAATTATATATATATTGTAACAGAACACAGAGGGTATGCTCTTTTTTTGATGCCTCACAGATTTGGGAGCCATTTGTAACTGAATAACTATAATAACCATGAAATTAAAAACTTTAATATAAACTGAATGAAAATATATACCAATCATTGGTCACCATTTGCAACTGAACAAATGTATACTCTGAAGTTAAATGCCATTTATAACAATAAAATTAAGAGACGTACTGTACCCTGAGTCATAGCCTAATTATTAATCACCATTTGTAACAGAATAAAAATATGAATCAAGGAAGAACAATCCTAATTTAATAATGCTAGTGAATTGTAGTGTTATTTGTAATGGCATGAAAATAATAAACCAAGCTAAAATGAATATCAATCAATGAATAACTATTTAACACTTAATTCAATAAAACAATGATAATAATATTTGTTACAAACTCATGAATTCAAATAGCATTTAGAACAAATAGAAAACAAACAAAATCATTATTTTAAACTATCCTAAAATGTAAGTGTTGTTTGCAATAGATTAAAGATTAAGCAATAAAACCAAATATCTTATAAATAACGATCTATGCCTATTATGTAATCCACTTATAATAAAAATAATGACAAAGAATTAGACAGATAAACCATAATATTCCTCATGAATCAAAATACTTTATAATAATACATACTTATACTAAAAGTCAAACATCATGTTATTTTATCTAAATGAAATATTTCATTAATGGATTAGACAATAATTTTAATATGCCCTACAAATCTAAAATATCACTGATATCTAAATAAATAGATAACTCAATGATTGATTTCCAATTACAACCAAATAAATTCAAATGTAATACTAATTCAGTTATATTTTCTACTAATATCTATATTTTTTATTAACTAAGTCAATTATAGTCAAGCATTGTTAGCCAAGAGGTCATCGCAACTGCCTTGCAAGCAAGTAATTGGTTGCAGACAGTTGTGGGTTCGTGTCCTGGCCGATGCTATGGCATATGAAAAAAAAAACTAAGTCAATTATAATATCAAATACTTAAAAATAATAGAAAATCAATTAATCTAACAAATCTTTATTTTTATTAACTTAAAATATAAAATAAAATCATCCTATTAAACAACCTTAAGATTTTCAATATCCAATCATAATATATAAAATAAACAATAGATTTCTATTTGATGCTTTCTCAAACAATTGACAAATCATACCCAATTACTCATTAGTTTAATAAAGCTTGGTTGCTAAAACTTTAAACTACAACTGTCAAAGCATATGAAACATTAGTAGGGTTTATTCTAATCAAATATTAAAATTTAATATTTAAACTGAACTTACGTTCCACCTTAATGAACTTTAAATATAGTTAAAGCAACTCAATCTAATCTGTAACAAAATAAAATATATTTCTATTACCAGCTCTATAACTGAATAAGATTACAATCTTTGTGGCTGCACATTGACTTAATATAATATTTACTTTAATCAATATACCTTTACTTATCCTCAATGATTATTATATTAAAACCTTTATCAATCATCAAATCAATTCATATATAATTTCTAAATATAATTTGTTGCTACAATAAGCTAATTCCTTATTAAATATTTAAAAATGTCGAATCACTTAATTTATTGTTACATAAAATCTATATCTGATCAAATAATAAACATTGAATTTAATACAAAGAAAATGATATGTAATTGTACTTACTTATTCTGTGATTTTGTTTTCTGAATTATTTTGCAACTGCTTCAAATGGATTATGTGGCATAATCAATTAGTGAATATTGTTTCATCCAAATATGATTAACCAATAAATTTGCATTGTAAAATTAAATGACAATGAAGCAAGTTTACTTGTTTTAAATTAATTCAAGATTTATTAACAGATATAAATTAAAATCACACACACATATATATATGGCAAATAAACATTTAAATATATCCATATAATCCGATTATACTTTATGCAATAGGTTTTTAATTGACATTAAATTTATATTTAATTCATATCCAATTTCTTATCTATTGGATACTAAATACAAAACACGTATATGTTGTAGAACATTTATACTTTCTGAAATATAAAAGTTCAAGATATATTTTTTATATACTTCATATAAAAATATAATTAATCGAAATAAAAGAATATGTATAAATGAATCTTTATATGTTAATATAAATTTAAGGGAACAAAATGAAATAAACACTTATGTTATAATCCTTTTGAATTCCTAATATAAGTGATCAAGTTAATTTATAATCAAAAATAAAAAAAATGAACATTTGAAATTAAAATAATAATTACTATGCTGCAGAATATAAATTTAAACATAGACATAATTCTCTTATATTTAGGTATATAAATAGATCACTATTTAACTTAAAATTATACTACTATTTATATCAATAAATATACATTTTAAATTAGAAATATATATATATAGCAATAATAATGATAAATATAAGCAAACAACCTGAATAATAGTCTTTAAATGTAGCATTTCCAAAAAGAATCCTAGTTTTAATGTCTATTTCTTAAACTGCAATCTGGCAATATTTTGTTATTTCAGGAAAGGTATAAATATGAAAAACTATTAGATTTGAACCACATTTTATTAATTTTTATATTTTCCAAATATCCAAATTATTCTTTCGTTTAGAAAGTATTTGATCTATGACGCTATTAGTATATAGTTTATATCCATGACAATATAATCTAGATATCCTTTCATTTAACAAGTAATTTATAAAACATTTCAAGTAAATGGACACTAGTTTCATTCATGATGATGCTATGGAAATTGAACCAATTTCTATCTTGAGCTATAAATCCATCAAACTCATAAAATCACATCAGTACATGATCATAATCTTTGTGTACATTTTTCTGTTAGCATTTAGACTTCAACATTACAAAGTATATAATATTATTTTTTAAATGCAAATAAATATGCAGATGGTTTTTAAATGCTATGTTTTTGTTTTTTCAATTGAATTGTCACCTCTCACAAATTCAATGAGAAATTTGTCCATTGAATGGATGAACTCTATTGCTTTCACTCCATTATTTCATCCATTTTTTTATAATAATATGCTTTTAAAAATAAGCAAAAAAAATTATAACAAGGAATGTAGACTCACTTCTATTTGAAGTCAAGATATGAGAGAGATCGTTTAATCTGCTTCTATTTATAACTTCATTGACATAAGAGAACCATAAACAACACTGTATTAACTTTTTGGTCAGTTCTAACTAGTATCTCATAGATAAAAAAATCTTGTTTCACAATAATAACAATGAAAAAAATATTTTACAATTAATATATATAACAAACATACGTTTTTAAAATACAAATAAGATTCTTTCACTCCAATATAAATTAAGCAATTAAAACTACATTCTTTTATATTACAATGGAAGTAAACTTTTTTTAACATATATCTTTCAAATATAATATACAAATAAAATAACGTATACTGGAAACATTAAATATTTAGGTGTCTTATTTGTAACCACCTACTGTGAATACAGTAATGAAAATGTACATAATAAAGAAAATATTTTTAACATGGCTATAAACTTTATTATCTATACTGTATATTTATTTTTTAAAATGAATAGTTAATTTACAATTTTTACAAACTACAATTAATAAACATTTCTTTCTCCAATACTTTATATTGTCATAATAATGTAGTCCAATGCAGTACAGGTTAATATATTCACCATTAAAATCAAACAAAAAATTACTATTAACATTCCAACCCATACGATCATTTATTTCAAATTTCAATAGATACAATATATATATTGTAACCTTATATTTTGGTACAAAATATATTGCTAGGTAGAACTAATTAAAATTTCTATCTTCTAGATGACTTGATCATCACAGCTAGTACTTTATATACTTGACACTTGTATCCAAATTAATTCAATAATGTGATTATATAATTCCATTTTTTTTTGCCTTACTGATTATATTTTTTGGTTTCATGTATTAGGTTTTGCTGTAATTCCAAACACAAAGTTAGATAAATTATGCTTAACCTAAAAAAAACCAATTGCATATTACATCAAGTTCAATAAGAGAAAGAAAAAAAACTTATTATTTGTTTGTTTGTTTGTTTTCCTTTAAATAATTCCAGAGGGTTTTTTTTTTTTTTAATTAAAAGATTTATTTAATTTCCTTTGAATTAGTTTATAAAATATAATAAGTAATAGTTTTAACAAGGCTGTAAACCTTAGCAATGAGCGTCTGAAAAAATCGTCACTAGGGACCTCTGTAAGTCTTTAAAACACATGCTTAGACATGTAAATGAGCAAATATTTAATTGGCTAAGAAACAAAATAGAATGGCAGACAATTTTTTTTAAAAAAAAAAACTGCTGTAGTGACAGCAAGTGTATAATAAAAAATTTTTTACTGTTAAACATATAACGAAATCTTCTCTTTTAAAAAGGAGAGAACATAAAGATAAAGAAGGAAATTAAAACTTCTTTTAAATAATTTAAGTTGCAATATTATCAAATGATAAGAACAAAATGTAAGCTAAATCTTAACTAATCTGTACAAGTCTACCAACCATTGGTCTAGCTGCTGATATTCTTCCAAAAGATCTACAACTGAAATGCACAGGAATTATTGTCTGTGGCAACAGAAATAAAAATTCTAAAAGGTCAGTCTGCTTGAAATTTCTTATTGAAACTGTTTTTAGCCTTGGATAAAATTTTATCTCCATAATTTTAATACATGGTGTTATATATGTGTGAATGAAGGATTATATTTAATTTAGGATAAGTTTACTTTCATGAATTTTAACACATAAGGGAGTGTTCTATATGTGCGAAGTGAAATGCTGTATTTAGCTTGGGATATAATGTTTTACTTTATGACTCTAACACTTCTAGTAATATATATGTGTGGAATAAAATGCTGTCTTAATATTTTGTATGCTAGTCCTTGAACGAAGAATTAATTATAATCCCACTTTAAACTTATATTAAAAATAATATTGTGGATTATCTTCTTGAAATTACAATAGTGTTCAAAGAAATAACAGTTGACCAGGAAACTATTTTAGCTGTTATAGCACTCGTGAGACAATTATTTGCTTTCACAATCATTCTTTATCCTCGACATTCATTAATTAAAGATAGTCAAACATTTCAATTTCGGAATAATCCCTAAAACAAAACCATGCAATTTCATTTAACTTTTGAGGATAATTTCATTTAAATATCTATGGTTACTCTCAAATATCATGAATTCTCAGAGAACCTATGTACAAATCAACTAACTTATGAATATTCCTTATAAATGGAGATGAAGAAGTGTATAATCAACTTTTAAGATTCTATGTTTTTGTTTTTTTTAAAAAGGAGAAATACTTATTTGAATTACATTTGTCATTAAGGTTAAGAAATATGCTATTAATTGATTGGTTAATAGCCTATGAATTTAAATAACATGTATTTGAACCTAGTGTAGTAATTTAATGAACATGCATTTTATGTTTTATTCTATTTTATGTTATCTTGTAAATATGTAAAGTTCATGGTATATATTATTTATTGTGTAAAATAATTACTTATTAACTTGGGTGAAGAGTCTGACGAGAGTCAATTTAGGGAACAGCACTTGCAGAAAGGTCTCATGATTCATACAATGAATCTATAATGTATCATTACCACATGGCTTAATCCTGTACATCTTTCTAGGGTTCTGTGCTTATACACATGTCATAATATTAGATAATATTCTTCCATGCTATTTGATCTATGGTCAGCCATTAGCACAATTGTTTCCCATTATAGTTTTATTACATTTTTTGGCCTTGGATTATGCATGTAAAACAGCGTCTTCCAATTTAGTAGATTAATGAGGATGATTTGTTTTTAATTTATCTGGGAAGTAAGTATTTATATTCTTTATATCATTCTGTGTTGATGGTTAATCTGCAAAATAATTATTACTATTGGTTTGTATATCCTTTAAGTTTGTTTCAGTGCTGGTGGTTAATCCACTGAACATTCTGCAATTAGGCCACTTACACTGATGAGGGTTAGAAAATCCATTGGGTACTTGCTCATTATTTCTTGCATGGATGAATACACTCATAGGTATATTATTGATCCTCGTTATACAAATGTATGTTTGAGTAGAGTCTCCATACATTATATTACGTTGTTTCACTCCTCTTAATGTTTGTTGCATGTGTTCTATATCATCACGCATAAAAGGGCATTAATTGAAATATGGTCACAATTTATTACATGTAAATTATATGGTATCCCAATCAGCTGGAGTTGAAGTTTAAATTTTCTTTTGATTTCATTTCTCATTATAGTCAAATTTCATAGATTTATCGATTTCAATTGCTGTCATTGTTATTATAATTTTGGTATAAGTGCATTGATTCTGGTTTTGATGTATTCAAGGTGCCACTATCTGAATTTTGAATCTCTCTCCATAAAAATAAAAATGAATAAATTCTGTATTTATCCTCCCTGTCAATGAGACTCCTTTTCCTGTTACCTCTTCATTAAAGTTTTCTAATACCTGAATAAATTTTTAGATTGTATTATCTGAAATTTATGGACATATCCATGCATTGAAATAAGTACATATGATAGTATTTTATTTTGTTTATTTACTTACCCAATTAATGTTCAGTGTTCATGAAGAACAATTGTATGTGATGTTATTTTATATTATTTATGTAAAATTATGAATATTGCTACTATTTTCATATTTATTGAGTCATAAATAGATGTTAATATAATAATATAACTTATTTATACCATTGCTATTAATCACATATAGAGTCAGAAATCCATATAGTAAATAGACCATAAATAGCAGAGTACATCTTGTCCCTGATGATGATGTTACTGGAGCATCCAGAGAGTATGTTAATGTTTATTAGTTTGGTTTCTTTTGATTTTTGAGTATATGGTTATGACACCCCGGTTTTGGGGACTTTCCTGGACTACTAGGAGGGCTCATCTGTGCCTTGCCATAATTAGACCGGTCCCTTTTTGGTGACCATGTACTTGGGGAATTATTTTGCATGGCTTTACTTTTCCAATGATTAGGGTCATTGTTGTTCTTCCATTTTCAGTAAAATATTGAATTTATAACTGTCTCCTCTTTCCTTTTCTCAGGAGCCCTAATAGACAAGCTGATGTTGTTTATGTCCATAATAGTCGATAACTTTAATACCTGTTCAATATTTCTCACATTTGTGCACATTAGTGACTGTTTTATCTTCAATGGGAGATTCATTTTCATGATTCTAATGATCTCCCTTTCATTAAAATGATATGTAATTAAGGTACATAATTTTGTGACTTGCCATCTGAAGAATTGTTAGCATGTCTCCAGATGCTGACCTATATTTTCCCTGAAACATCTGATATAGTATAGACTCCTGTCTGTCCCTATTCCAGAAGTTCCTGATCAGTAATGTTTGATAATCATCAAAAGTAGATGGTGTCTGAAATAGAAATTCCCACCACATCAAGGCATCTCTCTGCACATGGCTATAGGCAATTATTATCTTCTCACCCTCAGACAAACTTCTGTTTACTGAAAAATATAAGTTCAACCTTCATAGATGTTCTATTGGGGCTTCATTCAGGACTCTTTTGAATACCTTCAACTTAACAAATTGGATTGATTGCATTTATCTGTGTTGGGTGCAAAAGAATCTTCATCATTTCAGAAGCATCCTTTTGCAGACTCATCATATAGTGTTTAAAATTAGTTTGATACATGTCTGGAAGAGGGTCCTCTAAATGTACATTGTGGAGGCCATTATCCTCCCCAATCAGGACATAAGTCAGGAGAATGGAATCCATATAATGTTTACTCTTGTGGATCCTTAATAGCTATTTCCAAGTGACTCATATCAACCCCCCCCCTCTTCCCCTTGTTTCTGAGTTCTTGTGTTGGCTTCAGATTGTCATGCCATATGTGTTAGTACTTTCAGGTCCCATTGGGATTCCACTTTTAAAAATCTTCGATTGATAGACTCATCCATTTTATCAACTTGATCTCATGTTTCAGTTGTGCTCTCAGTGAGTTCCTCCAACCTAGTTTGGTGTGCAACAGTGTGACCGTTTCTAAAGATGTTAACTTGTTCCCCAGTTAGTCCAAACAGTGATTTAGCATTTCTTTAGCCTCATTGGGTTTTCCACCTTCTCTATCCGGTGTAATAGAAAGATGATCTAATTTTATATAAATGGCTTTAAGTTCCTCCTTGCCTTTAATCTCATGTCATACTTGGTTTTTCTGATCTCTTCCCTGAAAGTTTTGTGAGTCTGATAGACTTCTTTGAGTTTTGTATCTAGCTGAATAACAATATCCATAAATCCTGTATACTGCCCTTGACGCTGTATAATCCTTTCATCCATTTCTTCTCTCATTCTTTCCATCCCTTGTTTTAGTTCAGCACTATTTTTCTGAACATTCTCCAACCCTAGAGATAATTGTCTCATGTTCTCGATCTGTTCATTTTCAACTCCATCCATTTCTGCCTTTGTTTATGTTCTATTCTATTCACATCTCCTTTCTAATCTCTCAAGAAACATGTTTCCTTTCAGTTCTGTTTCAATCTTGCTAACATCATCTATAGTTGCCATACTCTTTAATTTCACATTCATATCTTCATGGCATCCACTTTATTGCACAAACTAGCAGTTATCTTTGTCTCCATGCTACTCATGTTTAATTCTATATTAGCATTGATTCTCACTTCCATGTTGCTCTTTTTTGCCTTCAAGTTGCTCATACTTGCTATCATGTTCCGACTAATATTGTCCATGTTGGCCATCATGTTTTGAAACATTACTTCCATGTTGCTCTTTTTTTCCTCCAAGTTGCTCATACTTGCTATCATGTTCTGACTAATATTGTCCATGTTGGCCATCATGTCTTGAAACATTTGTTGTGTGATGGTCATATTTTCAGTAATCTGCACTACTTTAATTCCAGATGCTTAAGTAATCTTGTCAGTGGGGGCTTCTTGCATTTTGAAAAGCTATTTGGTTTTTTCCCTGTCTCTGTAAAGATAGGTTCTCCTCCATCATAGACTCCCTGGGAATTTGGATCAGTGAAGACCCCTCACCATTACTACTATTAATATCATTTCCCCCTTCGACAACAATAGTATCTAATGTCTCTATAATTTGTTTCCAAATATTACTCCACTTCTAAGTAACATCTATTTAAGTAAATATTGAAGAAAAAAAAGCTTTGTACTTACAAATGTCAAAATATTATACCGTTGGGCTCCTAGTCATTTCATACCATTATTTATTTATTTTTATGAACACACTTGTGTGCATTTTATTGTCTTTTTTTTTTAAAGCTGGTGTTTTAGCTTGCCTAATTTCTCTATTCTTTTATTTCATTTATTGATTATTTATTTAAAAGTTGATCTCTATTTGTTCTCTTCACCACATGTTGCATTCACCACTCTTAAGGTTACTTACTTTTAATGTGAATCTTAAATCCCCCCCCCCCAAATAATTGACGTATCTGTTCACTATCATTAGAGAGTATGTCCAATATGGATTTGAGATTTAAAACTTAAGGGTGTAAATATATATATATAAAATTCCAGTCCAATGGCTGGGCCTCCCTTGCATCTAAACCATGTTCATGCCTAAAACTTTGGGCACCAGATATAATGGAACCATTGGGGGAATGCCATAGGATGATGTAAATAAGATTCAGTAATTGAACACAACATGTCAAACAACCTACAACAAGTCATATGCTGAAATCCATGATTCGACATCCCATTTGGGTGCACCAGATATTACTGAATTTGAAATGTTATATAATAAAGGGAGTGTATCTCACTCAGACTTAGGCCTTAGAGTAGGATGCTAGAAATGTCATGATGAAATGCTTAGCTCCAAATCACATATACCTTTAGTACACTAGCTCATAATTCACTTAAGACATTTCATATATTCAAAGATCAGCCTTTCAAGCTAATTGTGCATGTGTCTTCTGCGAGTGTTAAATAATAAATGAATACTTCACTCCACAATACATTTCAATATAATTTAGACTAGTGCATGCTCATTACATTTCCCTTTTAGGCCCTATTACACCACAGAATTCAAACTCAGGGAGTACTTGCAGTCAGCTCTCTTCAGGGATGGACTCACTTAAATTTCCAATTAAATATGCCTATGTATAAGCAAAGATCAGTATATTTTTCAATATGAACCTATTGATGGTGACCAATCATTTAGGAGAGCAATGCATAATGATGGTGGTGATGATCAAACATTTAGTGGTGCAAATGCATAATGATGATGATAAACATTTAGTGGTGCAAATGTATAATGATGATGATCAAACATTTAATGGTGTAAATGCTTAATAATAATGATGATCAAACATTTAATGGTGCAAATGCATAATGATGATCAAACAGAGATCAGATTGACTTTTAACAACTCAGTAACATTTATTAATAAATTACAATGTGTAATAGCATATATTTACAGAAAAAATATTAAGTTAACATTTATTAATAACTATAATAAAGAATATTAAGTTAACAAGGATGGTCTTTTATCATTTTGAGGGCTTAAAACAATAAATCACCCTGATCCAGATTTCATGATAGAAGTCCATCCTCAAGCAATCTTTATTTACAACAGAGAAAACAAAATGATTCAAAGTAAAGTATATACAAAATGAGATTAGATAATGCACTAATGTTGTAATTCAAACCTAAATCGAAACATTGCATGCAAAAATGTATTTGTAAAATAATATAGGCGCTATTGCACCTGACCATAAAGCTACTTTTTACTTAAAAAAACAAAAATAAAATATATATTATTCTGCAAGTGCTTTCAAGAGATGTGCTCTCATCTTCATAGCTCTGAGTGAAGTAATTATATGCAAAGTTCAAAGGTTAATTACTCCATTTCTTTGAGATCACAAAGCATGTGTCCTTGCGTTTGATGGCATTGCAATCCATCGAAATGAAGCAGGCCTTCTTAACTTTTCTTTTTACATTGTGCCTTTCTTTGCAGACCAGGTTGACATCTTGAGGTTCACACTGGTGTCCTGTTAGTTTTTGATGAAGTGCAAAAATGGAATAACATGATGGATCTGACTGAGCTTTGATGTATGTATATTTGTGTTGTATTAATCTGTTTTCTATTGCTGCCTTGTTTCCCCATAATATGAGGTTCTACAATTTTCATGAGTACATGCAATATTATAAATGGCTTGAAGTGTTTGAACCAGTGTTAGTTTATCTTTCATGTTGTTAAGTAATCTGTTAGAACTGGGGGGTATGAAAAGTTAGTTGAAACTGTCTGTTAAAAATTGTATAAAATATATTATGTAAATTAAGAATGTATGGCAAACAATGATATTACTCTTCTAACAATTCAGCAATTACCTATTTAAAACAGTAATTGATAATATTAGGCAACACATCTCCATCTCTTACTTCTACCTATTAAACTTTTATTTAATTGAAAAATACACATCATGAATAGAAATATTTATCCTGGATTTATATCTTACAATTCAATCTTCCAAGACTCTTCATTAAAATATTTTCTAATAATTTCCTACATCAATCTTCTCATGCATTATGAATTTAAAGCTTACCATTTATTAACTACTTAAAATAGATATCACACACATACATGACCTTATCATCCTACTATTTATTAAAAATTTATTCCCTAATCTACTCACTATTCTTAATATCTTTACTGACAAGTTCTCTTTTTAATTAATATAGACAAATATTCTATTTAAAGAATTATCTCTGGTGAAGCAGTTCCACAATTTTTAAGAGTATTCCATTTAAATTTTTTAGATTCCTTATGTATGTATTCTTTATCTCTCAAGAACTAACATTCAAAAATCACTACAACATCCATGGAAAAAATAAACTTCTTTTCCAAAATTCATCAAGTTTCATTATCAACATTCTTATTTTTCTAAAATCACTATATACTTTTTTATAATATAATTCACTTTGTAGTTGATTGATTTAAAATTGGCAAATGTTGCCCATCTAAATCATTAAAATGTAGAAAATATGCTAAATTTAAAATGACCTTTCATTGCATTCTATTTCTATTTATAAAAATTAATATAATATTTTCATTCTAAAATTGCTTTCCAGACATTTTAAACAATTTCCCTCACAGATATCCTACCACCTCATTGTAGACGTGGTAAAAGATACAACTATACATAATATTTCATTTTATTTTTATAAAATTAAATATTAGGATGCCTATATATTGAAATACCCACCTACTCTTGTTCATGTTTTTAACTCCGTGTTATGGCTCTACAATAAAGTTGTCAAAAAATTCAAATATTGGTTTCTTAAACAAAATTATTTGAATTGTTTGTTACTATTTACCAATACCTTATCATTTGGGGAGGGGTCCATATTAATGGCTTATGCTCTTTAAGTGGTTCATATAAATTTTTAAACTGTTTCCTATTTTATTACATTGATTATATAAATACAAAAATGTAATGGCCTCCCAAACCCCCATCATTAAACTTAATCATATTGAGAGAGGATTCTTTCCAAACATTAGAGCCATAACATTTATTCTATTCAAACTGTGGTTTATAAAATGTCATTTTGTTTTCAACCATACTTCCTAAAGTATAATCTTTATTATTTGATAAAATTAAACTTAGAAATTGGCTCCAGCTTGTCTGATATTTATGCAGCCATTTGGAACTATCTCTCTAGAGCACTATCTGCAAATTAGTATAAATTTAGAATTTTATTTTTTTTATTTTTCTAAATTGTTTTTTTTTTTTAAAAAAAAAAAAAAACTTTTATAGAATAAATAAAAAGTTGATCATAATTTTTTCTTGTAATTGACATTGGGTTTAAAGCAATGAAAATCATAGATAATAATGAATTATAATATGCATTTTAAACACAGGCATGCACATACAGTATTGAACATATACTGTGATCAAGACAAAATTAAATTATATCTTTTTTTTAACATTTCATTCACTATCTTTTTTGAATAATTGAAATCAAGACTAAAAAGATTGTGAATGTAAAATATTGCACTTCCAAAAATTTAACATTAAGTAACCCCCCCTCCCATTTTCACGTATACTATTTGTATTTTTTTCTAAAGATGTGATTGTAAAAAAAAATATAATTTCTTGTTTATTATTATTTATTTATTGTATAGTAATATTTAGTTATAACTTAATGTTATACATCGCATATATAACTTTTTGCTTTTCTTTTTTAAATCAATGGATAAATCATCTTGGGTTTTTTAATGATTTATTGACAATCATGTTTTTTTACTATCTCATTTATTCTTTTAAATTTCTGTTTTGTTTTTTTTAAAAAAAGCCATTTTATCTTTAAGTTATTAAACTAAGATAAAATTTTATGATAAATGAAGCTATCTAGAATAAATTTAGAAAACCTGTATATTATGACTTGGAAGTGATAGCATAAGTTATCTTAATGTGATTCTTCATAATTTGGCAGGATGTTCAAGGCCAAATTAATATAGCTTATTTAGAAAATAAAGTTGCCAAAAATAATTTAAATTGCAAGCAAATTCTTCTTTGACCAAATTTTAATAATATTCAAGAATATGGCATGACTGTTATATTAATTAAATTTATAAATATTTTAAATTACAGGCTGAAGATCATCAAAGCAAAAGTCTTTTTTTTTTTCAGATTTAAAAAGCTGTATAATTAATAGATAAATGTGTATAAAATACAGTGAAATTATGATATCCATTATATTACCATCTACTTCTTTCCTTATACTAATCTGAAAAAATAATAAAAATAATAATTTTCTACTTCCCATTACAATCACTTCAGCATGATCCATGTGTTTGAAATGATAACATAATATCACTTAAATATTGTATCTTTTGCATTTTGTCATCAATTTCCATTAACTTATTAGTTGCAAAAAGTATATGTACATATAAAATTTTGTCTTGATAATTTACATAATTAAAGTGCTTAAGTATTTTTTTTCTAAGTTATAGTTTAAAAGTCTTATTGTTGTTTCATTTAAAGTTTCTTTAATCTTTTGCTAGATAGTTTCTAAAGCAATTAAAATATTTGTGTGCACAAACTGATAAAACATATTGCTTCCATATTTTTTTGTTTTAGTCACATTAATAAAGTGAAGAGAAAGACATCCTTCTAATTTAATGACACTTTTGGTATCACAAAAAAGTACTTCAGTAAGATTTTTGTTTACATTCAAAATTAAATAATTTTTAATAACTATTAAAAGCACTACAAAATGTAATTATAATATATTGTTTATATGTAAGACTATATATTATTTGTCTATTTTTATTAAGAATGTTATATTTGACTAATTTTTAAATTAAAGTATTATAAGAAGATGTAACACACAATTTATATGCATATATGATTTGATTTACATATTACTATATTTTTTTTAATCTTGTTTCATCTTTCATTATTCAAAATTTTATAAAGGTCTTTAATTTTTAGATTATTTTTCATAATTTTATAAAATTTTACTTCCATATTTCACAAAAAGAAAGACCAGTGTTAGAATAAACTTATTCCAATTATTTCTTTGGGAGATATTTTAGGTAGTTTTCATAAAATATATTTCATTCATTCTTAAATTTTCTTAGCCAATTCACAACTTATTGATCATGTTATTTTTAATTTATGCACTAAACCCATTGCATTATATAGATAAAAACTTTTAATATTTTCTCATCTTTTTAAATTTATACAGGATGAAATATTTTCATTCTTATTTGTTTAAATGTCTTACATTTTTCAAGTAGTTTTAAAAAGTTACTTCTTTGATCTTGAAAAATACTGTAGAATCCAAATTTATGTTTACTTGTCCATTTAACTGAAATACCATTTATTAATTTGAAAATGAATTTGATGTAGAAGCATGTATTTTCTAAAAGTTTTTTAAAACCATCACCACTCAGGATTTGTCTTAGTACATTTTTTATGTTCAATATTAATAAAACTAGTTAAGTTTAAATCAACTAGCGAACTTTTATACATTATAAATAAATAATACAAAAACTCTGTCAGATAATGAAAATTATTCTACAAGAATAAAGCATGATAAACAGGGCAGCAAAAATTCAAAGAACATTAATTATAAACAATTTGCCAAGCGCTTTTGATACTGTATACCAGAATCATAGTGACATATTGGAACTGTTGGGTTCCATTAAGTTGCAATGTTCTGGTATACAGTACCCAAAAGCACTTTTCAAATTTTTGTTTATAATTAATGTTTTTTGAATTGGTTCCAATATCTTGCCATGATTCTGGTATACAGTACCGAAAGTGCTTGGCAAATTGTTGTTTATAATTAATGTTTTTTTAAATTTTGGCTGCTCTGTTTGTCATGCTTTATTTGTGTAAAATAATTTTTATATATTATAAGTAAGTTCCCATAAAATGATTTTTTTATAAATTATGTCTACATCTGCTAATAATGGTCTAATCATTAGCTTTATATTAAAATCATGTTTGTGCCATTATAGATATTGATAATCTTTATTCAATAAGTTTAAAATCTTAGCAGTTGAAGTTAGGAGATATAAAGTTCTAAAGAAGATTGCTGGGGTAATTGAAAGTGTAAAAGAGGGTAATAAATAAAGCATTGTGTAACGATAGTAAAGTGCATGGACGATTTAGTATTACAAGAGTAAAATCTCTTTGATTATTTGGCAATTATAATAATAAAATTGTAATTATATATATGTTGTTAACTTTTCTTAGACAAACTGTAATTCAATTCAATTATAAGCACTAGAAATGCTTAGATAAGAAAAGCTTAAGTTTCAGTGTTTGTTATAATATTATGCTAAGCCGTTTTTGGTATCTTGGTCTGATATCATATTCAAAGCAATGAATGGACAGGAGGTTGGAGAGTATAAACAAAATATGATTGGATTCATATAGGATCAGCCTCTGTACTACACCATTGGTAAATAAGTTGATCCAAAATTCCAAAAACAATCTGTTTACAAGATTGCATGCACTCAAAACAGCTACAATGCAATCTTCTTTGAAAACTCACATGCCAAGCTAACAAGATTGTTCCAACATCAATACCATTATGGAAGGGTTAAAAACTCAATCCAGACCAAAAATTCATATTTCTGCAACACCAAAACAAACTCACCCATACATTTGAACCTACATCAGCCAGCATCATGTGCATTGAAAGAATGATTGTAAGCACAAAATAAAGAGGCATAACACATTGCTAACAATTCCGACTCTATAAATAAAAAGAAATCCTGTTTTCCCCTCTCTAAAAAGTGGGTGATTAAACTCATTTGTGTAAATTTACATCATATTTATATTTTCCACCCTTCTGTCCACCACTCATTGCTATGAATATGATATTAAACCAAGATATCGAAAATAGCTTAGCAAAATATTATAACAAATATTGAACCTTAAACTTTTCTTATCTAAATGTTCCTGCACTTATAATTTAGTTGAATAATAAAATTTGATAATAGATGTGATAATTTTTCCAAATACATTTCTTTGCTATCTGATTATTTTTATTAATTGTTACATTGAATAAATTAATTCAGGTGTAATATACATAATTACGATGTCAAATATTCTTATCTTTGTAATAACAGTCTTATCAATGAAACAGACCTACTTTTTTTAATGAAATGTTTCAATTATCATCTTATTAAACTGTCTATTCACAATAGTTTTTAATATGTCTGGGCGATTCCTAAAAAATTGAGGGCATTACCTGATATTCAGATGAGATTTTTCTTTCTATAGTTAATTGCCATGCAGATTTTGTTAGTTGGATAGAATATCCCTAGCAAGTTAAAGATTATAGACATTCTAGAACATTATTCATTAACTTATGAGATTACCACTAGTGTCATACCTAAATGAGGTGGATAAAAGATATTTGCCCTCCAATTTCTTTCACTAATGGGTGTATTCCATAAAAAGCAATCCCTTTAATAATGAGTCTTATGGGATTCTCTCTCTCTCTGGTGGAAATTGAAATTATTTTATTGCTTGAACCAAGAATTTATGCTGGGGTATCAGTTATTTAGGTATGGCCAATTTACCTTATCAAAACCAGTTTTAGCTTATTCTTCAATTTTTAATTCTTTAGTATAATTACTGGGATCATCATATAATTGCATTTATTTGATCTTTTGTTTTCAAGCATACTATGCAGATGAAATTTCATATTTATCAATGGGTGCAGCCTTTTGAATTAATATTTTAATCTGAAATATATTTCAATCCTTCCATAGTTGATGTTTGTTCAACCTTTTCTTTCTTCACACTGAGTAATACCCATTTTTTCATATCTAATTAAAATATTTGTGGGTCAAGGCATAAAATGTGAAACTGTATCATTTGCTAAAATAATTTTTTTATTGATCTCGTTTTTCTTTTTTAATTAAATATTCTTTTGTTCTCTCAAAATGCTAATTCTGTGATTTTATATTGTTCTAAACTTCCCCAAATTTGTTTTAACATATTTAAATATACTCATCTACATTGTAATGGGCACATACATATGTTACATTGTTTTTTATTAGTAAACATGAAAAGAATAAAGTTCGCAAATAAAACTTCCTTTTTAAGAATTAAAAATTAAAATTCTATACTAAACTCATATATATAAAATCGCACAGATGAAAAAAAATTATTAAAATAAAACTTTATTAAAAATAGAAAAGGTATTTTAAAAACAAAAACTTAAAAAGATTTGGAGATAAAAATATATCTTTAAGTTTGAAAACAAATTAATTAATGTTATTGAAAAATGGAAATGATTATTTTAATTAGTCAAAGTGAACTAGCCTTTGGGCATTTAAATGTATAAGCAACGGACAGATAGGAAAACAATAGAAACTAATAGCAAATAAGAGAAATCCATCAGGAAATCGAACCTCAATGGAAGGATCATCATCATCGATGACATAATGTCCATTGAATCCTTAAAATTAATATAAAAGAAAAAGTTTGGAAATTATTAGTTAGTTATTACGAGAGGACAGATACGTGTTAGTGCGGAGTTGAAGGAGGGGATTGAAGAGACGCACTCTTCAATCCCTTCAGTTTTGTTAAAAAAAAAAAGAAGAAATGACATCATTTTTCTACATTAAAGACCAGCTACACTAAAAGACCTCCGGATAAATAAAAAACAATGGCTAACTGGATACCAATATCTTCAGGATGGCGTGGGAATTCCCTTTTCAAAATTACAAACAATTACAAAGTATGGACCTTTCAAAACCGTAAGAACTTTAGATAATTCATAAACATTAAATTAAAAACTTTCTGTATTTAAAATAATTGAAATAGATTCCTATCTGACCAAACTAAATTATTTATTAATTAGTTATAATTTTATTTGATGTATTTCTTTTTTGTAAAATCATTTCCATTTTTTTTTGTTCTTTAAGTTTTATTTATGATTTTTGTTTTGCGATAAATTAAATTATATAAATGTTAAACTTAAGTCGGGCGTGAATGGCTGTATAGATTTGTAAAGTTATATTAGGGGAGTGTAATCTTAGGTTATTTGTTTCGTAGTTGAATTGGGTCAATGGATATATTGGTGTAAGTAGTAGATGTAGTACGAGATTCGCTGTAGGCAGAATCGCTTTTCATGCCGCACACTTTATTTTTGCCTATGGAATGCGATCGTAAGTCGGCAAAATGACCGCAGTCTTTTCCTATGGAGTTTTTTTTTATTGCTCTTATTGTCTGATAGATGTAATATTCCTATCTGACAAAAGGCAATTTCTTCTCTTAACCTATTTGTGCTGTCGGTCGTATTACATTGAAAGCATCGATATATCAGATGGATTGATGTTGGTTTGACTGCGAACTTTTGGCCTAAGTTTAAACAAGGATAGAATATTTTCTTTTCAAATGCAATCTAGGTAGTCTATTCATACTCAACACTGTAAATAAAAATGCATTAAATTTAAGTTGGGTATGGACGTTACATGGATTCGTTATCGGTTGTTTTTGGTTTTCATATTTGATCAAAATATATAGACATTCAGTCTATATACAGATATTCGGTATATATATAGACATTCAGTCTATATATAGATATTCGGTATCTAAAATGTATTTATTCGGATGTCTTTTAAGTTATTGATGTCTCTGTGATATCTTATGATGAATACCATTGGGTTTCTTGTAATCCCTATGCAATTGTCAGTATCAATGACTTTGTATTTTGATCATTTATGTTTATTTTGAAATGTTTTTTTAACCGTGTAATCTATGTAACCGATCTATACTCAACATTTTAAAACAAACTTTTATAAACCCATCTGTGTGAACTTATAATAGTATAAAAATTAAAATGTAAATTAAAATCTAAAATAAAAGTTAAAAATAATGTTAAAGTAAACATGCTAAAATAATAATGTTAAATTTTATATATATGTGAGTAAATAAATGTTTGTATGTTAATTACTGGCAGTGGCTTATTTTATTCTTTTTTATATATATCTTAGATAAGAATTTATTGTAAAATATAAATCTCTGCTGTTCCATTGAGCTAGTGACAATGGGCTAACGACCGGATATCAAAATATATAAAATAAAATATTTTTTTTGACTTACGTATCTGCCTACTTTATAAATTTTTCTAGGTTCAAATGCCTAGATGGCACCCTGTAGTGTAGATTACGTTAAGCTATCTAAATCCGGATCGTTATAACATGTATATCTAAGCTTATTCACATTTTTAAAATTATAAAAATAATTTTCGTGTGTTGGACATGAATTTTGACATAGTTGTTCATAAATTTTGATAGGATTCTCAAAATTGTAAATTAACCCTTGACCCAGTTTGAAGCATGTTAGTTATTGGAATGTTGTCTGTATTTCCTGAATGCTATTATTTGGTTCTACAATATATTTTTTTCAGTTCTTTTTCTGCAGAAATCATTTAACTCATTTTATGCCATGCTATATAAGGTAATAGATTTGAGCTTCTTGTATAATTTATCAAAATAAAAAGAATTTGATGTATTATCTATTCTAAAGATAATATTGTGTTATATTCTTACTTTTAACTTCTAATAAATGTTGTAGTTCTGCTATTGAAAAACAAGAATGTTGAAGGGTATTTATTCAGCAATTAAAAGATTGATACCTCTTTTATTTTATGCCTTCATGTTTTGGGGAGATCTTTATGTGTATTATTTAGATCACTGCCTATTATTATCATTCCTAGAAATTAAAACAATTTGTTTTGAATCTTATGGAGCAAATTTATAATTTTTATTCTTTGCTATGCAATCGAATAACACATTTTTTCAATAGACAAAATATATATATAATTTGTCTGGAATGAACAGTTATCAACACTATTACATTCTGAACTGACATATTATTTGGTTTATGCAATGTAACATTATATTAAACTAGTGAATCTGTTACACATTTAGATGTATTGAGATTTATCTTTATTAGTATGCTATTTATAATTTGCTCAATAATCTAAACAATTTTTCCATTTTATTTGGACTTAATTCCTTGCCATTATTTTAAATTTTTTTATTTAAATATTGTTGCTTTTTATTTTTCTGACATATTTTTTGCTTATGCAATTTTTACTCATCTATCTTTTTGCCACTTTTGATGTTTTCTTCTCTATGGCTTGCTTGTGCTTATTTTTTAGTAGTCTGGATAGCATGTTAAAATGAACTATCTTATTTGAACTTTTTTTTCCTTCTGGTCAGTGTTTTTGCTAATGTTAAGAGCTTCAACTTCTTTTGTATTCAGCATCTCTTGTATGTCATACCCTCATGTTGTTTTGAGCTTGTTGATTCCACTAATTGTTAACTTCTATGCATTGGGCTTCTGAATCAATTTGGAACTAATTCATTTATTTGAGATATAAACACATTTGATCAAATTTTATTTGAATTGCATAAATGTAAATATTTTATTTCTAAAATTAAAAGAAACCACAATATACATATGAAGAAAGCATGCTCGATAGATTTATAAATAGAATATTTAAATTCTATCTGCAGCAAAATCTATGCATTCTTTCTTGGTTCGATGAATATAAAAAAAAAAACTGCAGTAATCTTTGAAACAATTTTAGTCTAGGAATCTAGAAATTAGTATTAATTTAATAACATATCTTTTTACTATCAAAAATTCTTTTATATTTCTCATCCAGTTCTTAACCAATTAAGGTTTAGAATCATTCAGGTTAAATTTAAAAGTTTTACTAAAATCTTAATCATGAACTAAACTCTTGAATAGATTTCAGTTTGTCTAGCAAATACTATACAAATTTATGAAAGAAAATGGTACATTAAATAGTGAAATTAAATTCGTTCTTTTTGAATTTTCTTAGAATGCTTTAAAAATTACATACAAAATTAAATTTTTACTCAACTAAGAAACTCTTTGCTTTCATTACTCCTACAATTAGTGTGGGGATTTAATAAATTTTACTTATATATTTTTCATAAGTCAAATGCATAGACAGTTGAAGTCTTAAAGACAATTCCAAGAAATTATAAAAGATCAAGAAACTAACAATGAGGCAGATTTATTGAGATATATTTTCTGATCAAGACTACAGATTTGCTGGATCTAGTACAGCTTCACACCTAGCAACCATCTTTCAGCTGTTTTATACTACCAAGCTAATAGTATGAAATTTACATAAAAATATTTCATGTTAAAATTTTGCATTAAATGAAAATGTTTCTTTTCTTATTGTTGTTTAATAAACAGACTTGGGTTTTACTTGTATATTTTAATTTAACTATAAATGAAGAAAACAAAAATAGATAATAACTTAGAGATCAGCAATTATAAATGTCTTGGTGGAAATATTATGAATGAAATTAATCATAGAATTAAACTTGGATGGAGTACTTTTGTTAAAAATAACTTCTCATTAGAAGAAAATATGCCTAAGTATTTGAAAAGGAATGCTTTTAACAAATGTCTTACCAATTTTTCCTTATGGATCTGAAACTTGGATGCTTAACAGTACAAATCATAAATGAAGTATGAAAGATTGTATGCTAGAAATATCAAGAAAGGATTAAAAATAAAATATATGGATGAGAAGACAAGTAGGTATATATTATTGACATCATTGAAAGAATTAAAGAGACTTAAGTGAAACTGGACTGGATTTATTGCTAGAAGAGATTATAATAGATGAACAGTTTATGTCTTAAACTGAATTTTAAGAGATTGTAAAAACCTAGAGATTATATGCAAGATGGATGGATGAAATAAAGAAACCTGGTGGGATGTGGAGAAGAGAGACTTGAGATCAGAGAAAATAATTTAAACTTGGTGAGAAGTTTATTCTGCAATGAATCAATAATGGTTGAAAATGGTGATGTCACTATGATTGATAATTCTAAGAATTTAGCTTAGCATTTTAGAAAATATACAATTTCCATACAACAGCATTATAATCAATCATTTTTGGTTTAATTATTTTGTAGAAGTGTTAATCATGATATACAATTTTTTAAAGTATATATATGTATTAATGCTAATTGTTTTAAGCTATTCTGATGATTATTTTAGAGATTGCTTAAAAATTTTTTTTAATTATTTCCAATTTAATTATTATCTATTTGTTATAGAAAATATTTGAAAACCAGTCACTCTTCACAAACCTGGGAGCTTAATTGTAAGTATAGGGGATTTGAACTCAGATTTTAAGCACCTGTTGACTATCCACACTATCTCATACATGAGCTAATGTGGATAGCCGAAGGGTGCTTAAAATCTGAGTTCAAATCCCATATACTATTTGTTACAGTTAAGTTTCATTTTATTCTTATTTCATTGCATCTTTCATCTTAGCTCAATCATATAACAACATTCACCAACTCAGATCAACCTCTGTCTCTCTCTCTGAATGCATTTTTAAAACATCCAGTTCCCTTTTTTTCAAATGAGCAAGACATAAATAGCTCATATTGCAATTTTAACTTTATATGTATATATATTTTAAATTTGAATATGATTTTAATTTCACATATATATTTCAAACTTCTATTTCATCATAATTTTCTCAAACATATAACCAAAGATGTGAAAATTATAAATGATCCCCAAGATGTGCATTTCCTGCTGAATCAAAACTCATCATTGGTCCAGATCACAATCTCTTGCACATATTTTCATCATTTAATAGCAATTTACTATAATTTGATTAAAAGTGTCGAACTTTCTGAACTCACACCTTTGACACAAACTAAGCTATAGAATTATATTAATGATTATTATTGATCATTCATTAAACTAGAGATTATCTCTAGCCCAAATATATTTTTTAATTCTCTATTAATAATGTGTATAATGTTATAGAGCTCAAATATATATAATGGTCAAATATCCAATATAAAAAAAATTATTTATCCACAATATTGCTATAGATATATACTTAATATAATAATCAAACTAAATAAAATTGAAATAACCAATTATATTTGCAATTATTTGATTACCAACCCAGCTTTCATCTTTTATTGAGACTTTTTCATTTGTTTATTATTTTCTAGATAGCAATTTACTATAATTTGATTAAAAGTATCAAACTTTCTGAACTCACAATTTTGTTACAAACTTTATAGAATTATATAGATTATTACTTCATCATTCATTAAATTAGAGATTATCTAAAGCCCAAATATATACCTTAACTCTCATTTAATTAGTAATGCGTGTAATGTTGTAGAAATATCAACACCAGAGTTTCCTTGCTTATATATAATTTTAATAACTTTCACTACATCACTGTAGTGCAAGGCAAGGGCTGGATTTGTTATAGTTAAGTTTCATTTCTAAATACATATTGTATATTATTGCTTTACGAATATTTATGCTTGTATTGTATACTTATTTAGAATGCTATTTTTAATTGGATAAAACCATTGGCATACTTTACTACAATCTTATTTTAAATTGGAAATAAAAACAATTTTCTTGAATTTCTTTTCATCTTTTATTTCATATTATTTTCAGATAATTGTATTTAAAAATTCAGCAATATAAATGTTCATATGGAAAATAACCTAAAGTAATAGCAAAATATGATTTTTACATTCAAATGCATAAGCAGAATTAACCAGGATTTGAAGAATTTTTAATTTTAACTGAAATATTAAAAAATTGTAGGCTACCTAGAAGTCAATTATTAGAAAATCTGCATGAATCTTATAAGCACAATGCTTTTGGTCACTTATTAGAGTTCCTACCCTCAAAGTTTGTGATAATTGCCAATAAAGCCTCTTGGTAATACTATCATTTTCTTCAGCAATGAAATATGCCTGGAATTTGTTTCAGCATTTTGGATTACTGTTCAATCTAATATATTGAGGGAAAATCTTCAAATAGATGCATACCTGGATTAATATTTTTAAATTCAAAATTAATATTTATTATTTAACATCTAAGAGCTCTTTTTTCAATATTTCCTAGTAAGCTAGAAAAGTATTAATATTTATAATATTTATTTATTTATATAAAAGGAGGAAAAAATAAAGTTAAAAAATATAACAGGGAAATATTACATTTTGTGGTCGAGAGGTGAACGATGGCTGCTTTACAAGCAGTTGTCCCGGGTTAGTGGGTTCGCTTCCCAGCTGATTCTATGACACACGAGGAAAAAAAAAAGAAGATATTGATAATTTTGTGTTTCTTGCATATCATTTAAATTAACAATGAATATCAAAATGATTTTAACTTGCATAAGTAACAATACTAATAATTAATTTTGTTTGATATATATATATATATGCATATAATTATTTATATTTGTCAAGGTAATAATCCCAAATACTTTAATAAAAATGAATATAATAAATTTTCAGAAAATCAAGCTAATATGTCAATGCATTGATGGCCTAGTGATTAGCATAGCTGCCTTCCAAGCAGCTGGCCCAGTTTGCTTCTTGGTCAACACATTTGACATATGAAAAAAAAAATCAAGCTAATATTGTGAAGTTCATTATTTGGAAGATGCTCATGTTGGTAAAGTTATTTTAGAAGTTAAAAATGTAGCATAATTTAGTTATTTAACTTGAATTGTAATATTCAACCTATTATATTTCAGTATCATTATATATTGTTCTCATAATGGATAAGGTTACTTAGATTACATATTTATCTTGATAAATATTTATATCTATTTTTTTAATAATTTATAATTTCTCTAATAATCATTTTATTATATAACTTTGTTTCTTTACTTTCAATATAATTTTATTTCTGACTTCTTGTTGATAACTTGGGATTTGATAGATGTTCTGAGCCAGAATTCTGGTATATGAATGATATCCTTGTCTATACAGCCTATTATTTCATTATACAGTTACTAGTATCATGCTATGATGCCTAAATAAATAAAGCCAATAATGACATAGACTGATTTTGGTTATATAATACTGTTTTATAAGTCTGGAACTCTCAATATGAAAATTTTTAAGTATGTATGCCCAAAAAGATGTTACTAAATTTCTATATCTATTTACCAAATTTTAATTATTAAATTAACTAATGTGTAATCAGAGTGAAATTTTGTGATATATATATATAGTTGCAATATACAGTAATTCGAATATAAAAATGAAAATTAAATTGAAAACAAAAAACATCCTATGAAAAATTAAATAGTATAATGAAAAACGAAAAAGACATTTTGTTAGTGTACTTTAATAATGATGACAGGCACTCATAATAAACCAAAAAATATCAAGCAGATATTTGAAAATATGTTATTGTTTTTGCCTCAATATATTATGATCAGTTGTACAGGGAAATAAGTAGAATCTAAACAACATCACAGCAGGTAAAGTACACAATTCTGGTCAGATCATCATCTAGGAATCTCCTGCTCAACAGACAAATATTCACTGAACGAAACTGTTTACTTATATCATTGGTAAGAGTGGTTATATTAGTATGGACATCTGTGTTTAGAAATCAAGCATAATTTTTTATATAATAAAAATTTCAAAATATTATTTAAGTTAAAATTTTTAAAGGTATGTTAATATATTTTCTTATAAGTTGATATGATTTATTCCTTATAAATCTTAATGATTTAATGCAAATGAAATTTATTGAGTTGTGATTAAAATGAACTACTTAGTTTTTTTTACTTACATATTGCTTCATGCACACATCAGTAAATTCATATTGCTCTATTTTTATGTAAAATTATGATGTTATAGTAGTTTTGAAAGTTTATCTTTTGCAAAAGTTTACAGCTTTTATTTTTCAACACTTTTTTCACATATTTTTATAAAAAATTTTCATATGTAAATTTAACTAAGATAAATATAAAACGGACTTTTTGCTAATTTATAGTTATACATTATTTTAAAAAGTTTCAAGTAATTCAAATAAGTTTTAACAATATTTTTGGCTATAAGATTTAGATTTGAAAGATCTTGTCACATAACAGTTATTAATAGTCAGTCAACCAATTACAATCACAGATCAATGTGGAAAATTGCATAAACATATGTACAAAATTTCTTTCATATAAACTGTCCAGATGGTTACTTACTATTGACCATAAATGAATTAGTTAATTATTATTAAATGTGCTGAATATAAAAATTAAAAAATAAATTTATAATATGATGAACAGTTTTCATCACTGACAAAGGAGGTGTCAAATTCCTATAGGATTAAACCATCTATCTTTAAGATAATTTATTTTTTGAACTGTTTTACAAACAATAAATCAGCAAATGTTATTTTATATTTTATAAAAAAGTGCAATTTAAAATTTTTATAAACTTGAATGTAGAAAAATATCATTTTAATTATTCTAATTTTAAATTTGTTATTATTATTAAACAAATGAATACCTACAAAATTATTACTACAGACATATGTAGATGATAGCCTTTAAATAATCTACTGCAAGGCAAAGGATTCTCCAATAGTCCTTCAAAGAGCAACAGTAAAAGAGAAGACATTACCAGGTTAACAAACTGATGAAAGTTTAAGATTTCCCTTTCTTAATTTTTATCCTCTAATTAAAAATAACTAGTTAACTATTTTTATTAACCAATAATTGGATAGTTGCTATCTGCAGTGGTTCTTAAAAATCAGCATCAATATATATGTATCATCATCATCATTATCAACTATTATTAATCCACTGCAGGATGAAGGTCTCTCCAAGTTTAATTCATCTTCTCCGATCTTTAGCTTCTCTTCTCCACATCATCACTGCACACTTTCTTATTTCATCCATACATTTCACATGTGGTCACTTTCTGGGTCTTTTACAATCGTTTGGAATCCAGTTTAAAATTTCAATTGTCCATCTATTATCATCTCTTCTAGCAATATGTCCAGCCCAACTCCACTTCAATCTTTTAATTTTTTTTAATGAGGTCAGTAACATCTGTTTGTTCTCTTACCCATACATTGCGTTTTCGATCTCTTCTTGTTACTCCCAACATACATCTCTCCATACTTTTTTGAGTGGTCTGAAGTCTCTGTATTGCTCTTCTATTGAGTGTCCAAGTCACAGCTATGATTATGAAGCCATAGAGCTTTGAAAGTGCTAAGTTTTAAATAAATTTAGTAAAATAACTTCTTTAAGAATGTTATAAGCGCATAATTATTGATATTATATAATTTATGAGAAGTTTATAAACAAATTTTCATTACAGAAGTGAGAACTGGTAAAACACATTTGTTAAAAACCTTCCTTTTCAAACACATAGGCATATTTTCTTTTAGTATCAAGTTATTTCTACCAAAAGCACTCCAACCAAGTTTAATTCTATGATTAATTTCCTCCATTATGTTTCCATCTGTATTAATAATCTGACCAAGGTATTTGTAACTGTTAACTTCTTCTAATTCATCATAATCAATCTTTATTTTCATATTTTGAGCAAATCGAGTAAACATTACTTTAGTCTTTTTAAAATTTATCTTTAGTCCTACTTTCATCTGATAACTCCTGCAACATTTCCTGCAGCTCTGAAGCATTATTTGCAAAAACAACTACATCATCTGTGAAATCTAAATGACTTAAATAATCTCCATTTACTTTCACTCCTTTAGTTTCCCATTTTAATCCACAAAATAATTCTTGCAGCACACCTTTCTCAATGTTGACTTTCCCAGTATCATTATGTAATCTAATTGTTGCTGTTGCATTTTTATAAATATTCTTTAAAATATGACAATATCCTGGATCTATACCTTGATGATTCAATGCTTTAATCACTGAAGAAATGTTTATAGAATCAAATGCCTTTTCATAATCTACAAATCCAAAACATAATGACAATATATATATATAAAAGCAAAATAGAAAAAAAAAAGATTTTAGGTGCTTTACCAAAACCTCAAACATTGAATTAAATGCAAATTCTTTGAGTCTCAAAATAAACATAGCATGAGACAATCAGTTTACTCTTGGGATAAAATTTGTGTAAAAATTTATACAAATTTTAAATTCTGTAAATCTATAGAATAATAAAACTGATAATATTGAGATCTTAAAAAGTAATTTAATCCATCTTATTGCTTAGCAGACTTATTATATATATAATTTTTTTTTTTTGTGGAGTAAAATTTGGCATACATTTTACAGTAGAAATTAAATGTACACACTTTTTGAATATATGTCTAAATCTATCATAAAAATAATATTTAATATTATAAAAGAAATGTAAACAATTTTTTTTTATTAAAATTAAAAATAAAAAAAATCCATGATGCGAATATACCAAAAATAAATATTCCTTAAACAAAAGAGAGAAAAAAGTTAATTGTCAAGTATAAAAATTGACAAACAAGAAACCTAATTAAAAATATATGTATACATTAAAATAGTAACCCTCAACTTCATATTAATACAAAAAATATTTGTTTTATAAAAATATACATACATATTTATGCACATATACAAATATATATGTACACACACATGTAAAAATCATCCCATATAGACAAAGGGTCTACAAGTTCTTTGGTTGGATTGCGATATTTCATCTATATACTGACAGATGAATTAAGATAATACAAGTGATTATAAGCATGAAGAAAAATATCCTGTTTTTTTCCCATGTCACTTGATTACTTACATTTAATTTATTAAATATTAATATTGTAAATAAATATAGTAATAAAATATTTTTTTTAAAAACAAAAATACATTCCTTACAGATTATTTATTTATTGAGCTGAAAATATAACTTTAAATTGTTTTGGCCTAACTTGTATACCACATTTTAGAATATGGCCAAAACGATACTTCATTTGAAGATTCTGCATCTATTTTAATAATGCAATCCTTTAGTAGAATGATTATAAATATATATGCATATATATATTGAAAATAATTGTTTAAATATATACAAATTACCAAAGGAATATTATGAAACAATTTTGAAATATCCCAGTCAAAAAAAAAAAACTTTAAAAATTATTTTAAAAAATAATTAGCAATGTAATAATAAATTCTTTTGTTTTATTTAATATTAACATTAATATATTTAAAAATACAAAAGTGTATAAACATATCATTAAATTATGAGGATTGCCAATTCCTCAATAAGCTTTGAGATAAATGCTTAGCCAGAGCCAGCATTTAAAATATGTCAGCCCCCCCCCTAAAGCCCTGACCATGGTTTCATGCTTTGGCACTAGATCTAAAAATACCAACCCAAAGCCAAGCACTTATCTAAAAGTTATCACAGCTATCCAACTCAAATAGCTATAAGGGGCTGATAGAATAAGGTCATGCGATGTTATATTGCTAAGGCTACTAATATATAATATGGCTGAAGATCTATCAGCCCCATATAGCTATGGATGAGTTTAAACACATGTAGGTGTCTAAAAATTTCAGATTTTCCACCCAATAGATAACTTTTAGATAAGTGCTTGGCTTAGGGTTGGTATTTTTAGATCTAGTGTCTGAACCTACCCTGGCACTTCTCTGAGGAATGCCAAAGCATGAAACCATGGTCAGGGATTTGGGGGGGGTTCCTGACAGATATTTTAAATGCTAGCTCTGGCTAAGCATTTATCACAAAGCTTGTTGAGGAATTGGCAATCCTCATTGTTTATAACTTACAAGCTTAAGAGAATAGGGTCATGTGATCTATGACTCTTATTTTGACTATTTATAATATCATTAAATTGTTTTGAAAGTCAATTTTTGTAATTCAAATCTCAAGTGTAGGTCTTACAATATAAATAATTTATCAGTATTAGTACTATTCTCACTTGACTAAGAAATTAAGCATAGTTTTAAAAAGCCAATGAAGATATTATTTTTAATAACTTATTTTATCAATTGATAAATATATATTAAATTTCTTTATATTTTAGTTTTTTAAAAATTAATATTTGAAGGATTTTCAATAGTATTGAATAATAAGGAATTCAAATTTTTTTAAATATTTCATTAATACTTATGTAAAAACAAATTTTTCTATTGAATCAATAATTGTCTTTTAATTCTAATACAATTTACATTAAATAATTTTCTTAAATATTTTTCACTTAAAAATTGAAGACACAAGACAACTGATAATTTGTTTGCAAACAATGGAATAAAAAAGACATTAAAAGTAGTCAAAGATTGGTTTCTAATTTTAGTTAAAAATAAAAACAAATTATTGTGAATAAAAAATATTTTTATTGTATAATGTATGTTCATGTAAATTATCACATAATTTTCCACAGAAATATATACATATATGATAAATAGATATGCATTAAGTAAATGCAATTACAGTTTTAATAAAAATTAACACTACACCCTGTAGATATATAAATACACATTTTTTTAAATTAGGATTCCAATAATAAAAATATAGTTAAAAAAAAAAATCCCTTTTTGAAATGTGGTTGTCCAGTAAGTAAATAAAAATTAATAACACAGTTTTTAATGTCTCATATCAAATGAGGCATCTTTGAAAAGCTTACATACAAATTTAAAAAAAAAAACTTTTATAGTAAAAAAAAAAAAAATATCACATTCAAAACTTGGAATGATTTTACATTTTCCCACAGAAATCAAACAAACAAAAAAAAATCTTTCCTAAACAAGACAGTGGAAAAGAACAAATCTACATTAAATTTAACCAGTTTTCATGTGAATTATTATTTAACAGCACCCAAAATTTTTTCTTTACATGTAAAAGTATTTCATCTAGGGACAAGAACACTTGATGAAAAATAAAATTAAGCACAGACATTTAAAAGTAATATATATATAATATAAAGAGTCTGCTAATACTTCTAAACAAGCTTATTTTTTTAATGATAAATGCTACAAGAGAAAGTACTTGAAGCCTTTATTTATAACGGTCCCCATCTCCAGACTGGTTTTGAGCTATGACTCTCTTCAGTGAGGAGCTAGAACATTAGATTCAAAATACGAACTCAAGCCAAGCATTTATCTAATTCTTAAATATTAAGATCTAAATCTTCAGACACTTACATGTCTTCGAATTCAGCTCTTTAAATATATAGGTCATGTGACATGTGGCTAATTTTTACTGATATTATATTTTTGCTATTAGGGCTTTGGCTATATTAAATTGCTAAGCCTACTAATATATGGGATCACTTGAATTTAGTTTAGACCCATATAGTTTCTTTAGTTAAAGAGCTGAATTTGAAGACATGTAGGTGTCTGAAGATTTAGATCTTTTTCTTAATATTTAAGAATTAGATAAATGCTTGGCTTGAGTTAGTATTTTGAATCTAATGTCTTAGCTCCTCACTGAAGAGAGCCATAGCTCAAAACTGGTCTGGTGATGGGGACCATCATAGATAAAGGCTTCAGGTACTTTCTCTTGTAGTATTTATCATAAAAAAATAAAAATAAATAAGCTTATTTACATCTATTAGCAGGCTCTTTAT
Source organism: Epiperipatus broadwayi (assembly GCA_028023455.1). Taxonomy (NCBI): domain Eukaryota; kingdom Metazoa; phylum Onychophora; class Udeonychophora; order Euonychophora; family Peripatidae; genus Epiperipatus; species Epiperipatus broadwayi. The sequence goes on along the minus strand of JAQFVV010000053.1, from coordinate 4,254,517 downwards.
ATATTATATATTGGTAATACAAGCTATATAGGTCATGTGACATGTGACTAATTTTTACTAATACATATATATATTTTACAATAAATGTTGTTTAATTTTGGCAAAAAACTTATGAAAGACAATTGTTTGTTTATTGTGCATTTTTATTAAAGAATATACTGTTAATTATATTTATGTGTTGCAAAGCAATAAAAATTATGCTAAACTATAGATTTAGTTCAAAATTATATCTCAATTACTTATCTATATTTTGATATATATATTTTTGATTCCTATTTTCCAATAGATATTGCAGAAACATTTTTTTCCTACAACATAAAGTCATTCTATATTCAGTTATAAATACAAATAATAATTAAGCTTTGTATATGTTTGTATGTGTTTATATATACATACACATAGAGTATTTACATAAATTAAAAAATAACATTTGTGGATTGGTGTAAAATTATAAAAGCTATGTTACATTAAAAATCTTTTAACCTTCTTCCTTAAGGTTTTACTGCAGTTTCACTATAATCAACTCATGAATAGATGAATTGAAAAGCCTCAATAAAAGTTTAAACTTATGCTTAACTTTAAGTTTATATATATATTTAAACATATAGATATGTATTCACAAAAGCATATAAATGCAAGACTACTTGCTCTCTTACAATATATATGCTCTCTTACAATATATAAATAACAAAAAATTGAAATAATAACATTTATATATACAAATAATAAAATATACATGAATAAAAAAATATTTATAATTAAAATAATATTTTAGTAAAATGCATTGTATTATAATAATAAACCATAAAATAATTAAATATACAACAAAGGATATCATGCTTTTTTTTAATGATATTGCCCTAAATGTTAGGATAAAGTAAATACTATGGTCCCATAAAAATGTCATATAAAAAAAGAAAAATAAATTAATAAGATGTCCAAGTTATAAAAATGCAACAAACAAAGTCTTTCATTTTAAGTAATTTTTTACAAATAGTTTCAATTTTTACAGTCTATATATATAAAATTTATTTGTGTGTATATATATATATGATTTAATGTGTGTACATATATACATATATAAATTTTAACTAATGTGTATGTATATTTATATATTTAAATATATACTCATACACAATAACAAAATATATTACATATATATATATAAAGAAATATAAATCATTCCACAAATATTCTAATATATGGCAAGCTACATTATTTATTTAGAGGCCCATGGGGCCAAGAAAATTACTTTTATCAAGTTCTGTATCATAATGTTTGTTGGTTAAAAAACATTTGCATAAAGCACAAATTGGTCAAATTCTCTATTGACCAAAATTTAAAATATCAGTCATAGTAACAAAGTCTTTATCATTAAACTATCAATTTAATAAAATTAAAGGTATTTTAGATCTTTAAAATATTATTGATCTATAAATAGTACAAAACAATTGCTTTATTTTCACTGACTTAAAGTTACATATCACCTCTTTCATTTGCTACTTTTTCTTCATTTTCATCTATATTTCTTTCATCATCCTAAAAAAAAAAAAAAAAAGGATAAAGTGAAATACAATTCATCTACATAAATCATAAAAAAAAATTTATCTCAGACATTAAATCATATTTTCTCCAAGTCTGGTTTCTATCCTTGCTCCATTCATTAAATATTAAAAATTAAGGTCCTCTTAAAATCATCCATAAGCAACTTTCTTCTGTTTTCTTCAATGTAACTCTTTATTAATAATTTACCATTTTTATTTTCATTTACAGATTTTTATATGAAGTATTTTATTCTTCTTTCACCTTATATCTCCTTTATTCATTGATTAATTTTGTAAAACAAATGAATAAATTCTCCTTTCTTTAATCACTTTAACAATACTCTCTGGCTAGTAGTCTACATGAATATAAAAACATAGATTAACTAATCAATATATGCATAATAACAATTATACTTCTAAATACATACTCTCAAATATCTATATTACATTTGTATCATAATCATGTTAAATTCGTAAGACTTTACCAATTTATTTTATTATAACTTCAATAATGTATCTAACTTAATAATGTACCGGATAATATCCATTTCAAAGGTCACTTCACAAAAGTAGAACTAACTTTTGTGTTTTATTAAATTTAAAGCATAAAGCTATATATATATAAAAAAAAATTGTTTATAAGAGTACATGTATAAACACATACTCACTTATATTTAAAATAGGTCATTCTAATTTTTTTTTTATAAAATTGATTTTAAAAAAGTTTTATTTCACAGCTTGTTTTTAATCAAATTTTAAATCAATTTGATTAAAAACAAGCAAGCTTGTTAATTACATTCCTGTCTCCTTTATGTTAATCATTTCTAAGTTCATTCTAAAACCAGAGATTTAATTTTGTGTTTTTGTTTAAAATAATCCCTGGTTAGGATTCCTAATTAGTTTGAGCGGGAGATTTGCCCTGCCCTAAGGCGTAGAATTCGACATTAAAGAAAATTTTCAAGGGAAATGTAGCATGGTATAAATAACCTCGCAAATTTTGGGACAATAGTTTTTATTCTTGTCTGCAAAAGCAGTCTAAGTGACTCCTTCAACATTCGTATCATATTGTTAGCAGATCGGACATTTAATTTCTTAAAACCATTTTGCTTTTCCCAAGATGTCAAAAATACTACTGTACATTTTGTAACCAACAAAATGCATTGCTAACTTAAACCAAGATGGACCCATGACTGCCAGCCCTTCTTCAGACATGCTATAAAGGAGTAAAATAAACTGGATCCCCCAATATGCCTCTACACTTGCCGCTGTCAAAATGAAACACCTGAAATATGAACTCAAATAAAAATGCGTACTCATGGAAACTACGTGAAATTTGCGTTACCATAAGAAATATTTTCTTTTATTCTTGCCAGGGTAAATTCTTTTAGTTAAATATCCGTTCAATCCAATAAATTTGTAGGCGATATAATTGTTTAACTTTCTATTTAGTCACTGTATTTGCTTTTCATTGTATTAATAATGTCTTGGAATCTTAGTTTTAAGATTCCAAGTTTGCTCTCAATTTTATTTATCAGAGAGTGTCTAGTGAGTTCGTATTTTTATATGCTTAATATATCTCTAATTATATGCCTAACTTTTTGTAAATGCTTTAGCAGTCTTGTATAATTTTAAATTGGCTCACCTATATTTATTTTATTATCCAATAATTGATTTAAAATTCTGTATTTACGCTTTTGCAAACTGCAAAATCTTTTGGCTGGTGGTTTATCATATATTTATTGTTCTGGTTTTCCGTATTTGGAGATTTCGTCTCTTCTTTTCATACAAGGCTGTATTTGTGTTTATGTGTCTAAAATAGGAAACTGGAATTGTTGTTCTTTGTAATTTTATAAATCGCTATCAGGAAGATAATATTAATCCCCTTGTAATACAGGTGAAAGAGAGTTTATTTCTGCTAAAGTATTTGATGTCTTAATTTTTTTTTTACTCATTTACACTCTCCAATAAAGGTCAGCATTTATATTTGTTTGCTAGACTTATTTTGTCTTTACATGTGGCTTTAAATTTTATCAGCGCATGTACTCAGAACTTGATTTGTAAATTTATTCGTAATTATAATTATTTCACTTTCTTCAAATGCTTGGGCAGACATAACTGGTTTTCTAATTATTTATTTGTCTCCCAACAGAGACCTCTAATTATTATTCTCAGATTAGTTTTGGCCAATTGTTTGGTTGGGGATTCACCAGTTTTAAACGTCTGTTTTCATTTCATTCTAGATTTAATATTTTATTAATTTGAAATCATTTGCGTCAGAGTATTTTCTAAGTTTATTTCATGAAATTGGAGATGTAAATTTCCTCCTGTTTTTTTATAATTTATACTCTGATGTATTAATCATAGTTTTTTTTTGTTCTTGGGGTAAATCAATCATCTTTGCTTTAAACATAGTATAAGATGCAGCTTCTACCAGCAATATGACGTTCTTGGTCCCGATGCATTTTCTGGGCCAAGAAATGCTCGCTGGCATTGGTTTCGTTGATTTATTTCAGGAACGTATTGTTTTCATATGTCTGAATGGGGAAACCAACGGTGTAGGTGAATTCTCAGCTGAAAGAAATTTGTTCCTTTCCTTTTCTAATTCACTATTAGAAAATTAGTCTGTCTGCCAGAGTGTTGAATTTTATTCTTTCTGGTACATGCCTGATATAACCTTATTTATTATAAACTTTTACTTAATAATTTATATTCCTCACAAATAAAATTTAAAAATTGTTTAAACATAATTTGGCTGACGTTTGTCTTAGTCCTTTTATTTCTCAATTGTGTAAACAATATTTAAGATTTCTTGTTTCTTCCTGAATCTAGTCGACGCAAACCATCATCCTCATCCATTTTGATCACAGTAAATAAATTTTCCAGAGACGTAGTAGTCTGGTGGCGCCCTCTGTGATCAACGATAGATTGAGTGTCCAGTACAATAAATTTATAATCTTTTAATAATATATTAACATTCTTCATTATTATATTTTTACATATTAAATTTCTATTAAAATTAACTATATATTAATTTATAAAATTTAGATCTATACTTTAATTTTAAGTTTAATATTTTAGCAATTTTAAATTTTTCATAAACTAATCTTATATATTATTGTTATAAAATGTTTTTTATGAAATATTTATTTCTGAATTCTTATTTAACTTATATTAAAATCTACCTTCTATCATTTCATTTTAATAACTGCCAAATTTTTGAATTTAAATTAATTCCCTTTATACTGTATAGTAGTTCTCTCTTTATCTTTACTATAAAATTGTTCAATTTTTGTAAATTTATTATTTGAATTTACTTCAATAATTCTGATATAAGTACAGTTTTAAATCGAAATATTTATTTGATATAATTTTAACATTATTTATAAGAATAGTTTCTTTAATTTTTCTTTCACTTTTGTTATGAGTGTAGTGAATTATTTTAATGTTATCTTTTCATAGACATGCCCTGTTTCTATTAAACTTAAGTAAACATATGATTTTTTTATATTTATGTTGTGTTTATTTTGTGCAAATTCAATTTTTTGTTTCTCCAACATAATTAGTTTTAATACTATTAATTTGGCATTTTTTGTATTTGATTTCATATATTCCATTTACATTATTATCCAGATTTTCATTTTTTTAAATTTAGTATTTTTAATTTTATTTAAATTTTTATTAGCATCATCGCAAATAAATTTATTTTCTACAACTTTATAATTTTTTTAGATAAATTGAATTAGATAATCATTATTAAAAAGTTCTTCCTTTATTAACTTTTTGATTATAATAGACAAAATTAATATTTACTAAGACAATTACTCAAGGTTTTAAGGTGGAAATTTTAAATAATGATTATCCAATTATATTTATAAAAAAACTTGTACAAAGTTGATAGAAAATAAATTTATTTACAGTGATGATAATAAAATTTTTAACAATTTTAATAATAATAACAATAAAATTAATTATATAGGTATTGAAACTTATGAATAATAAAGTAATTAAAAATATAAATACATTTTATACATAAAATCAATACAAAATTTAATAATAAACTTTAACTAAAATCTAGTTAATTGTTTTAAATGGTGTGTGTGAAATTAAATGCAAAAAATTGCCATATTAATAATATTAAAATTAATTATGTTGGAGGAACAAAAAAATCAATTAATCAATTGTTTACTTAACTTCAATAAAAATATGACATATATATATAAGATAGTATTAAAATGATTCAATACACTAATAACAAAATACAAAGAAAAATTTAAAAAGCTATCCTCATAAATAATATTAACATGTAAATAAACTCTTGCTTTTGTTGAAAATCATTGAAAGTTTTCTCAGAAAAAGCAATATTGTCGTGTAACTTTAGATCAAAATATTAACGTTAGTTATTCTGAGTGATAATGATCTCTGTTTTTTTATAAAAGAGATTTTAACATAATGCTTTTATTAATGTTAAAGTTGAAAAAAAAATCTGAAGAGATCAGCATTTTACAGAGGATGTTCGCATTCTTCTGGCCTAATTTTTAATGCAAATATTTGAAGTATAATTTAAAATGATTTTTTGGTTTACTTATAAAATATTTTTGATTATTTTTACACACTAATTGGTTGATTATTATAAAAAAATATACAGGTAAACTTTCAATTTATTAATTTATGTTTTATTTTTAAAATAGAAGTTAATAAATTTGACCATGGTATAAAAAAAACCCCAACAGTATGTCTATTACATTATTATCTGCCAAAATTGACTTGGCATTAAAATCTTTCAGATTTTAAAGCAGAATTTAAGTTATAAATCTACCTTCATTCATCCAGGAAAAAAAGACTTATGGGCAAATATGATTTTTTAGAATATTATTCACTTATAAAATTAAATTAAAAGTAAATCAAGTACAATTTATTGAGTTTTAGCTTATAACAGAATGGTTGAGCATTTCTAAAAATTCTCACCAGATAGAAGAATATGCAGAATGCAAGAGGGTTAAACCTATATTAAATAGAGATTTGGGTTTAACACTGTTCTAATATAAATATGACCGAGATAAATTCAAATAATAAAATTACAAGAATTGAAAAATATGTTATAAAAAAATTAAAAAGAGGGAGCATCTATACAATACAAGTTAATTTAAAATCAAAAATTTGGCAATTATTAAAGTGAAAAGATAGAAGGTAGGTTTTAATATAAGTTAAATAAGAATTCATAAATAAATATTAAAAAAAACATTTTATAATAATATATAAGATTAGTTTATAAAAAGTTTAAAATTGGAAAAATATTAAAGTTAAATTTAAAGGATATAGATTTTATAAATAAATGTATACATAAATTTAATAAAAATTTAATAAGTAAAAATATAATAAACCATAAGAAATATTAATAGATTATATAATTTAGATATATTATTGAGGTTATAATAATAATGAGATAAAATATAAATTATATAAATTGGTAGACTTACTGTTTTTAAAATGATTATGATTCAAATGTAATAAAGATGTTTGAGAGTATGCATTTAGGAATGTAGTTGGTTATTGTGCACATATTGATTAGATAATCTAGATTTATATATTTATGTATGTATAAATATTTTAGTTCTGATGAAGACTGTTGATCAGCTGAAACTGTAAGATTGATCAAGTAAAAATAAAATATAGCATCATTAAAACAATTAAATGAATGCAGATTTATTTATTTGTTGTACACATTTTTACTATGAACTTATTTTTTCACCAAACTAGTTTTATCTCCTCTCTACATTAAATATCATATTATACATTGTTAATAATGATCAATTTAAACTTTTTATTTTCAATAATTTTTCATCCAACCACCCTCTCCAATATTTCAAATGTCTAGCAATCTTCTTCAAATATAAATGTCTACATTTGACTTTAATGATTTCACATTAACAAACATTACTGTATTAGGTCTCATTATAATATTTAGATCTTTCAACATCATTATAAAACTTTTCAATTTCTTTATAGATGATTTCTGACCCTTCATTTTAAGTCAATACTCAGCAAGTATGCTGAATAATCATAACTTCCTTCAAACTGTTTTAAGTCTAATTATCAACAATCTATAATTAATTGAAGAATACTCAAAGCACTGTCTCTTATTCTTATATCCTAAACAATAACTATTATGTCTAATGTTACCTTCAGGAAAACATACTTTTACTTTCATTTTTTTTACTTCAACCTGTCAACTTAATCTTATAATACATCACATGATCACCAAAACATACATGATATTAGATTACATTTATTGCTATTTACTAATAATCAAAAGATGTTAGATGATAATGTTTGAGAAATCCTTATCCAGTGCTATCCTATCCAAATAAGTCCAAATTAGTTTCTAACTTTACTTCAACAGTGAGATTTTTGAATTTTTTTGAAAGTTGAATTTTTTGAATTCAATGCACCTTTCAATCCAGCAGCCGTTTCTTACTTATTGTTATACAATTAAGTTATCAGCTCAAATAGGAAATTTTTTCAATACAAGCCTATCTGCTATAAAAGTTTTTCAATTTGAGTTGATAGCTTGATGGTATAACAAAAAATAACAAATGGCTGCTGAATAATAAGATTTATTGAAAAGTCCAAGTCAACTGTTAAAAGATTCCAAAAAAACTTGATCACTGATAAAAACAATAAGCTAGAAACTAATATGGAGATATTTGAACAGGACAACATGCACTATCATTTATTATCAATTGATTATTAAAGCTTACACAACATGGTAAAGATTAGGATAATAAAAGAATTCACCAATGAATAGTAACATGTGTAAGCTAAAGTCATATGATGTATTATAAGTTTTGTATTCAAAGAATAAAAGTACAATGGTTATAAAAACTAAGGTCTCTATAATGTAAACAAAATGAATTGGTTTCAGATTTATATAATTATGCAAGCAAATAGGCTTGCATGGACTGATAGCCTGATAATATAACAAAAAACAAAAAAAGGGTGCCAGATGGAAAGTGCATTCAATCCAAAAGTTCCAAGTGCACTGTTTAAACAATCCAAAAAGCTCTTTACTGGTGAAAATCAAAAGCTAGAAACTAGTTTGGGGATATTTGGATAGGACAATACTGAATGATTTAATAAGAACTTCTATCTAGCATCGTTTGATTGCTAAAGCTTACACAATATGGCAAAAGAGTAGGAAAAATAAAAGAATTAACAATCTTTAGATTTCTACAGTTACTAATCTTTCCCCCTTTTAACCTTTCATAATGAAAATTTAATGTTTTCTCTAGTTATTTTATTGTTTGAACATTCCATATTCTTATAAAATCCTTTAAATAGAATTTCAATAAGTAGTCATAACTGGATTGTTATGTTCAGTCATAACAATCTATATCTACATCCCCAATAGAATAATTTCCAATGGCTTTCTCCAGCCTCCTCAACTTTAACTATAAATCCAATTTTACAACAAAAATCTATAGTGATTTTATATATATTACACCAAATACTGCATACAAAAATTAAATTTTTATAGAAATGGGATATTAACTTATGTGCTTTAAAAAACTTAAGATATAATTTAAAAAGTAAATTTTATTAAAATATATGTATATATTTTTTTTAAAAAGAAAGCAAACAAAATGTAAAGTTACTGATTAATAAAAAATATTTATAACTAATCTTTAACAGAAATTCAAATTAAAAATTGAGAATATTAAATTACATAATATAAAGCTATTCAAAAAGAAAATAATAAAAAACATCAATGTATTAATGAAATTAAATTTTTTTTTAAAAACAAGTGAAAATCTAAACAGTTTTAACAATAAAATAAAAACATTTGAGACTAATAAACAAAAGAAAAAAGAAGGAAATACAAGAGCAAATATCACTAATTTATTATCTTTGATTTTCTAGCTTTCCCAGATTAACAATTTTTCCTTATTAAAAAGATATATATTAATAATAATTTACCAATATATATTATGATTGCTATTCATTATAATTCATACACATTTTTAAAGCAACATATGATGTTAGATAGATGGTTAAACAAAATATTAAATGTAAATATGTTCTATAATAACAATTTTAATAAATTTTGGATATATATTTACAATAATTAAAAAAAAAAAAAGATTTAAAGATCTTTTGTTTTTTGTTAATTTATTTAGTTTGTATCATGACTCCCTTCATTTTATTTCATGGAAATGTATTTTAAAAAGTGACTTTTTTTTTCCAGATGCTAATATACATCTATTTATTTACTCTGTTAGGAGCAATTCTCTTCATTCTACTCTCTAAAGCTATTTATCATAAGATTAAGCAATTCATACTAGAATAAAATCTGCTAAAACTTACCCACGTTCACCTAATAATTTTGGCCAAATTTTAGAACATGTAAAATTAATGAGAGTGTATACTTATCCATTAAAAGAAAAAAACTAAACTAATATTTCAATAAACCAAATTTGAAATATAAAACTAAATATAGTCTTAATAAAACTAACCTTTAAATTAATTATTTTTATGATTAAAATAAAAAAATACATTTAGCTTAATGTAATTACTATCATTTTCAATCACTAGCAATCTACTGCAGAATGATGGTCTCTCCAAATTTAATCCATTTTTGCTGATCTCTAGCCTTTTTTCTTCACATCATATTGGCAAACATCCTTATTTCATCCTTCCATCACAGATATATTTTATAATCTTTTGGAATCTAATTTAAGATTTCAACTATCCATTTATTATCATTTCTTCTAGTAATATGTCCAGATCCACTTCAGTCTCTTAATTCTTTCAGTAATGTCAATATTTGCTTGATCTCTCCCACGTATTTCATTTTTGATCTCTCCTTGTTACTCCATACTTTAATGAGTGTTCAAATTACAGATCCATAAGTAAGAACTGGTAATTATCTTTTAATACTATTTCCATTAAAAATACGTAACCTAAGTTTAATTCTATTATTAATTCCATCCACTATGTTTCCCTCAGTATTAATAATTTGATCTAGATATCTTTAATTTGTCATTATTGATCTTCAATTTCTTCTTTTGAGAAAATATACTGAACATTACTTTAATCTTTAACATTTACCTTTAGTTCTACTTTCTTACTTTCATCTGATAACTTCTGCAACATTTCTTGAGGCTCTGAAGCATTATATGTAAAAACAATCACATCATCTGCAAAACCAAGCTAAATTAAATAATCTCCATTTACTTACATTCCCCTAGTTTCCCATTTTAATTCACAAAATACTTTTTGTAAAACTATCATAAAAACTTTTGGAGATATGGAATCACTCTCTCGTACACTCTTCACAACATTAATTATCTTACTATCATTATCCAATTTAATTACTACAGTTGAATTTTGATAAATATTTCTCAGAATCTATATCTTGATGATCTAATGCTTTTAATCACTGTAGATATGCTTATGAAATCAAATGATTTTTTATAATCTATAAAATCAAAGCATATTCATTGGTCCTTTCTATAACTTCTCTCAATACCTGGATATGATCCACTGTGCTAAAAAACTTTTAAATCCAGCTTGTTCTTTTGTTTGGTTAAAATCCAAAGTTCGCTATAGACAAGTTGTAATTATCATAGAACTGATGACTGGTAGATTTGTAATTTCTAATATCTTTATTATCTTTTTTAAAACATTTCTATTGCTTTCTTCCAATCATCTGGTACACTAATATCATTTAGTTATTTGGTATACAAGTTTGCTAACAATTTTTTCATTTCTTCACCTGCTTCTTTTAAGATATTGATTATAATTCTGTCATGCTTCCTTTAAGATATTGATTTAATTCTATCATTTACCTGGCACTTTTCCCTTCTTCATAGATTTAATGTCTCTCTTCTTCACTTAAAAAGCTGGTTAATTCAGAAGATATAATTCTAGAGAATATTTGTTTTCTTGCTGTTTATTGCTTTATCATTCTTTATAGAATTCTTCCATGCATTTCATGATGCCATTTCTCTTTTTAATAATAGTTTCTTCATTTCTTCTTATTGCAAGAAATAAGTTTCCTATCATTACCAAGATGATGTTTTACATTTTTGAAATTTTTATTCTCTTCTACAGTTTTCATTGCTAATTCACAATTATATTTCCTAATATTGTTATTAACTCTTTTTCATAGCATTTTACAAAACTTTAGATATTCAATTCTTCTTAATGGATCATTTTTATATATTTTCATATTTCTTTTCTCTATAAATTGTCTTGTTTCAGTAGCAAATTTAATAGTAAATTGCTGGGTTTTTTATATCAGTATTGTAACTGCAGTTCTTAATAGTGTCTTCCTATTAATTTCATTCATGTCTGAATTATATAAATTCATTGGAATGTTTCTGAAGGTTAGGATTATCAATTTTGAATAACATTATCATTAATAATTTTTGCCAACATGAATCTTATATCTCACCAAATGATAATCACTCTTACTATGTTGAATTTATTAAGAACATTATAATCTTAAATACATATTTTCTGTTTGTCAAAATATAATCCAATTCTACTGCACTTTCATTTGGATGCTTCCATATCCATTTAGCATTTTTCTCAAATAAAGAATTCATAATATATAGTTGTTTTTTTTCTGAAAACTCCACAAGTCTGTATTCTCTCTCATTTCTATTATCATAATTACATTTACCCACAGCATTTTCATCTTTCAATCATATACTAGTTATATCACTAAAGTCTCCCATGACTTTGCTCTGATCAAACTCTTTTTACATGCAATCTTCTATTTTTTCATCACAATGAGAACTTGTTGAGTCATAAACCTCAATTATCTGTATTTGATATCTTCTTCCACCATCAACCTCTATAATGATGTTCTTCCAATATTTACTTATAATGAATCCTAGTCAGCTTATGTTTCCAATATTTGTGTCTTTATAGTAAAGTACAAGTCCATGGTTTAAATCAAGTCCAACAACATTACATTTAATATTAAAGAATTTCTTTTCCAATTCATGAAATCTTCATTCAGCTTTGAAATTAATTTGTTGTCAACCAAAGTTTATTTATATTAAACATTTTCTACATGATAGATTGAGAGAATACATTATTATTACAGGTAGAAAATCTACGACATTTGAAATGAAAATTGGCATTAAACAAGATTGTATATTTGCATCAAACATCGTTTTGATTTCTGAAGTTGTTTATAGACAATTTAATGAAATAGAGATCAAGATGTGATACAAGTTTGATGGTAGAATTTGTAATTGAAATAAAAAATAAAAACAAGAATGTTATCTTCTTGGATTTTGATTACTATTTTTGCCAGTTTAAAAGATGATGTATAGATTCATATTATTTAAAGAAATATGACAAATTTGCAAATGGCTTTATTTATAAATTTGTTTATAGTAATTAATAATTATTAAAATGACTAAAATTTTTATATCTACTGTATATAAAAATGAATATTTTTTTCACATTTATTACCTGAAAAATCAAATGATGATGAATTGAATACAAGCTTAAAAGCCAAAGAAATTGTTTGATGAAAATTAAATAATAAACTTTATCTTTTTGTTTTCTTTTAAATTTATTTTTTACAATATTTTTGTAAATAAATTTATTAATTCAAACAAATAACTTAATGAATTTTTCTAATTGTCTGCTTAATAAAAATATGTTATATGTCTAATATATAATTTTATTTTATAATATAATCTCCAACAGTTTATGATTATCTGAGAAACAGTAATGATATCATTTGGTGAAAATTAAAAATAAGCATAAATCTATTAACATAAATACAAATAAATAAATAAAAATATAGAAAATTTAAATTTTCAGGACATTTTTCAACTATTTATTATTTAATAAAATAACATTTAATCTGCAAATTATTTTAATGTGAATGATATATTCTTTCATGGATTATTACTTTTGTATAAACAAATTTTAAGTTGCATAATTCTAAGATAAATCATTTTAGTTACTATCTAATCCAAAGCCTGACCTAATGAATGGAAATAATATAAACTAACTACCATTGCTAATGTAATTTAAGTGTATACTTAATTAATCATATATCAAATTTAAATGTAAATTAGTATTTATGAGTGTTGCAGAACATAATAATAAATAAACTGACTAATCAAATATTTTCAAGAAAATAGAACTGTTTAATGTTTTCAGATATAATTCTTTTTATAATATATATATTACCTGATCTTTATATTCATCTTTATCTAGAGTATCCCCAGCATCTTAAAAACACATTAAAGCAAAATATTAAAAAAGAGATATATTGATATCACATCAAATATAATGAAAACATTATGAGTAAAATCATTAATAGTACTTTTAGCTATTATTATTTAAATGCTTAATTGATAAAACATTTATTTAATTTCAATGTAAACTATTAATACTTGGGAGATGAAAAATAAAAGATAGAATTCTATATATTCTTTATAATGAATAGACATTTATTTAATTTCAATGTAAACTATTAATACTTGGGAGATGAAAAATAAAAGATAGAATTCTATATATTCTTTATAATGAATAGATTCTTCAATAAATCCAGCAACAAAGACAATACAAAGAAGAAAAATTGAATTTTAAGGAATTCTATTTATTAGATTATATTATCTTTAGTCCACTTGAAAATATAGGTATACCTAGAAAAAATTAGAATTCTAAACATAAGCATCATTGTGATGACACAAAACTCCATTACATTTAGCATCATAAACCATATGTTTGCTGATTGGATAAAATATCTAAAATTGTATGCAATTGTGAACAAATAGAGTAAAATCTGTAAAAGACTGCTTTCTTTTTCCCTCACTATGGCAATGGATTTATGAAAAACTGTAAATAATTGTATCTATTGTTAAATGTTACTATTCTTGTTATTGCTACTGTTATATTTAAAATTTCAGGATATCTTTCAACTATTTACCATTCCATCATATGAAATTTTTAGATTAAATGTGATAATATGTTGGACTAGTTCCATTATCTATCACTAAATGTTGAATGTATAGAAAATTTTAAACTTTATTTAAACTTTTCAAATACAAACAACTTGTTAATAATAACACACAAGTTATTTGTATTTGAAAAGTTTAAAATTTTCTATACATTCAATATTTACTGATAGATGATGGAAATAGTCCAACATATTATCACATCTAATATACCATCTTCATAAATCTTCAGGAAAATATTTTAGATTACATATTTTGAATATCCACTCAATTTGTTGGTGATTTCTTTTCAGGATATATATATATTTTATTTCAAATTTTGTTATATTTTCAATCTCAAAACAATTAAAATAAAACATGCTGACTATAAAAAGAACAATAAATCATCAGCAAATGGAGTACATATTCCCAAAATATTTAATCAAAATGAAATATGGAATAATAGATATTTGAAAAATATCCTGAAATTTTAAATTTTCTGTACAAATTTCAAGCAACTTTAAGTCTGTAATAAATTTTAAAAAGATCTTTTTCTAAAAATCCTAATTTGAAAATATTTTTAAATGTACATCACATGATCACCATGTATGGAGAATTCTGCCTCTGTATTTTTAAATTTACTAGTAACAATAACAATAGTAGAAACATCTAATAATATACATAAATAGTTATAGAGAATTTCATAAATTCACTATTATAGGAGGGGGGAAAAGAAAGCAAAAATTTTTATTTACAGATCTTGCTCACTTTTATTTTATATAATGCTTTTGGAAAATTGTTCTTATATCAGTGGTGAAACATATCAATAACTAACTATTCATTGATTAAATATGTTTACTACTTCTCTTCCAACATCTTTCTAGATAATTCATGATATACCTCATGTCTTCCAACTTTCAAGATTCCTGCCACTAATATATGGGTCATTACCAAATCAGCTTTTTTCTTTTCTACAGTATTTAGTCCTTCAAAATAATGTTAAAACTGCTTTTTGAAGAACATTCTTCCACAGTACAAAATAAATAAAAAATTAAGAAGAAACAAAGCAGAACAAAAAGTTAGATGAGTTTGGGATGATTTTAAAATTAATTTGTGCACCATTAATTAGTTCACAATATCATCATCAACCATTATCAATCCACTGCAGGATGAAGGTCTCTCCAAGTTCAAACCATCTCCGATCTTTAGTTTCTCTTCTCCACATCACCCTGCACACTTTCTTATTTCATCCATCCATCTCATATGTGGTCTCTTTTTGAGTCTTTTACAATCTGTGGAAATCTGGTTTAATATTTCAATTGTCCATCTATTATCAGCTCTTCTAGCAATATATCCAGCCCAACTCCACTTCAGTCTTTTAATTTTTTCAACAAGGTCAATAACACCTGTTTGTTCTCTTACCCATATATTGTGTTTTCGATATTTTCTTGTTATTCCTAACATGGATCTCTCTATACTTTGAGTGGTCTGAAGCCTCTCTATTACTCTTCTATTAAGTGTCCAAGTCTCAGATTCATAAGTAAAAACTGGTAAAACATATTTATTAAAAAACTTTCTTTTCAAACACATAGGTATATTTCCTTTTAATATCAAGTTATTTCTACCAAAAGCACTCCAACCAAGTTTAATTCTATGATTAATTTCATCCATTATGTTTCCATCTGTATTAATATTCTGACCAAAATATCTGTAGCTGTTAATTTCTTCTAACTCATCATAATCAATCTTTATTTTAATATTTTGAGAAAATCCATTAAACATTACTTTAGTCCTACCTTCATCTGAAAACTCCTGCAACCTTTCATGCAGCTCTAAAGCATTATTTGCAAAAACAATTACATCATCTGCAAAATCTAAATGACTTAAATAATCTCAATTTACTTTCACTTTTTTAGATTCCCATTTTAATCCAAAAAATACTTCTTGCAGCACTATTGTAAAAAGTTTTGGAGATATGGAGACATCATCTTACTCTTCTCAATGTTGATTTTCCTTGTATCATTATGTAATCTAATTGTGCTGTAGCATTTTTATAAATATTCTTTAAAATATGACAATATCCTGCATCTATACCTTGATGATCCAATGCTTTAATCACTGAAAAAATGTTTACAGAATCAAATGCCTTTTCATAATCTACAAATCCAAAGCATAATGGCAACTCATATTCATTTGTCCTTTCTAAAACTTCTCTCAATATCTGCAGAAGATCTACTGTACTAAAACCACTTTTAAATCCAGTTTGTTCTCCTGGTTGGTGGAAATCCGATGTTCTCTGTAGACGAGTTGTAATTATCTTGGTAAAAATTTTGTATAAAAATGATAAAAGGCTGATAGGTCTGTAATTTCTAATTTCTTCTTTTCCTCCTTTTTTATATTTTATTTTTATTCCTACTTTCTTCCACCCTCTTGCACCTTTTTCTTTTTTACATTTTGTGTATATATTTTTTAAAAAAAAAATTTATTTTTTTTCCTTCTTTTTTTAATTTAATTATTAAAATTCCTTATTTACTGGGGCCCTTTCTTTCTTTAAAAATTTTTATTTGTTTCTCTTTTTTTTTTAATATTAATCACAAATTAGAATAAAAAATAAATAAAAGAGAGGGTAGTTTTTTTTTATTATAATATAATTTTTGAAAGATTTTCTTTTCTTCATTTCATGACTTTTTTTTTTTTTTAATTAATTTTTTTTTTTTTTTTTTTTTTAAAAAAAAAAATACCCAAAAAAAAAAAAATGTTTTTTTTATTCTTTAGACTTTTTTTCTCTTTTACATTTTTTTTTTTTTTTTTTTTTTTTTTTTTTTTTTTTTCCGCACCATTTTACAGAATTCAAGGTATTCAATCCTTTTTAATACATTATTTTTGTACATCTTCATATTCCTTCTTCAGAAATTCTCTAGTCTCAGTAGATATTTTATTGGTCAATTGCTGTTTTTTTCTACCAACTATCTTTGTTGCAGTTTTTAAAAGTGTATAAGTTATTATCTTATTAAATTTCATTCAAATCTGAATCAAAATCTATTAATACTTGAAACCGATTTGTAAGGTCTAATTTAAATTCATTAGTATTTCTGAAGATTAGGATATCAACTGTAAATATTGTTTTTCTTAATAATTTTTTGTCTCTCTAGGTTTGCATTAACATGTATCTTACATCTTACTAATTGATGATCACTTCCTGTGTTAAATTTATTAAAAACATTGCAATCTTGAAATATGTATTTTCTGTTAGTCAAAATATAATCCAATTCTGCTATACCTTCATTTGGATGCTTTCATGTCCATTTCCGTTTAACATTTTTATCAAAAAAAGAATTCATAATATAAAGTTTTTCTTTTTCTGCAAACTCCACAAGTCTATGACTTCTCCCACTTCTATTACCATAACCAAAATTATATACAGCACTTTCATCTTTCATTTGTTTACCAATTCTAGCATTATAGTCTCCCATAACAACTTTAAAATGTTGTTTGCTCTGATCAAAAGCCTTCTGTACATCCATATAAAAATCTTCTACTACTTCATACTATAGAACTTGTTAGGGCATAAACCTGAATCATCTGCACTTGGTATCTGCTATTAAGTTGTATAACTAGTCTTGCCACTCTGTCCGATATACCATCAATCTCCACAATGTTGTTCTTCCACTTTTTATTTATAATGAATCCTACTCCACTTGTATTTCCAATATTTGTGCCTTTATATCAGAGTATATGTCCATTTTTTAAATCAATTGTCTCTTCACCTTTTCTTCTAACTTCACACAGTCCAATAATGTCCCATTTAATATAAGACAGTTCTTTTTCTAATTCTTGCAATCTTCCTTCACTTGAAAGTGATTTGCAGTTGTAAGTGCCTAAATAAAAAAGTCATCATCAAATGGTAGCCTGGGTCCACAATCAGGGGATTCTTAGCACCCTCTGCCTTTGGCCATCAACCACTGCCTTGGTTGGTGACTTTACAGCCTCCTGGGAATAAGGACCATGATTTATTTTTGTCTGTCATGATTGTGTATATTTATCGAAAAAATATTTATCATTTACACATACATTCATTCTGCTTTATCAGCCAACTGAGAAGAAAGACCATGGTGTTTCTTGATCTTAAACCGAGGTAAAAAGCCAATAAACTCACCACACTGGCTAATGCACGTTGGTGAGTAGCCCATCCATATTCGTATACTATGTGAATAATCACATAGTAATAACAGCTGCAATGACAAGAACATATGGATTGGACATTAAGAATTTGCCCTGCTCGGTTCCTTTAAGGTCTCCAAGAGGAATCAAAGGGTCTCCTTTCAGTTAATAGCAAACTCTTTCTGCAATATATCACGTTATAATAATGCATGAGTCTGTTTACTTGACATCTTGTGATGCTAACTATAGAAATTTTTCTTTCTAAAAAAATTAAAAATCTTGCCCAATTGTAGATCTCCAATGTATTTTATCCTCAGTCACATTTACTAAAGAAAGCAATTGTTATGTCACCTTTTTAGAGTATCTTTGAGATCTTATAATTGAGATCGCCCTTCCCCCCCCCCCCAAAAAAAAAACCCAACAAAACAAACATATTCAAGTTTACAATAAATATTTTTTTGAGAATTTAATACTTTTCATCTGATTCACATGTCAAATTCAATGAAAATGAATACTTTATTAATTGTTGATTCAGTTATTATCACATACAGTGAGCTGAAGATCATGATTAGTCATAAGATCTTGCCTGTATTTTCTGATTAATCATATGATATAGTTATATTTTCAAAAATTAAACAATATTGTTAAATAAAATAATTGCAATGACTTTTTATTAATTTAATTAATTTAGTTGAAATAGTTGCATCATCATGAGGAAATAATCTATAAACTTATCAAATATAGTATTAAGACCCTGGAATCTGTGTTTGCACGTGTATATATAAGTTTTTATTCTTAAAAAAACTATAAGGATATTTTAGCTGACCCACAATTTTACGCTGATAACTATCCAAGTAAAAAATTTGTGACTTTTTTTCAATTACTGGCTAATAAAAACACAGGAATTTTTTTGAAAATTAATAAGTAACCAAATTCCTTTTACAGTACCTTCCATATATATGTTATTAAGAATTTTGTTATATAAGGCATGAGTTTGCTAAAGATTTAAACTCATGGCCTAATTTAAATCCTCTGCTTGGTGGTTATGAGTAAGGCAAGCATCAAATTTAATATAACAGTTATTATGTGAGTGGAAGAGAGACATAAGCATTATAGAGATTGTAAAAGACAGAAAAATCCCATGTGCGGGATGCATTGATGAATTAAAAAAGTTTTCTGGAGAGATATGGAGAAGTGAAGCTATAGATCAGAGAAACTGAACATGTAGTGGATAAATAATGTTTGAAAATGAAGATATATTACATTTTACATATTATTATTTTGTTCTCTTACTCTTATTTTATTTTTTATTAGTACTCATTGCTTTTGAATAATAGATTCATTCTTTTATGGATTACTATTAATAATAAAAACAAAATACTTTCACTTTTAAGTGTGCATTACCTCTTCTAAATCAACTTTTTTAATTATTCATCTAAGTTTCCAACTTAAAAATCGTTCTTAATTACCATTTAAACATGTCTTTCAAATTACCCACTAAAATCTATATAACAAACTGTTCTTTTACAGTATCACAAAAAGTCAAGATTCTAATTTTACAACTTTTTAGTTTTTCTCTTTTTAAAATTCCCCAATTATTTCAGTGATTATTTATAGCTAAGTCTACAAATTTTTAATTTCCTTAATTGTAATAATATTCCCATTTTTAAACTCTTAAAACAAAATCTTTTCTTATAAAATTAGATTCCTTTTCTACTGTTTATTTTAATATATATATATATTGTAAGGTGATGCCAATCCTTATAAAAAAATAATAAGTAACTGATGTTTTGGAATAACATGTATAAAGATTAGATAGGCGGCCAACTTTTAAAACATAATTTTAGGATATTTGGAGACACACACATATTTAAATAAACATAACCACACATTCATAAAGGAATGAACTAATTTATTTTTTATTAAATGTACAATAAAATATCTATATGCACACATTTATACATGAATATTTAAGATTTTCAATCATGACTGACAAAAATAATAAAAAAAATAGCTGAGATTAAATTTTATTAACTAAGTTTCTTTTGTTTAAAAGAGTAAACATTTGTTGATTTTGGAATGTGAAAAAAACTAAGCAACAGTTTTTTTTAGTTTGTTGGTTGGTTTTTTATTCAAATGGAGTACGTTAAAGTAAAGCTTTAGAACAAGAATATTTTTAATTATTAATATTATATTAGTTATCATGATTTCATTTCGTTATTAAAAAAAACTATTTAATATTTTGAATTACATTATTTATTAATGCAAAATATTTTAAAATGAAAAGAGACATTATTTAAGTGATGAACTTTCATTTGTTCGAATAAATTCTGAGAGATTCATATTTGTTTATCATCCTCAAAAATATAATTATTATAAAATGTTTCTTTTAAAAGATAAAGCCAACTAATAATAAAATAGAATTTTAAAAATACTAATTTGTATTTCTTTTAAAGTAACATCTATTGTCACGCATCTCATATACATATATAAAACTGCATATAAACAGCGTTCATTTTTATATTACAACCCAAGCTTTGGAAAAGACTTATATTTAACTATTTATACGTGTATATATAAAATCTAATGATGCAATCTTCCTCATTTAATTGTCGCAGGGTCTCTATACCTCCTTTGTGTCATTAGATGGTGATGGAGTATAATAACCAATGGTATGCTTAGTGTTTAAATCAGCGTGGAATGATTTGGAGATAGAATTGGAAAGGCATGGCTACAATTGTTAAATGATTGAAATTTTTAATATCATTCAATATGCATGAATAAAAAAAAGACACTATCTGCTAAGAACACTGAAGCCACTTTTGAAAATTTAAGTCCAAGATTTCATTTAATTTTAATGCTTTTAAATATTTTAAATTTTGTATTTTTTTTTTTTTTAGTGTATATTGAGAGTTGAGTTACAAGTTTTTCTCACCCTTTTATTCATTTGTAGAAAATATTTTTTAAAAAAAAAAAAAAAAGAACCCATTTGTTTAAATTTATATAGGGGGAGAGAGATACAAATACACAACTCAAGGTATAGATACATTTTATATGTTGGTAAATAAAATATTAGCATATTTGGATGCATTAAATTGGACAATAACTTAAAAATCAAAAGGTAAGATTTTAAACATATACACTTTATTAGACATTTAAAATATTAAAATTAAATATTAATTAGACTTACTAATAAGTAATTATGTATGAGTAAAATTTTCTTGATTGTATGATTAATAGTCTTATGAATGAACTATATTTACAAAACATAAATTATCAATTTATGGACATAACCTTAATATATATTCAAAGGACATAAACAAAGTAATCATTGTACATCTAGTAATATAGTTTCATATTTACAATAATAGATACTTTCTTATACATTATGCATTATAATTTTTATTTTGATTGATATTTTAATATTTAAATCACAGCTAGTCTTATTATAGTAAAGACAAATCAATACTTTATTATATTAATATATATATATATTTATTGAGTTATAAATGTTATAAATTTAACCCAGATTTGTTAATAAATATTTGTTTTTGAAGTTAAAATCTTTGTTCCTCTGATCTGTAGATTATCAAGCATCATTCATACTTCACTCACCAGAATATCTATCATACATGTGTACAGATTTTTAATATATTCATTAGTAAAAGCCACTAGGGATCTATATAGAGGTCATACTATTGCATCCTGTTTAAATCCATCCTTGAGCAGAGTTAAAGGCAAATGTCTACACTAAGTTAGAACCCCAAGTTGTAATAGGACCCGTAAGCAGAGAAGACTCTGGATATACCATTTTAAAGTATTCGGTCCATTACATATTTGGGCAAGAACAGTAGGTAGAGTCACTACGTTAAGTTATTCAGTCTGTTACAATATATATATAATTAGTAAATTAAAATTCTATGCATGCTCATGTACACACATCTAAAATTTCACAGCAAAGCATGTATGCACAAATCATCAATAATAACTTCTGAAGACTGCAATAAATTAAAAACAACAGACTGTTGGTGAACAAAAATTCTTGATTCAATTCTGAAAGAAAAAAATGTAATTTTGGCAATTTGGATTGATAATTAAGCTAGGAATGGTCCAAAAATCAGCAATATCCTTTGAACTAAGCAAATCTACTACACGGCTATCTAAACAAAAATAAAACCTAAAAATATTATTCTTCAACAACAACAGCAGCAGCAACAGCAACAACAACAACAATAATAATAATAATAATAATAATAATAATAATAATAATAATAATAATAATAATCATCATCATCATCATCATTCCATTGTAAAGCAGAAAGTATTGAAACAATTACTTTATATATCTTCAAGACTACATTTTTTGAATCATTAAAAATAATTTTTTACCAATATAAAAATGAAACCTAAAAATATTATCCAATAATAATAACAGTTGTTAATGGTAGAATATCTTCAAATAATTATTCTATTATAAAGCAGAAAGTATTGCAAGAATTATTTTATATATCTTCAAGACTACATTTTGTGAATCATGAAAAATGCTTTACCAGTTTTGCAGGACTAAATTATTATCATTACTATATAAATAAAATATAATCATTAAAAAAAAAAAAGGACCTTCAAGTTTTTTAAAAATAATAGTTTCAAACACCAGCAACTATTAATAACTGATTACATTATTCTGTTATTATCAAAAATCTTTTAAATAATTAAAATGGCATAATTATTCAAAAATAACATCAAAATAACTACAAAATCCAGTTTACTTGAATACACCTGGGTCTCTTTTTACGCAGACTTATTTAACACGATTTTGAAGTTACGCGATTTATGTTTCACTGGAAGTCGAACTCCGATAATGCACTATAATTTTAAATAATAAATTCGCGCAATTAAATTAAAATATAATTTTAAATATTTTATGCAATAATGAAATTAAAATCATGATTTCCACATTTTATGTATACACACAATAAATTTTACAAGATTATAATGTAAATTTGTTCAAATATTGTGCGTGTTAATTTTGCATTTTAAATCGCACTTCTGTTTTTGCTTTTTAAAAAAGAACGTAATCAATTATTAATCATTTAGTGTCCGCAAGTTTATTTTTAAAAGATGAGTAATAGCAGTGAAATGAAATTTTATTTTTAAACGGAATTGAAAATTAAAGACAAAAATAAGAATTTAATTTTTAGTTGTTAGTTTTAATTAAATTTTTCCCAGCAGTGATGAATAAATGTCTTTTTATTATCATAAGTCTAAATTCATAAACAATTAATAAAATCATCGTCTCAAAGATTAATTACTAATTATGTTGTCAACAGAAAACCATTAAGACAACATGAGAGTGAACTTGGTGCTAGTTGTATTTCCTCTTGTGAGAATCTGATTTTTTTACCAGTTTGCAAACGAACGTGTATTTCGGCAAATAGCGATAATAATTAAAACATGTATAAAAAAATGTAAATTACTGTACTGTAAATTATGCATAAAAATATATTATTTTGAATAAAATTAAATATTATAGTTAAAAAAAGTTTGTCTTGTATCAATTTTTTTCAAATGTGAAATTTTTTACTAGTCATATTTTATTTCCTTATTTTTTTTTTTGCGTGAATTTTTAAGTAATTTTACGTTGGTGCTTTGCTTCTAAGCGAATTTTGAAAAATCACAGACCGCATCCCCCCTTTTTCAATGTAAGTTACGTCTATTTTTGCGCGATTTCATTTGCGTGTGTTTTCTGAGGAGCCTATGTATCGTGTAAAACGAGACCCAGGTGTATTTCTTTTTTTTATTTCTTATAAACTTTATTTTATTTTATAATTCATCTGCCAATAAAATTATCTTTAATAAACTGATTAATATTACTGTGGCCATTTGATTTATTCTCCTATATTTTCTCGCGAAAGCATGAGTTTTGGTGTGAACTTGGCTGAATCGTGTTTGGCCCTGCCCTTTGCCAATGTTTCGCACCTTCCAAGTTGTGTAGGGAAGAGTGGGTACAGTGTGACAATTCTTAGTGAGTCAGACTGCATGATTTAAATAGAAATGAAATTACTCTGTTATGGAGATATCAAAAGTTGTGGGCACTTGAAATCCAGACACCATCAGACGATACGGTAGCCAACTGTAAAATGTGAGAATTTGCATAAAGTGTCGTGAAGCATACAATAGGCTATAATATTTCTGTGCAATGCCATCAAGCGGCCTGAAATGGCTAAGATAAACAGAACTGTTTTCTTAGTCGTAACTCAGGCCGCGAAACAGCATTTTAGGTGTTTTTGCCTGGCAACAATGCCATAATTCTTTTAATAAGAAACATTATATTAGAACATATTTACTTATAAATATATTAAGAGTAGTAACACACACAAACATTGAAAATTATTAATTTCAAACTTTATATATTATAAAGTTATAAAATAGTATTAATATTTATTTGTTGTGGAAGTAGGACACTATTCATTGCAAGTTAGTTTAAACACAGTTCCACATAGAACATATATATATATTGTAACCCAGTGCTTTTGGCACTTGGTTCCATTTAGCATTATTTCTGCATGAAATCAATGTTATTCTTTAAAAAAATAAAAAGATAAAATAAAAATTATAATATTTGGTTAGTAAAGTGTGCTATTCATTTGCCTAGACATGGTTTGTGTGAATAAATGATATATTCCCTAATGCAATATCATGTTTTTAAAATGATATGAATAATCTAAGTAAGATATTGTTATAAGAGCAAGTTAATATAATTTAAAACAGGTGTAATAAACTGTAGTTAATTCTTAGATGGTTATAGAAAGAAAAAAACCCCATAAATGTCAATTAAATAATTTTAAGATGTCTTATTCTAAGGAAAAGTAACTTCTGGTAAATTCATTTGTAGAAAATAATTTATGTGTAATTAAAATCACAGATGATTATTGTTGGTTTGAATGTATTTATTATTTTCATTATTAAACTGCTTTGTAATACCTTTTAAATAATACTGAAAACTATATGATTGTAATAAGTTTCTTTTCTTTTGTTTATGTTATAATCAAATGATTTCTTTGTAGAGGTTGCTAGAGTTAAAAAGAATGACCATTTTCATACTCAAGTCATTTTTTTTAAAGAATATAGTCTGCTTTTCTTTCAAAAGTTTAACAGTGCAAAATTTTATAACATTATTATTTTTTTATTTTGAAAAGAATAAATTCGCAAGATAATTAAAATTTCATCTAAAATGAATGGGTAACAGCTTTGGTAAGGCATTCTGCATTTTTACGTTATTTCCTATAATTTAAAACTTTCTACATTTAAATTTTAAAGTTAGAGTTTTTCAACAAAGTTAAAAATGAAAGAATTAACTAAAAGGATTAAGCAAGTTCTTATTTTACCAAAATTAAGAAAAACAAATATTTCCCAAGTTGGAAATAATTATTTAATAACTTGTCCTTTATTGGTATTTTTCTGGTACAGAAGAAAAATAAGTAGAAAGAAAAAAAAACCCAAAGAACTAGAAACATTTTTTTTAGCGCTTTTTAAAAATAAATTGTCTGCGTTATCAATAATGGAAAAATTGTATACAGAGGAATATATTTAATTCACTATTAACTGTCTAGGAAAAATAATAATCATAACAATAATAAATAATATACCTGTATTTTTTTTTAAAAGGAAAAAGAAAACTTTCTTGAAGTAAATATGAAAATTAAATACGTGCATACTTTAAAGGAAAAATACTATTTGGAAAATAAATTGCTAAGATTATGAAAGACAGATTAATAATTTCTTTATTGACTTAAGAATAAAATTAAAATATATAGTATACTGTATACAAGGTGAAATTCCCATAACTTCATCCAATCCATAATTCAACTTCTGTTATTATCATAGTAATCTATAGGAAAAAGTGCGCATTTTCTTCAATATTCTATCTAGCTAATTATACATATATTCAAATAATGTGTCTGTTTATCGTCAATGTGATAATATTCGTTTTCGTTAGGATCCAAATTTTTATCATTATAATCCAATTGGGAAGTAAGTTTCGTTTTACTATTTTTTTTTATGTTTATTATTATAAGGACCAAAGAAAAGAAAACTTTTCATTGAAAAAAAAAAAAGCGTTTATTACTTTCAATGTTTTGTAAAATGTAACCGGATGGAAACTCTTTACCTGGATGGACAGCTCAGCAGATAAATAGTTCTGCTAATGAGATAATGTGTATTTGTTTATTTAATGTTTTTTTTTAAAAGAAAAACTAATTGGTAAAAATTTTATTTTGTTTATAATATCAATGTATGTTAGGGTTTATATCTGTCACGTAATATTTTAATGATCTTGTAATGATAAGTGCATGTCTTACTATCATTACTCTGGGTTAAGTTTGTATTTAATATGAAGTAATACCTATGAACCATATCTGATTTATTACATGCAACTGGAGATATGAACTTTGCATGTTAGGTACTTAAAAGAAAAATGTTTTATATTTATTTTAATGGATAAAACCATATTTAAATTTATCAGAAGTAACTAAAAAGAAAAAAAATGCTATAACAAGATATTTCTTGTTTAAAGTTTCAACAGAATTTACATTATATTAATTAAGTAATTTAGTAACAGTTATTCTTTAATAGCACATCGACTTTTAGTTTAAGCTGGTATGCTACCCATTGCTTTTGAATATTCCTTCATTAAAATTAAAATTATTATACTTTTCTGCTGTCATGTCCATTGGTTTCAGATATTGATCGAAGTATACATTTTAATATAGGTGTATTATTATTAGTGTGTTTTGCTATCTTGCCTAAGTGTAGAGTTGGTATATGCTTAATATCAGCATATTTTAATATTTATAATGTATTTTATTTTGTGGGATGAAAATGATCTCCCCCAAAATACTTTATTTTTCCATGAGAGGAATAGTTTTTGATATAATGTGATGGTATGTTTGATAGTCCATGTGATCGATTCTCATGAAAAGAAGGATCAAGAATTGATATAATATTTAGTATACTTGAGGTATTTTAAATCCCAAAAGAGGATTATACTTGGTACGTGTTCGTTTCTTTAGGTGGTAAGATATAGATTCCACACCTATACGTTTTATGCCTGAGTAATAGGCAAGAAACCACCAAATACTTCAGTGTAGTATTTTACTCTGCAGACATTAGTTGTTATTCTGCATTCCTCATGTGAAATTAAAGATAGTTCCACCATAGAAGGTGTTGATTATTGTGCTCTTTTAAAAGTTATGGCAAGGGTAAATATTAGATTTGATGTGTTAGTTCCTCAAGGTGCACTTTAGTATCAGTAGTGCCTTAGTAATTGAGATCAATATCTGTATTGTGCTACCGAGCCTTGCTGGTAGTTCACAAGCAAACCAATGGAGCTTGCTGGTATTTCACAAGCAAACCAAAACGCTTATTTATTGAGGGAATATTCGAACTCAATATTTAGTGTTAATTAATAGTTAAGAAATATTCTTAGTTTGAATTACATTTACAATTAAAATATTTATCATAATGTAAGGTGGATATTAGATTAAGCATGAAATGGTGGGTGGGACTTCTGATCAATAACTAATAATAAGTTATTTAATTATAAACTATAACTTAGTTAACTTTATTAGTAATAGAGTTAATATTTTAAAAGGATTGTATTGAACTCATTTTATTAAATTACACAAATCATATGTAATTAATTTTGCATACTTCATATCATAATATTAATAAAAAAAATAGTTAATCAATAACTTAAAGTAAAAGATTTATAGAAAATTTACTAAAATTATAGATTAGTGTATTAGTAAATCAGATGCACATTTTGGCTAATTAATCCAGTACAATAGCGTGACTTCAAACATGTGTTAATTTATAAGTTTAATGTATACCCGAATAGTAGACAGATTAAGATGATGATTTATGTTTAGTATCAATGTGATACTATCTAATAAATTTGTATATTTTGTTTAGTTCTGTGTTAGTAATAAATTATAGTCTTTTCAATGTTCGTTGTGAATTCATTCTTTTATATGCCAAATGTAAGTGTGTTTGCACAATATTTGCAAAACATTTTCTTGAGTCCGAAATCATCTCAAACTTTCGAAATCTTAATATACCAGATAGACAAATTTATGCAGATCTGAATATTTCATTTCATTTTATTTTTAATGATAATTATTTATGGAATTGCAATCGTCAGACTAAACATTATGTAATTGTAAAAAGGAATTTATTTTTAAGTTATTAACCTTGACTGCACATTATTCCAGTTACATTTAGTTAAATTGTTGAATTAATTAGTTTTAGTTAATTTATTGTGTTGTCATGGATGATGGAAAGATACAAAAAGCACCCTTGTCTTTCTATTATTTTGGCTGAGATTCTGG
Source organism: Epiperipatus broadwayi (assembly GCA_028023455.1). Lineage (NCBI taxonomy): Eukaryota > Metazoa > Onychophora > Udeonychophora > Euonychophora > Peripatidae > Epiperipatus > Epiperipatus broadwayi. The sequence goes on along the minus strand of JAQFVV010000053.1, from coordinate 4,225,456 downwards.
ATAAAAAGGCTGTATTATTCAAAATGTTATGTAATTATTTATGTCATTGTTGATCATATTTATCATCCCTTTAAATTATAATCGTTATTATGATATGTGAGCACACATTAACTTTGAAGTAAAGTGAATGTTTCCTATAGCTTACCAGAATACCAGTCATATGTGACAGCACAGTACTGTACAGTATTTTCCTAAATTAAACAAAGAAACCCTGAGATTATTATTATCATTATTCTTTATTTAAGAAGTGATCGATTATTACTGATACTACAGCAATGTTGTGGCATAAAAGAGTTTAATTTTTCAATTGTGCTATAAGAAAGGTATTTTCAGATCATATTGGCAAATGATTTACATAATGGATATTTTTTTAGTAACATTAACAAGAATATGAGAAGTTATCATCATTTTTTAAAAGTGCAAATACTTATAGCTCAGAGAATGTGTTTTTGATAAAGAAAGGATGTTATTTTATTCTAAATTATTAATTAGGGAATGATGGCAGTTTTTTCTGTCTTCCCAAGATATTTATTTTACTGATGATAATTTATTTTATGATTTTAATTGCTCTCTTTATCTTAACTGCATATCTCTACAGCTATTTTTTTTTATAATTAACAGACCATTGAGCTAGACCGAGTTTGCACATTTGGAGCATGTGCATGTTACCGAATATATTTTACAAGGTTAGAAATGAACGACCATCTATATAGTAGATATAGATGGCACCACACCAACAGAATACTTTATTTAGGTTAGAATATATATACAGTATTACCTTATTTTTATAAGTTAATAAATAACTAAGTGTAATGTAACTGTGGTAATATTGTTACATATTAAGAAACATCAAAAATTATATCTGATAGTCAAGTATTTTATTTCTAGCATTACAAAACACTAATTTTGACTGCAGGTATGGAAAAAGTTTGTCTTAATTGCTAATGTTTTCATAGAAAACTACAACTGAGAGGAATGGATGAAATAAGAAAAAAAAACGCTATAGATAAAAAAAACTGGGTTAAACTCAGAGATCTTCTACTCTGTAGCAGACTAATATTGGTTGAAAGGTATTTTCTTTACTTAAGATCACATGTGAGATGGATGGATGAAATAAAAAAGTGTGCAGGGGTGATGTGGAGAAGAGAAGCTAAAGATAGGAAAAGATGGATTGAACTTGGAGAGACCTTCATCCTGCAGTGGATTGATAATGGTTGATGATGATATATATAAATTAATAATTTTATAAGAGGAATTTATAGCCTCAGGAAGTTAATATTATTATTTTATTTGTTTTACTTACAATGTTATTTATTATTGTGAATAAATTATTTTTTGATTAGATTACATGTTTATTATCTTTCTTTATAAAGAGAAGTCAGGTTTGTTGAAAGAAATGCTCTCCATTAAAACAATTCATTTGTTTATTCTCATTAAAAATAATCTCCAATATTGAAAATTCTCACTAATCTCTGATTGGGCCGAATAACAAAGGATTGTCTTGAAGATGTGATGGCATTAGAACGATAGACTGATTCGCATAATTATCGGATGGTGAATAAATAATGATTCATAACCAATATTTATCTTGTAATATTTTTAAATAATTATTATCTTAAATTGAGATTATCAATGATGAGATGGCAAATAGGGACAATACACACCTCAAATACAAATGGAAGTCTCTGTTTATAGACCATTACAATTATAACGTTTTCCGTTTTGCTAGGCCTCTACACGCTAATATAAATTGCACGCAAGTTGATCAAGCTATGTTAAAAAGAAGAAAGTTGTATTTCGATTTCTATTAAAAACATAGCTATATTTCCTGATCAACTCGGCCTTGTAATTGTTGAGAATTATGCTATTGACGACATCAGCCTTTAATTTATTTGAAAGGCGCCAGAGTTCTGCAAGAACCCACTGAACCGTCACATAGCATCTCGAAAATTAAAAAGAAAAGATATTTTTAAACTAATCGGTATTACATCATACCGTAACGAGAATTATTTTTTTAAGATTATTATTCCTGGGCTTATTCAAACATATTAGCAAAGGTAAATTACATTCTTAAATCTTCTTAAACTAATAATAAATTTAAAAATCAAAAATAATAACTATTATTAATAACGCACAAATGAAAATTGGTATTAGAAATAATTTTTATTATAATAGATTAAAAAATAAAATTTGAAAGGCAATTATTTATCAAATAAATTGGAGAGAACACAATTCCTACGTGAATCAATTAATAAAAAACAATTTTACAATTACAGCTCACTTCCAAATTTCTTCTAGAAAGTTACTAAATAATGAATGTCTCTTGCACAAGAAATTTAATGTCTCTATCGGGATTGTTTAAACATACTTTTAGAAATTGTTTGAAAACGTTTAATTTGGTCACAATCAGGAGTAATGAAGCATTACTTACCGGTAAGTTTTGTGAATTCAGTAGTAGATAACTATGCATAGTTTTTCAGGGTTGAATTGAGCTCACGGCCTTTGATTATTAGTTGATCTTGGTGCTGGTTCCATAGGCTAGTCGTGTAAGCTTCTCTGGTGTCCATCGGTAATGATGTCAGCTAAAGCTCCGATCTACTCTCATATGAATAACTTTTTCATCGTAGAGTGGTCTGGATTCTTTAATCCAAAACCAACCAAAAGAATATCAGCTAAGCCGTTCTTCCAACCGAATCTCTCCTTTTTATACCCGAGGTCCAGTTTTCAGACTTCTGCACATGTTATTATCATGGTATTTTTTGGTTCATAATCTTGTAGATTCTTTATAAAATTTACGTTATAAAGTTCTCTTTTCTTATCAAGTTTTTCGGCCATCTTTAATTAGCCAAAATATTTTTACTTTCTCTTATCTTTTTTATTTTACTTTTGTAATTCTTTTGTTCTCTCCAATTCTACTTTTATTTCTACTTACATAAAAAAAAAAAAAACGAAAGAATAATTTAACTTTCATTGTACGTTATTTTTTTAAAAAAAAATTAGTCCAAAAAAAATCTAAATTTACTTTTATTTTTTTAGCTTTTACCAAATGCCAATATATTTGCAAAGTATATAATAAACGTTACAATACCACCAGTGCCCGGATGATGAGAATAAAATAGGGGTTTACACTAATTTTATTCTTAAGTTTTTAAATTCATATTCATGGTTTTTTTTTTTATGTAGAAGCGTGCTGATATATTCCGTAGATTCATTCACAAGCGACGTTTGGCTTTAACGCCCACTTTTAGGTCTAACACGGCGGGAATGGAAAATATTTCACATTCATCTGTGTCCTTTCCGCTTTAATGTAATATTAACGATAAGAAGCCCAAGTTATAAGCACTAACGAGCGTTGCTCATCATTTTGAGTCTTACAGGCTTGCGGCAACTTGATCCAACTAGATCCGCCTTCCCCTTTATTGGGATCCCTGCTAGAAATAGTCTGATGGGCATATAAAGGTGGTCTTATGTTAATATACTGCGTACTAGGACTCGGTCAAATACTTGTGACTTACATCTACATCAGTCAAGATCGTGTTTTTTTTTTTTAGACATATCAAAAAATATACATATATTTTTTCCTTTCTGGAAGTCATATTAAAAAAATATTTTTTTATATTTTAATAATCAGGGTTTAATTAGTTAGTTTTTTTTATATTTTTTTATAAAAAAATTATTTATTTTCCGGCTGTGAGTTTCTTTGGGTCATCGTTGTAACGTTCTTTATCATTACAACTTATCTCAGATTGTGGTAGTTAAATCGAAGCCCGAGTTGGGTAAGCCATTATAACGTTTTCTGTTTTGCTAGGCCTCTACACGCTAATATAAATTGCGCGTGAGTTGATCAAGCTATGTTAAAAAGAAGAAAGTTGTATTTCGATTTCTATTAAAAACATAGCTATATTTCCTGATCAACTCGGCCTTGTAATTGTTGAGAATTATGCTATCGACGACATCAGCTTTTAATTTATTTGAAAGGCATCAGAGTTCTGCAAGAACCCACTGAACCGTCACATAGCATCTCGAAAATTAAAAAGAGAAGATATTTTTAAACTAATCGGTATTACATCGTACCGTAACGAGAATTATTTTTTTAAGATTATTATTCCTGGGCTTATTCAAACATATTGGCAAAGGTAAATTACATTCTTAAATCTTCTTAAACTAATAATAAATTTAATAATCAAAAATAATAACTATTATTAATAACGCACAAATGAAAATTGGTATTAGAAATATTTTTTATTATAATAGATTAAAAAATAAAATTTGAAAGGCAATTATTTATCAAATAAATTGGAGAGAACACAATTCAGACGTGAATCAATTAATAAAAAACAATTTTACAATTACAGCTCACTTCCAAATTTCTTCTAGAAAGTTACTAAATAATGAATGTCTCTTGCACAAGAAATTTAATGTCTCTATCAGGATTGTTTAAACATACTTTTAGAAATTGTTTGAAAACGTTTAATTTGGTCACAATCAGGAGTAATGAAGCATTACTTACCGGTAAGTTTTGTGAATTCAGTAGTAGATAACTATGCATAGTTTTTCGGGGTTGAATTGAGCTCACGGCCTTTGATTATTAGTTGACCTTGGTGCTGGTTCCATAGGCTAGTCGCGTAAGCTTCTCTGGTGTCCATCGGTAATGATGTCAGCTAAAGCTCCGGTCTATTCTCGTATGAATAACTTTTTCATCGTAGAGTGGTCTGGATTCTTTAATCCAAAACCAACCAAAAGAATATCAGCTAAGCCAAGACCTTCTTCCAATCGAATCCCTCCTTTTTATACCCGAGGTCCAGTTTTCAGACTTCTGCGCATGCTATTATCATGGCGTTTTTTGGTTCATAATCTTGTAGATTCTTTATAAAATTTACGTTATAAAGTTCTCTTTTCTTATCAAGTTTTTTGGCCATCTTTAATTAGCCAAAATATTTTTACTTTCTCTTATCTTTTTTATTTTACTTTTGGAATTCTTTTGTTCTCTCCAATTCTACTTTTATTTCTACTTACATAAAAAAAAACGAAAGAATAATTTAACTTTCATTGTACGTTATTTTTTTAAAAAAAAATTAGTCCAAAAAAAAATCTAAATTTATTTTTATTTTTTTAGCTTTTACCAAATGCCAATATAATTGCAACGTATACAATTAAACGTTACACAATATTAATATATAAGATAATTCATAAATTCAGTCTTATAGTAAAGATTGTATCATATTAAATTTGTTTTCTTTTACAATCAGCATATCAACATTAATACTATCAAGTTGTATTTTACTGGATAATAATGGGAAGCCTTTCCTCCAACTATAAAATTAAGCATTCATTTACCATCCATTATTGGATTGCTAATGACTGGGTTGACTATTAGAAAAAAATCCAAAGCTAGTTTGAAATTTCCTGTAATTTTAAAATCGCCAAGGTCCATTACAGAGTTCCAAGTCGTACGCATTGCAAGCACACACTAAAGATTACATCACAAACCTTTTGTAATATATATATTTAAACAATTGAATTAGTGATAAAATAGTTTTCTGAAAATCTGAAGTTTCAGATTCAATTCCAAACTGAGGAAAATAAATAAATAAAAGTTTAGCTAAATAGGCAAATTTGAAAGCTATAATTAGTATATATATTTATAAAAGTTTTTAATTTATAAAATGTTCTTACCATTTCCAACAGCATCAATATCTTCATCTTTTTTCAATGGCTGAAATAATGGTTTTTCATCTTTTCCTGCTAAATGAGGGACTGCAATATTTGGTAAGCTATCTTGAGACTGTTGAAGAAAAGGCTTTGCCATTTGCACATCAACATTTGCTTTTTTCTTTTCTATCTGACCCAGATTATCTGAATCCTGTTTTAGATCAGGCTTACCAACTTGTGCATCAGCTTCCTGTTCCAAAACAGATTTTTCCATCATATTCTGTGGTATCCTTTGAACTTCCTTTTCATTTAAGCGAGGTTTAGGGACTTGTTTAACTATTGGTTTAAACTCAGGATTCAATTTGTTTTTCATATCATCAATATTGTTAATGTCTCTGTTTAAATGAGAAGATTCAGCTTTAGGTTTAGCCTCTAAGAGATTAAAATTATTTAAATCTGGTTGCTCAAGTTTTGGAAATATATTTTTCTGGAAAAAGAAAATATACAATTAATGCTATTGAAAATAATAATAATAAAAAAGAATGAATATGTATATATATGTTCAATTCAAAATATAACAAAATTAAAAATATCAAAAACTGTTAAAAAGTATTCATGAAATAAACAAATTAATTAATAATACATAAATGCAAACACATAAATATATGCGCAAGCATATACTTTTAAAAGCATTCTCTTCATTCTATTTTACAGCCATGTATTGTAGTCAAAGCATACATTATAAAAATTATTCACTTAATATATCTTTTAAACCTCCAATTGAAACGATTCTGTCATACCAATTTGAATTCTTTATATACATTAAAATAGCTGATTACTTTATTCAGAAGTCATTAACCATTATTTGCATACATATTCATAAATATACATGCACATCTTGATAGAAATATTAGGAACAAATAATAAATGTTTTAAATAATATAAATAAAAAAAACAATAATTAAATTGCTTGATAAAATTTTGTAAATAAAATCATAAGGAAGCCATCATTATAACAAACAGGGATATTATAATAAAACCAAAAGAGGAGATAAAAACAGTTTGTAAATTATTGTAAACAGAAACAAAGAGATATTGCCTTTTTTTTTCTTTTAAATCATATTCACTTTTTATATACATTTACCTATCATAGAAGAAATTAAAATTTAGCAGACTTTATCTCCTTACTGGAACAACAATGTATACATTTATGAAGTTCGTATAAAGAAAGTTTATTTCATGAAAAACTTAGAAGTTTATCATCTATTCTCTTAAATAAATGAAAGTGTAATGGCTTAACAATGACTGAACATTTAGAACTTGTATTCTAAACAAAATTTCATTTCACTGAAATATTCACGGGATGCATATTTGATTTCCAATAAATATAGACAAATATTTTATATTAAATATTGATATCTAATATCAATATGAAAGTTAAGCAGCTGGGCTAAAATATATATTATGAGAGGTTTATCTGCAGAGAAACATCTATTTTAATTCTATCCAACTTCATTATAATATCACAACACCATATCAGCTACTTTATATCGGATAGCTGGTTTTTTTCATGAATAGATCTTCAGTTCATGTGTAAATTTTTTTTATTCAAGGATCATTATATAACAGAGATAAAACTCAGGCTTTCTGTAAAGAAATTAAGATAATGAAATCACATGGATATATATATATATATTGTAGCCCTTGGTTTTGCCAATGCTCCATTAGATTTTAGTCTTAGTCATGTATGACAGTATTTGATAAAAATTTTCCTCATGAGCTATATATATATTTTTCGATAGACAAGCTTTCTAGCCAATGCTAAGTTTGAATCCAAGTCATATTCTTATGGATTGCATAATTTTTACTTAGTATGCAAACTAAACATTTAATCATAAAAATTTCTAGGCAAAAATTATTTTATTTAATAATTTAATAGCCAAAGATATAATTAAGAAGTTTATGAGTTAGCAATGTTATCAATTATTTTAATGGTTTGGAGATTGGAGAGAAGGGAGAGGGTTGTGCAATTTACAAAACTACATTGGGAGAATGAAAATAGATAATCGTAATTTTACAATAAGTTAAAATGCAATAATTTATAAAATCAAGTTGTAAAAAAAAAAAAGAGATCAAGAATTAATCAGAGTATTGAGTAATCAGTCTAATTAGAATTGTATGTGTGAGGGGTGCATGTATGAATATGATTTAGTTGTGAATTTTAATTATCAAGCTAATGATTGAATAATAATTATCCCATGTTATCTCATTGAAGAACTCCTTAAAGAAGAATTAATTTGTTACAATGATTCATTCATAGTATCCAATTTTCAGTCAAGATTCTGGTTTGAAGTTGGGTTGCTATGCATTTTTTATTATTATTATAAAAAAAGGAGGGGGGAGCTTTCTCTCATTTATTCTTGGGGAGAGTTTTCTTTCCTTTGTTCTTTGGAGAGATTTCCACGAGTGGAAAAATACTGAAGAAAATCACGTGATATCTGTGACACGAGAATGTATAAGTTTATAAACAATGGGTGGTCAATCCATTGGAATGCAGACATAAATGGTTTGGCAGGTCAACCATTTGGGGGGGGGATGAAGGAACCCAGGCAATATAAGAGCTTGATTTGTCTTTAGAGGGGCTCTCTCTTTCTTGCTAGTCATCATCGGTTATCCAGAGAAGCCTCGTTGTCGGGTTAAATGAACAATTTTTTTTTAAAAAAAAAAGAGCAAAAAGAAATCGTTTGTTGTTAATTTTTTTGTTCTGTTTCCTGAATGATAAAACTTAGCCAAATTTTATAACATTCGTACAAAATGACTGTTGAGTAAGTTTATATTAGGTGCACACACTGTCCTCTCCAAAAATTGACCAACTTCATGATTTGTCTTACATCTAGATATACCCAATTTATCAGGAATCGGCTAGTGATGAAACTTAAATAGCAGAGGGAATTTTACTCAGGAAAAATTGGAGAAACACCGAGTTATATGAATCATTATTTCACATTTAAATTTATTAAGTTTAAAAGACTTAGCTATTTGTACTATCTAAAATTCCGAGAGAATATTAATTTTGATTTCGCAATTAGGGTGGAACTGAACACTACAATCGCATATGAAGCATCAAATCGTCGTAAGTGAAATGAGAAATAGATCAATAAGTGGACTTGTACATGCCAAAACTTAAAAGGTAATTATTTTCAGCTATAACAGTGTAATTAATGCCCAGAACCGAAAATGGAGAAAGTCTTATAATCAACGTGAAAATTTTATTACAATTTAGCTTAAGGATTGAACTTATATAAAATTGACTCTTTCAAATAAAGCCACAGATTAAATATTTGCAACTAAAAGGAACTATCTAAAGTGATATGTGTGCACACGGAACAAACAAAAGAAGGAAAAAAAAAACTACAGCAAAAATGGAAACCAAAGATCGAAAGGACGATCCGGGAGGACGGTTTAAGTATAATTTTATTACTTGTTATTCGTTTCTAACATTTAATCTAAAAAAAAAAAAAAGATTTCAATCATATATATTCATTTAAAGTTAATATATGTTAAAACTATTATTATTATTTTTTGGGATAGATAACTTTGTATGTACCTGTATTAAATGCTTTACATTTTTTTTTTATGAAGAGAGTGAGAGATATTGTTAAGTGAAATGTTTTTAAATCGGATCAGGTATTATTATCAAATGCTTAGACATATTGATATGTTTTATAAAGGTTGTATGAATGTTGGGCTAAAACATCATCATTATGCTGTAGAAGTGCAGAGACATAGTTTTAAAAATTTGATAAGCATTTCTTATTACTATTATTATTATCATAAAGTTAAAGTTAGATATAAGCTAATTAAGGCTTGGCAAAATTGTTGGCTAATGTTCTGGTGTACTATTTTGCGAGAGGAATGTAGATGTGAAAGTTTTACGCGTACAAATTGGTGTTAGACTTTTGTATACGTAGATGGACATAGTCCCCACCAAGATAGTGGAGTCATAGTTTAGCTCACTACTAAGATGTTTATTCCATTTTTTTTATAAAGTATTTAAGTACAGTGGAAGAGTCTCCCACTTGGTTATTTACTACACCGTAAGATGAATCTTTATTGATGGCCAGAGGTTAATAGGTATACCCAAGTCTCCATGTATGACTAGCGATAAAATCCTAGCATACCTCAACCTTAGTGAAAAGGTATTTTCTCTTATTTGGGTCACTGCCTACCTCATATTAATGTTGATATTCCTTACGGGTGTATAAATTACAGCTATTGCTAAGTATTACTTTTAAATGTTTGTTACAGAATCGCAAACTCAATTTGATGTTAGGATGAATGTGGATAGTGTGTGTGCGATTAGTATACTTGAACATTGTTTTGTTGATATATTTTAATTGATCAATAAGAGCCAAGAATAATAACATAAATAAATATTAAACTTAAGGGTTAAATAAAACCTGAGAACATCGTAAGCAATGCGTATACAAAATTATCTAGAAAATATATCCACAGCCAGCTGAGAACTTTGCTGGAATGGTAAGATTACTTACTGAGGTATTATTATTATTGTCATAAGAACATGAATATAGATCGTATGCACGTATGATAATGATTAAGCTAAGTACCGATTTCTTGACATTTGAAAAGTAACTAAAATTAACTTAATGGCGAGAAGTCCAACCATACATAAAATATTTCCATTGCAAAGCATAAGGTGATGGCATATTAGGTTAAAATAGTTAATGGAAATTATTAAATTTTATTACTGGGAGAGTTATCCTTAGAAATAATAGAGGGATGAGAAATAAATCAGTAATTAAAAGCATTAAACACTGGGGGAGGAAGAAATTTAATGTTCACTATATTGTAGTTAAAATTAAAAAACAAAATATATATGGAGGTATCTATATTAGTAATTGTGATTTTCTAGTAATTAAAAATTAATATTTGTATTTTAAAACCTCATAAAATTATCTGTTGATTTAGGGATCTTTTTTTTTTTATTATATGGTTGTAGAACAGGGGAAAGCCATGTGAACCAAAGAAATAATGTACATATTATTTTATTGAGTTATATTTGTTAATAAAATTTGTCTTTTTTTTTTTTTAAATAAAAATTTGCATCTCAATGTTTTGTGGGTTATTACAATCTAGAAATCTCAAATCCAGTCATGCATCAATTCATTATTATTTATATTTGAAGCATCATTTTGGTAAATCATATCAGGTAAAATTTATTTAAATTGTTAATTTTCTAAGCTTATGTAACACGGCAAGACTCAAAATTACCAATACTCCCGGAAATAATTAAGTATAGTTGAAGTATAGATTATGAATGGCGGAATGGTTATTGGGTGATAGTAGATGCAGTGGGTGGGCATAAAATCCTTTTCCCATCTGTTGTATTCAAACACCTCTCTATACACACTCTTTTATGATTTTTCCTTAATTATGATAGTGTTTATAATATATTATTTCTGAAAAATTTAATGTAAGCTTAATTATTTGAGCTTTAGTGTAAGTGGGCATTGGCTACATTAAAGTCAGCCCAGATCAACTTCGAAGTGATCATGAGAAGGATGTTTATCACCAAGAATCCATAGCAGCTTGTTCAACTTCCAGACCTTATTGTTCTAAAACCCTGAGAAGAGATTATCATAGGAGATAAATGAGCTAGTACGATAGAAAATTTGAGAGTAAAAGAGATGGTAGTGCAATAGATCTAGGAATGTGAAGATAATGGAGGGATAGATCAGGAGAATGGAGAGGGACATAGAATTATTTGTAATCTGAAAACCAAATTTTAATTGAGACTTTAATGGTAGTGAATGGGGAGTGTGCTGAGAATATAAATTGTAATGGGAGTTGAGCTTAAAGTTTCTTCTCTTTAACAACCACAAGTTTCCAAGAGTATTATTATTATTATTATTTTTAATGCATTCTCAGTGTTCTCTTAGTCTATTGATTATTTATTAAACCATTCATTAGATATTATTATTAGAAATTATTAAGAAATAAGGTTTAGCCTCAATATTTTCATTGACGTTGCAATTTAGTGCCCTGGCAAATATGATTATGGATGTTCTATCCCATCACCATTGATCCTGAGAGAGGCTTTAGAGCTAATGTTAGCTGGGAGTGGAGGAGCATCCATCCTCCATCCGACCAAAAGGTTATAAGGGGCGCACAATGTGGCCGCAAGCTGGAGTAAAAGCTTATAATATATATTTAAAATCATAGCTCAACTGCATTTAACCTACCATATAATATATTATAAATAATAAATGGAAGATTATTTTCAGAGGCATCTAATACCTACTAATATGAAATCTTTCAAGAATATTTCACATTTTCACATTCTGCTATTATAGCATATTTTACTTAGCATGGAACATCTAATAAAAATATTCTTATCAAGCAATTAATGCCCATCATGAATTAAATCCTATTCAAAAATTTATTTGTTTATTACAATTATTTATGTTAGTTTTTTTATTTTAGGATTAATGGTATCAAAATATAATTAAGAGAAATAATTATTATTATTCCAAAATACAACCTCATCAGTTTGTGCAGGTATGCATAACTTATTAAGATTTCGATTCATTAGACTGATTAAATCATAATAAGTTAAAACATTTATTAATGTCTTTTATTAAAGTGTAGATACACATATGCATATATATCTTCTCTTAGTGATAAATATATGGCTATTGTTTTTACACCATCATGGTTTTGCACATTTAAAATTAATATAACATAAGAACTTTGTTTATTTATTATATTTTACATGTATATCCATAGTTCATTTACAAATTGTAAATAGATTATTATTATTTATTTTATGTATTACTGAATTAGGGAAATTATCTTATCAACTAAAATATATATTTGTAAATAGTATTCAAGAAGCATAAATTATTTAGTATCAAATCATTGTTTTGTACTTTTCTATATTCTAAGCTCTAGTATTTATCACTACGTAATTTCTTTAAATTATGTACTGGTATAAATAAAAAAAATTTAGATAAGACATAGAAAGGCTCTTATTCTATTTCTAATTCTATGTTTGATTAATCTATTAACTTAATTTCAATAGAGTCTCTATCTCATGGGCAACCAAATCCATATATTCACACTTCATACTGGTACTATATATATATATGGGGGGGGGGGTTTTGAGTGCAAATATAATTAAAAGAATTGTGAAAGATACATTGGAAAGATCAATATTAAAAAAATAAATAGAAAAAGAATATTAAAAAAAGTTGTTAAATTAATAAATAGAACCTCCCTTTTGGCACATATATAAAGAATATGAATTTATTATTATTGTCAAGCTTATTAACTTAGTCAGTGCTGTGAGATATCACAAGCAGAATTAAGTTTCTGGCAAAATCTAGTTTAAAAATAATTGATTTAAAAATATAAGAAGCAATATCATTTGACTAAGACCTCTTTATAAATTTATATGTATAGAACTTCATCATCAATTTTATTCACTGTAGGTTTCAATTCTGTCAAATATATATTTATGCCTCTGATGCAAAACTCAGAAACCAAAATAGTAAGGGGAACTTTATATATATGAGTTTCAAAATTAGTAACTTTTTTTACTAGTACATTCAGAGGGAAATGAATTCTTAATTTATAAGAATTGTGTGACTACATATTTATTTATATATCAGTTGTTAACCTAAGTTTCATTTTATTTACTATAATAGTATATATCTCAATATGGTTAGTACTTAGTAGGGGTAAATATATATTTTTATTCATTTCAGTATATTAATACTTACACCATATGCTAAATGAAAATTCTTATTTACTAATTTTAAAATATTCAATTTTATAATCAATTTTTAAATGTCGTGCTATCAATTCTAATATTTATTAATTTAAACTGTAATCTGAAGAAGACAAAAAATTTATAATTTAAAAGATTTATGAAAGAAAGAATAAGATAGCAAAATTATGTTCTTTCTCTGATAGCTAAGATAATTATAAAATACTTGTTACTAATAATTATTAGTAATTCCAATTTTTTTAAACTTTTCTTGGAAGAATGTAATTCAAAAAATAAATACATACAATTATGTATACTAAGAAAAGCTTGCTTTCAACTAACTAGTAGTCATATTCACATACTAGTTAGTCGAAAGAATGCTCAGCATATTATATTGTTAAATATTAAACAAGCTTTTCTTAGTACAATGTTGTTATGTATTTATTTCTGAATAATAATTAATAGACAATTATAATTTAAATTTCTATATACATTTTTATAATAACTGTAAAATAATAATATGTGAAGGATTTATAGTAAGTATATGATTAAATAAGGAATTCTATCTTTTATTAATGATATTAATAAACATTCAATTTTATTTCCAAAAGAATTCAACAAATTAGTTCCAATTAATAACCTATCATGTGTTTTATGTTAACTGTTATACATGTTATATATTACAAATACAATACGCAATTCATTTATTAATTTACTTTTTTTATATAAAAAAAAAAGGTGCACATATAATTATAATTAATATTTTGCAAATAAGAACTTTCAAATGTAAATAAATTTAATTCACTTAAATACTTAAGTCAATTTTAAATCATAGCATAATAAAACAATAGAATTTCCACAATCCATTGTCAAGGCAACCTCAATCCTTGACTTATTGAAGTTGCCTTGATAATAAATTGTGGATATTCTATTGATTTTTTTGGTTTTAGATTTGCTATGATTTACATTTAAAAACCAGTATTCTATTGTAAAGGTTGTATTTATTGACAGTTTAAAATATTTTTAACTAATAACATCTCCATATCATCAATTTGCTATAATAAGATATCAAAGTGCAAAATGCAATCAATATTGTTACACAGCACATATTAATCAAATATCTTATTAAGAAGGCTAACATTTTTTAGAACATTTCTATCCCCCAAAATGAAAATTTCTTTAGTAGAGAAGATCACTGTTAATGTGTCTCTGATATTCAAAAATTATTGCTGACCTTATCATTTCATTATTACAGATTATAGTTACTGAGCCCTGATATTCAAAAATTATTGATGACTCGATCTTTCTCATCAAAGGTTATTATTAAACTCTCCTCAATACACTCAAAAAAATAAATAAATAATTTAATAAGTTTCTCCAAAATAATGCTTAATCTACTACTGGCAATAAAACAATAGAAATCCTACAAAAACTGAAGTAGAATATATATTATATAGTTTGATTAACTGCATCTTATTATCATATTTTATTTGAATAAATAGAGTTCCTAGAAGATAAAAGATTACAAAATAAAGAATGATGTGGGGAATGAAATGGTAATAAAATATTTTTTTTTTAAAGTTAAAAAACACTAATATACTATTAGTGTGCAATAGTCAATCAAAATTATACTAAAATATAAAACTTTTTCCACTTTCTTCCTAATAAATATATAAAAAAAAATTTTTTCCCTTTTATTTAAATACTTTAATATAGCAAAAAAAGTACTATACTAAAAAAATAAATCTTAAAAACAAAAAGTATTTTTTTTCATTACCTGTTTCAAATTTATAAGTGGCCTCTGTGGAGGTGCATTTTGATTAGGATGATCAAGAGGTTGCTGCACAAAATTACGGGAATCCTATATATATATAAAACATCAATATAATCCACAACACACACACATATAATTATTTGTTATATATATATAATGTAGTAATTCTAATATTATAAATTGTAAAAAAAAAAAAAAGTGCACATATATACACACAAACCATTTCATGAATTCATATATCCAAAGAATAAACTTTTCATTTACTAAAAATATCATGAGCCTATAATTATTTTCTTTCATCTACCTACTTCAACATTTCACCGTGGTATACAGTATTTGTTTTTAGCAGCGTTCTATTTATTTTTTGATGACTGTACTCAAATATGAACAAATGCTAAAAACTTTAGCAGCCAAAATATATTTTCTATTATACATTCTAATTTTTATAAGTAATTATTAGTTCTATGCATAAGAATGAGCCTTACAATTAGATGTTACAATAGTTTAAATTAAATAAATGGTTGACTTTTAAAGCAGGATCAAAGTGTTTCTTTGCTATCTAATAATTAACACTTATTTAGAATTAAAACAATAGAATGTAATATCCATGAGCTATAAAATGGCCATTATATTAAAATAAACTTTATGTATAGATACACACACAAAATTTTATATATATAATAAAAAAAGCAATGATACAGAGATTGACGTATGCTAGAATAGTAAGATAAATTATTCAATTTAATCAAAAATATTAAATGTAATTAATTTGGGTTTGCCCAACAAATTCCATTTCTGTGAAAAATTCAATAATTTTTATAAAGATATACATAATATTTTTGATCACACCTAACAATATAAACTGCCATAGAAAATTTTAATGCTATAAATTAGAAAACAATTGAAGGATAAAAGTACTCTGGGTAAATCTAAATATGGAGTCAGAAATCAATTAAGGCACAGACTCATGAAATTTGCAGAAAAACTTTATATTAATACAAATTCTTTTTTTTTTAACTTAAAGTGAAAATGAACGTAGAAGCATCTAAATAAAAAAACAGTAGGTTTAGATTACAAAAAATTTGTATTTCAAGTCTGTAAAGTTATTTAATATAATCAACACAGATATAATCATCAATTAGTGAGATGCGATATATGTATTAATGCAAAGTTAAAAAAACAAAAATAATAAATTAATAATTGATATTCCTAACCTCCTAAAATACTTAAATAAATATAAGCTAGAACTGGAAAATCATTTTACAATATTAAAAGACTTTAATAATAACTCTTAATTTAAATAAGTTTTCAACAAGAAGTTAATAGATATTCAGTTAAGAAATGGTAAACAAATAATTACAACAAAAAAGGAGTAATTTAGTAATAAATTTTCATATGACAATATAATTTATAAAGAAATAAAAATATAAACATATATATAACTCGTTTAAAAAAAATGAATATAAATCTTGGAAAATGACATACAAAAACAGGTGACATAAGGAAATATAACTGTTAAATAACAAGAAAAGCTATAGGAGATATAAAAGAATCTTAAAGTTTAAAACAGCATCTTTTATTTTTCAACAGTATATATATATATTATTATTACTAAAAAAAATAAAGAATTTCATAAAATGAGACAAAATTCTAAAAACACACATACACAAACTATGTTATAATAAAAATCCATGAAAACAAAATAGAACTTTACAATTATATCTTTTGGAATACAAATATTTTACTGAAAAAAACCTCCAGAAAACAAAATAAAATTACTAGAGGTATTCTAAAAAAGGCATATGAAAATGTAGAGAAATTACTGACAAAACTACACATCCAAAGTCTAAATAATGATATAGTAGATGATTAAAAAAAAATGCTAGCAATTTTCTATTTAAGAAACAGGCCTATCATTTTTAATATAATCATTATAACTCATCTACAGAATAATCTGGACTCAAATAAACAAACTAGATTTAAAAGTTATTATACCATAAAAAGTTGCTTAGAATTATTATTAAAAGTCATGTAAAGAATTAATAAGTAAGAGTTGTTGGTTTGCATCAAATTTATAGATTTTGAAAGAATATTGTCAAATTCTGACAAATATTTTATCAAATAGAATAGCAGCATTTATTAACATACATAAAAGTTTGTAATAGGATGATTTCAATTCTCTAAAAAAAAATTATAATTGTTTTATGGGAATTACTTTGTGAAATAAAATAAAAAATAAGGGGAGATTACTTAAGTCATCTAGATATTGCACATGATAAAAGTATTTTTGCAAATAAATTTTAGAAAATGTTAGAAAAGTTATCAAATGAAAAAAGAAAAGTAGGATTAAAGATAAAAGTGAAATAATATTTTTTAAAAAAGAGCAGACAATCAAGTTGATAATACAACTTGAAATACATTGGTTAGATCAAAAATATAAAATAAAAACATAACAAATGAAATTAATCACAAAATTAAACTTATATGGAGGATTTTTAAAATAAAAAATATTTAAATAAAATATGCCTATATTTTTAAAAATTGTTTTATAAACTTACTTAGTGGTCTGAACTCTGAAAATATAATGTAAAAGCAATACAGTTTTCAAAGTAAGCACCAAAGTATAGTAAGATATGTGATAAAATTAACATGGAGGAATTAGAAATACATGAGTGAGAAAACAAAAAATATTACTGATACCAAAAAAATTAAAAAAGATTAAAATGAAATCAAATGAAAATGTTAAAAAATAAGCAGTAGCTCTCTTTTTAATGACATTTAAACTGGATCCCTATGACTTATAAAATCCCTAGAAAAAAGCTGTGAAATGAATAATATGAAGTATTGCTGGAGTGGAGGGATTATAAATTTGAAAAAATGAAGTAAACTATGAGAAACCAACTTGCAATGGATCAATAAAGGTTGAAAATGATACACACACAATCGATATATATATAATATAGATGACAATTTTAATATTATTTAACAATTATTATATATCTGAGAAAAAAATAACAAACCCATATATTTCTATTAATAAAAAAGTGATATCAGAGAGAAGCCACTGTAAAATTTATGATTGCATCCAGATTACAAGCCAATAACATATAGTTGTTAGCAGGCTTGTTACAGAATTTTAAAAAAAGTGATGTATGATAAATAAATAAAAAATGAATGTTTGAGATTAACTTACGATGTGATTGTTGTTTTTGCTCAATCTAGCAAAAGTCCCAGAATAACACCACTATTACCAACATACTTAATACTGTGCATTTTTAGTTAAATAGAATATCTCAATTTCTTTATGGAAAATAATGGTAAATATTTTGTGCAAGTTCTTTAAATAAAAGCATTTCATTTTTAATATAATACTGGATTTAAGGAACATTTTATGCATATCTTTAAGATGTATAAAGGAACATTTTATGCATATCTTTAAGATGTATAAAAGTGATACATTTGTAGATTATTGTCAAAATATGAAAGAGTAGAAAAGATGATTAGGATTGATAATGCAGGTTTACCATTTCCTGATAGATATTTAATATTATATATCAATTTTAAAAAAGAAATGGAATCAAATTAATACTATGCAGTACAATAATTTATTATATAAAAAAGAAGATACATTGAACTTTACTAAGTCTAGAATTTATATCTGGGCTAATAATAATAACAATCTCTAGTTAATAAATAATTAATAAAATTACTATACACATATATTTTTAAATCTATTATATGTATAATTTATAACATTACTAAAAAAATAATGAAAAAAATTATAAACTAAATTTTGATTATAAATTATCAGCTCTAAGGCAAATTCCATACATCTTTTAAAACTATTTATTTCACTATATTTCTATTTCTTTATTGTATATAAGCTTATCAACTAATATCCTTTTAAAAATCATTTAATATATTATTTCATTTATTTTTCTTCTTTCCTCTATTATAATTTTGTTCAAACTACATCTGCCTATTGATCAATTTCATTTTTTTATTTTTTTATTATAAAACTTCAACATTCATTTTTTAATCCAAGTACTTTTTCTATATTTTATTAGTAATATTTATTATCTAACCAATAATCTTTCAATTTTTTAAAAATTCACTAGTCTAAATACTTTTTGATGCCTTTTCTTGATTATCAATATTTTTATCTAATAAAGCATTTAATCAGACTGTATAAAGGCATTATAATAGCAGTTTTAACCTAATAATAGAGATGGACATGAGAGCTACAAGTTCTTGAAGCTCAATTTGTCCTTCTGGTGCTTGAATGTCACACGATTTTCAAGTAAATGACCATTCAATTAGATATTATTATTCTAACTTATAGGAGCTTTATTAATGTCTTCAACATTTAACAAATTGTCTTTTTTTTGTTGACAGTCATTTCATATTTCTTATAAATATATATTAAGCAAAACATAAGGCAGAATATTAGTCTTCTGTTTTTTATCTACCCCCCATCTCTTTTTGAAATTAAAACTACCTATTCTAATAATTTATATATATATTCTATATAAATCTTATCTAATTTCAGTCTACTTTTTTTTGTCTCAATTTATTAATCTCATTTTTTCAAAAAAGTATAAACAATATATATATATTTTAAAAAACCTAATATTAAGAAATTCTGTGAGTTACAAGTTTATATCATATTAGCTGTTCCAGCAGCTTTGACTACTTAGTAGAAAATTATCAAAATTTTAAAAACAATTAAATGCCATTAAGCAAAAATCCGACAAAAAAAGAAGAAGAGGGAAATCATGCAAGATTAAATAACAAACCAATTTTCATATTTATATACACAATAGGTCAAGGATAAACAATAAAAGCATAATATTCCTGAATTCTTTGTTTTAGAGTTCTAATACTTATCCTGGTCATTGATTGCAAATTTTAAAATGTAATGTAATTGATAATTAAAATAATTTAAGTAGTATTTACGTGAGATAATAATATGAGTTGTCAATAGCAGTTACAAATGACTATTGAATCACATTTTTATAAAAATGTTGTATGTTAATTAAAATGCTTTTAATTTGAATAGTTTAAATTTTAACCTCTTTATGAAATAGATAAATTAATTAAATTTCATTTTTACAATATCTGCATGTTAAAATTTCTAAGCCATTTTAAAATTTAGATTATCACATGAGAAATCTATTTAAAATAAAATCCTAAGTTGATCAAATTTAGTGGTCTATTGTGATCATAAATTACAATGCAGTTCTCGTGGCTTATATATTTATGTAATATGTCCCTGCAAATAATTAATATTTCAACACATTTTGCAAATAATAAACCATGAATTACGAACAATAGTATCACAAAAATAGAATATTTTACTAAAAAAATTTAACATGGTAGTATGTTTTTCATTTCCCACTCACAAATAAAAAATTAAATACATGGCCTCAGATCACATTCATCAGTGCTGCCTTCTTTTTGCATTTTTATGACATTGTTACATATTCTAATGCAATTTTATATTGCAAATTACCAAAGTTTTTAATACAATTAAGTACCATAAAGGCAAAAATTCATAACCTATAAAATTCTCCACAAAAAAAAAAAAAAAAAAGGGAAAAATAATAAAATTGGCAATCTTCATGAAGATTAAAACAATATTTATTGAATTATAAAGTAACAAACAAACTTATACATTTATATATTAATATAGATAGATAACTTTGAGAAAATAAAGATTCTCCATCTTAAATTTAGTAAAATAATAGAATTTTTAAAAAAATAATTTTTAATAAATATTTTATATGTGTGTGTGTACAACAAAGCATAGGCTTAGCAACAATATGGTTATGATGCCTCATTTATAATGAAGACTATAAATAAACAATATAAAAATATATATTAGGATATAGCTTTTTTGAAGATTAAATAGTTCAATTATAATTTTTCATTATTTTCAGTACAATGAATATGGGCATCTACCTGAATGAATCAAAGCTTGCTTAGAAATTTAATTTACCTTTAAACAAACATATCTCCACGAGTTTTACATTTCAGATTATTTTAGGCTAATGATTAACCACTGAAGCAGGATATACACCTTATATTATTATAAATTCTATATTTTAGTCATATTATCTAATTCATTAAAAAAATAATTTTAATGTTTGGGAAAAGGATAACCAACAATGAGGTAGAAAGACTCTATCATCATCATAATAAATATGCCTTTGAGTATTCCATTTCTATGATTACCAAGAATTGATGTCAATTTTATGGCATCCAATAGTAATAATATTATGAAGACTTAGTCAGTTGAAATTTTAGAAAGAGAAAATAATAAAATATTAAGAAAAAATTAAAAAAGTTAATTTATTAACATATTCTCAGTCAATGCTAAAATAAATTAAAAACTTCAATATAGTATGCTGAATCATAAATAATTTTTAAAAATATGTATTATTTATTAGTTTTAAATGGTATCAAATACAAAATTATTGTTTTTGTTTATTATAATTTTATTTTTAAATTTTAATAAGGTAAAGAGTTTTTTAAAAGTTATGGTATAATTCTAAAATACAGAGATACAAAAATATATTATGAAGATGGCAACTAACTTGGGTTGATTAATATAGAGGTAGAGTATTGGATTCAAAAACTGAAAGTACCTGGATTTATTTCCAGCTAAAAAAAAACTTAAAAAGTATATCACTTTGGTCATTTGAATAAAATTATTGTATTCAACCACCACTTTGGTCCTTCAATGTCACATGATCTTGACTATATAATCACCTTTATTTAAGAATGCAAACTTATTTTAACAAGTATATACATATATTATTTATAACAACTTCATTAAATTGCATTGCTAAAAAGCTCTAATAATTATTTCTAGATTATTGGTGTATGCTCAGTGTGATTTTATTTATATTAGTTATACAAGTTAGCAATTAAATAATTTCAAAACTAAAATCATCAACCATTCCACATGACTGATGAAATATCCAAACTCTCATAAATGAAGCTATTATATATTATAAAAATTTGAAATATTTACATGTAAAATATATTTTAAATTAGACATGCTAAAAATAGTCTATAATAAAAGGTATATTAGAATCAGGCTATAAAAAAAGAGGAGTTGGGTTTTTATAACATCAACAAATATTCAAATAAGAATTCTTATTTCTATAAATGGTATATTCAATTCAGTGGTATCAATATTTAACAAAGAGGTGAATTCTTTTAAATATTTGCAAACTAATTAAACAACGATCGACAATATATATATATATGTAATAATATTATGATTCGATGTCTGTATTTTTAAAGCAATATACGTAATTATATAACTGAATATTTGTGAATACAGTAACTTAATAATTAAAAAATATTTTATCCACTTAGGAGCGCTTTCGATTATCCCAGTAATCTGTGTCAACTAAAGCTTTGAAATGCTAACTTTCCCACAATTCAGTGATCTTAACATTTGCTGCTTGCCTGTTAATCAAGTCATGTTTATATTTGTATATCAGCATAGCTTCCTTTATTTTTCTTTTATTATTTTTTTCAATTTGCAATATTTTTACACTGTTAAAATTGAAGTCAAAACCATAAATACATGATTTATTATGGTCGTAAAAAATAGATGCTGAAATATTATCTACTATGCAATTTTGTTTCAATTTCTGAACACGTTTTAATAATAGCAAATGTTCTTTTTTCCAATGTAGATCTAGATTCACCTATATATCCATTGCCACACCTACATATCCATTTATAAATGACACAATTTTTATTTATAAATGAGGTTTTATCTTTAGAGTTATTTATTAATTTGTTTAATGTAGGAGGTGTGTAAAATGCAACATCACATATATCTTTATAAATTTTCCTTATAAATTTTACTTGATAATTTGAAATATATGGGATTGATATCCATATTTTTTTATTAGCAGGAGAATCAATATTATTATTAAAATTTTTATATTTTGTATTAAACCCTTAGAGACCTCAACAGCCATTTTGAATGTCAAAAAAAAATTACAGGACATATAATTTTAAATAAAATTTCTAATTTATTACAATAAATATAAATATATATACATTTTTAGAAAGTGCAAATATGAAAGAATGTAATAAAGCTGATAAAATAGTCATTATCAAAAAAAAAAAAAAATTAAAAAAGATTTTTTACATTTTTAAACATATTTATTTTTACATTGGTTCACAAATTCTCAATTTTGAAAGGTATAACTTAAAATTACAATATCATAGACAGCTTCATCACATGCGTCTCAAAATGCTGGGAAAAAATGATATATAATGTCTTACCGGAAATAATTTTTCTATGCAAAAATTACAAAAACAGTGTGATTGGTAAGTTCCATTTTTACTAGCCACCCCACATGTTCTACTTTTATAACAGAGTATATGTTAGAAATGTTTGGTTGTCCTTGCATGCAGGTATCTGTTAGAAATGTTTGGTTTTTAGTGGGGAAAAAAATAACAGAAATAATTTACAAGATGTTGAGGACTTTAGTAAATTATATAGTAATGTATAGTATAGTATAATATTATTATATATTACTTTTATTATATTATATTAGTAATAAATGTGGTTTTATTTTCTCCTTATTTGTAATAATAGAAATACTTGATTGTAAATTAGAGAAAAAATCTAGTTTAACAATAATAATAATAAATTTTGGCTGAACGTTTTCGAGGAACCATGCCTCATATTCATAGCCTTCTTGAAAAATGTAATAAATATATGTAAATTAGAATATTCAAATGAGTTACTGTTATGTAGCCCATTTTTTTGAAATGTCGAAGCACGTGTCTCTTCTATTGATTGCATGGATGTCTTTGTTGATGTAGAATGCCTCTTTTATTTTTCTCCTGTAGTCATTTGGTTCTGAGCATAAAATAACGGGGTTGGTGGGTATGAAGTTGTGGCCTGATTGTTTAGTGTGTTCAAAAAACGCAGAAGATGTGCTGCTGTTCACTTGGGCTCTGTTGTAGGTGTACCGATGTTGAGCCAATCTGGTGTTAACTGTGGCTCTTCCGATCCCATAATATGTGGCGTGGCATCCGGCCTGGGGGCAGGCAATAGAGTATACCACGTGTGGGGTGAGCGCTGGATCGATATAGTCCTTGGAGTTATTAATCAATCTGTTGGAGTTGGGTGGTGTTCTGAATATTATGCTGAATTTGTTGTTTAAGGTTTTCATTAGTTTGCTGGATATTTTAGGGATATAGGGAACCGTTATTCTGGGCAGATTGGTGCGAGGTAATTTATCATTTATTGTGCTATTGAATTTCATGACTTTTCTCCTAATGGTTTTGTATTTGAATCCTGCTGCTAATAGGTCTTTAATGTAATTGTTTGTATTTTCCTTCCTATGCGCTAGTATTTACACAAATGATAGTTTCTAAACATAAATGCTTTGAGACCTGCGAATTTGTGCGATGCGGGTGATTTAGAGTTAGGATGGATGCAGCTTCGGATTTCGAATGGTTTAACAATCATTTTGTAGTCTATTGAGTGGCGGTTTCTTGATAAGGAAAGGTCGAGATATTTGAGTTCATTATTGTTTTCATATGTGATAGAGAAAGATAGTTTAGTTGTACTTTGTAAATCGTGTTGTATATTTAAAATATTATTTTTAGATGTTATAACGAAAATATCGTCTACATATCGTATATATGTAAAGTCTGGGTTAGTGTTGAAATATTTTGGAATGATGGATTGCTCATATTTGTTTAAATATATGCTGGATAATACGCCACTAATAGGGAGGCCCATGGGCCAACCATCTTGCATTGTGTACCATTTATCTTCGAAAAGAGTGAAAATATGGGAGTCAAGCCATGTCAGGAAAGGCATAATGAATTTAATTCTCTCATTAGGGCCAGATATTCGTAGTAGCTCTTCCTGTATAATTTGGATGGATGCTTTTCTATTGATTGATCCATATAATTCCTTCACATCCATCGTGGCCATAACAGAGCTATGAGAGATTTGTGTGTTTTAATTTTGGAAATGAATTGAAAAGATGAGTTTATTGTATAAGAGCCGAAATTAAGGCAGTCTATTATTAATTGATTGACTAATTTGGCAGTGTCGAAATAATGCACACCAGCGAAATCCATCATTAATCTAAGCGGTTCGCCTGGTTTATGTAGTTTTGAATTTGCAAACATTCGGGGAGGTCTCGTGGCAGATGGATAAATCCTATAATATTCGGATTTAGTGATCCCTTTGTCCTTGAAAGTCCAAGCACACTATTAATGAATTTATCACGGTCTTGTTTAATGTTAAAAGTGTTATCATGTACTAACTTTAATATTTTAATTTGATCTTGCATTTTATTTTTTGTAATCAGTGTTATTTAATAAAAAAAGCGTTGCCTTTGTCTTCTTTGAGACAAATGATGTTGTGTGTTTTGAAATATTGTTTCGTATTTAATATGCTTTTATTCCATGCTTTGTCTTCTTTATCATTGAGATTGTTGTTTAGTAGTTTAGCTATATCGGTGATGATAGCGTCTCTTTGTGTGTTATTAATGAGAGATGCTTCGATGTCCGCTATTAGTTCGCGCTTAGGGGATGTCCAACTTCCTCCTACGTATTTAGGTCCGAGGGATAAAATTTTGAAAAATGGTGTGTGACCTAAAATGTGTATTCTTTTCAACTAAATAAAATGTACTCAAAAAATAAATATCAAGCAAAAATTTCTCCAAGATAAAATGAACAAGAAAAATCAATAAATATCAAAATAAACAAATTTATTATGAGCACTGATTATATATGTGTGTGGAAGATGAAATATGAGAGTGGATGTCTCAGTATATGAGTGTGGATGTGCATGTTTTTATATTATTCAAATGTATTGTCTAAAATTCTATCGTATATATATATATATTGTTTTCTATATGTATATATCAAATTCTATCGTATATATATTCTTTTTTGCATATATATATATATTTCTATTGTATATATATTGTTTTGTATGGGTATATATATAATAGAGTTATAAACTAGGTGAGAAAAATAATTCAAAAAAACGTTTTTATATTATTTCACCTGTATTATATCATATATATATAAAAGTAATAAAAAGTAGCTCATAAAACAAATTGAGGTAAAAAAATTTCAATTTTCAAATGTGCTTTTTATCTGAAAGTTTATCGTTTTTATAAAAAGTGTTCTAAAACTAGGTCAAAAATATTAAGATAAACATTTTTATATTATTTCACCTGTATTATATCATATATATATATATTACTTTTAATTGTATTTAATTATAGAAAACAATAATAATAAAAAAAATAATAAAATGAGTACTCACAGAATCCTGTCTAAATGTTAGCATCAGTTTCAAATTTGAATCCAATTATGAAGGCATCAAAAGTCATTATTATTAAAAATAATTTGAACAGTAATCCTTATATGTTTTTGATATAATCTTTTTTTTATTTTTAAGCTTTAACCTTATTTTTACAAAAAAATTTATTTCTACTAAGAGGGCTTATAAAAGCCCTTACGTAATTGAACGTAATTATTACACCGCAAAACAAGTTCAATGGACCGTGAATCATGTTTATGGTCATTAAATCTAAAAAACAAGAGAAATAAAAAAATTAAAAATTGTATTTTACAAAAACTTTCATAAAAAATTCAAATTTTATCGTAAAAATAAAAGTTATAGCTCATTTTAACCATAACAAGATTGCGGATCTAATGGTCTGAGAATCGTAAGTGTACTACTTACTGATTCCGCGCAAACTCAGTTGAAAGTCTAAATTTTTGTTCAGGGGCTTGCAGGGGCACTTCGGGCTCAAGGGGTTAAAATCTCTAATAACATTATATATGTGATTATAACTGTAGCCAACATTTAATAATTCATTCAAATATATTTCAATATTTTTGTCTTTATCTGATGAATATTTGCAAAGACTATTATTTCTAAATAAGGACTTCAAACCTGCCATTTTGTGTGACATTGGCACTTTGGATTTATATGGAATATAACCTCTTTTTACTATTGGTTTAATGGTCATACAGTAATCCAGCATGCATTGATTTTGTTATTTTAAGATCAAGAAACTGAACGCACATTAAATCTTCATGTTTTTATCCATCTTAGGCCTTTCAAACAATTTAATTCCTTAAATAACTCATTAATTGTATTTGGTTTACCACATACAAAAACATCATCAACATATCTATAATATGCAGTAATATTTTTTTGATAATATTCCTTTTTCAAAATATTTTCTTCATATGTAGAAATTATAAAATTACATATTTGAGCAATAGTAGGTAATCCCCTGGGCCATCCGTTACACATTTTATAAAAATCCTTATTAAAAACTGCATAAATATTTTTATCAATAAAATTTAATGTTTCAATTATAAACTTTATTATTTTCATGTTAACATTTTTTAAACTTAATGTGTTGGAAATAATTTCGATAGATGACAATCGATCAATTGATCCATACATTTCACTAACATCTAGAGTACATATAACGTTATTAACATCGATCTTAACATTATGGATTTTATTAACAAAATCAAATGAAGAACTTACTGTATATTTACCAAAATCAAGAGTTTCTTGTAGCATTTTCTCAATTAAACAAGTTTCATAATAAAACGCCCCTCCAAAATCAATCATTAAATGCAATGGTTCATTTTTTTATGCAGTTTTATATTTGAAAAAATCGTAGAACATATTGCAGCAGAAGGGTAAATTTTATAATAAATACTAATATCAATCGCTTTATTTTTGGCTTTTTTTAAAATGTTATAAATTGGATAGGTAAATTTTCTATATTTACTTTATCCACTTTCATAAAGTTAAGATTCTTCATTTGAGTAATTACTTTGTCTTTATAATCAGATTTTAATAACAAACACATCCTAAGATCTTTGTCCTCTTTTACACAAATTAAATTATTCGCAGATGTAAATTTTTTAAATTTAGATATTTGTACGTTCGAATCGTAATCCGTTTTATAATTAAACTTTTTTTCTTTTACTTTTTTTACTAAATTATTACAAACTTTTAAATCAGATTTAATTCTACTTAATGAATTTTCAACTGAAGATTTCAATTCTAGATCACTGTCTTCCCACTGACCGCCAACATATTTTGCACCAAGATTCAAAATGTTTTTGTTGAAAATCGAGATCCATATACGACAAATTAACGTAATTATCTTGAGATTGACTTTTAAGGCTCTTATAATACAAAAAGTTTATTTTTTTATCAAATTTCGTACACATTTTTTCATAATATTGATTAAATAACATTTGACAGTTACTTTTAAAATTAAACCCATCATCTCGGTTATTTAAGTCAATTAAATAATTTAAACTTTTTAAATATTGCCTTTTATCAAATATTAAACGTTTGCATGTGGAAATTACACTTCGTAATACAATCATTGTCATATAATAAATAGTATATATATATAATATCAATAATTAAACAATTTTTTATTTTGATAAGAATGGGAATTTTGAATTGCAAAACTAGACATAAAATATTTCATCATGAATGTACTTTATGGAAGTATTAAATTCTTTGTAGAAAGGTAAATTGGAATACTTAGGAAATAAGATATAATTAAATGAAAATTTATTCATCAGTGATAGCACTTGCTACTGTTTGTCATTCCAGTGACATAATTTAGTTTAACATTTCAAATTGTGAGTTGCATCATGAATCATTAAGCAAAGCATGAAGTTGAAATGTTAAATTAAATTAAGTGATTGAATTCTTTTGAGATGTAAGTCTATAAAAAAAATGGCAAAAGATTAATGAATGCAATAAGATGATATATTGAGATATTTTACATAGAGTATTTTAATCTTGTAAATTCAATAATGTACAAATAATTTCACAATTTTTTTAAATCAGCATTTGTTATTTATCTTCTACTGATATTTAGAATGTTTGATTAGAAATGACAATAATATTTTTATGTGATATAATTTTATAATAAAATCATTTAAATACATTTTAAAAGAATTTAATCCATTAACATATACACAAATATGTCCACATATGTACAGATCTACGTATACATTTAAACTGTTTATCCATACTATATTCCAATTTTATGTACCAAATTTTTTACTTTGAATTTGTATATTATAAACATTTTTTTAATACATTAAAGTAATATACATGTTTATATAATTAGAAGGGATTTGTACTCAGACTTTCAAGCTACCTACAGCTATTCACTCCATACTATACAACCGATGCACATGTCCACATACATGTGAGTAAAATAAATGATCTCCAATATATGTACATCAGTTGGCCCAGATCATCATCTTCCACACACATATATAACCACTGCTCAGTTTATATTGACAGAAAATCTTCACACTTTAATAGACAGGCTTCAATAATCTCCACACTTCAATTCTTCAGCCACCATATCATTGAAAATCTGATGACGGAATGCTCAAAGTCCTTGTTGATGCCAATATATTGTCATACCCATGTTGACTTTAAATCATTCTAAGCCCTCATGCATAGGACCTTAATATGACCATTTAAATACATAGAAGAGGGATGGGCAGAATACAACACACATACATATATATACACATACTTAAAATAAACTAGAAAACCATATAACATAAATTAATTTATTTATTCTATTGAAATTTAAACTATTCACTGGAATATATATTTCTTATATATCTCTTATAATTTGACTACATAGACATACAAAGTAAACAAACATTTATAAATATAAATACTCATTAACATATATATATATAAGTATACACATTACACATAAATATATAATATTGGCATAATCATACATAAATTCTTTTATTTAAATAAATAATAATACTTTAAATATCTTTATAATTTTTTTAGTGTATTTATATATATTAATTTTTATTTTCACTTGTTAATAAATTAATTTTTTAAAATTTATATTCTAAACTTTTTAGGGGGAAAAAAAATTAAAACATTTCTTTTCTACTTTATTTAGCTGACAGTTTATATTTAAATTTCAATATTTTGTTAATATTTTCTCTAGGATATTTTTGTGCAAACTATATTTATTAAAAGGTCAATTTTGGTCAATGCCATGACTTTTAATTTATCGAATTTCCCTTCCGATGCAAATTTACCATTCACCATGATGAAGAGAAAAATATTTTTTAACAAACATATTACAAGAGACATTTGCAAAACATTAAAACAGGAACCGAAAATTGTGTTGACTTAAATATTATATTTTTTGCACTTTATATATACTGGGAATTTACATGTAAACAGGGATTATATAAGTAAAGATTTGTCTATATATCTGTTATTAATATCTTATCCATATACATTTGTAAATAAGTTTTAATAATAATAATAATATACAAAACAGAAAAATATTTCCTCTTCACTTTATATTATTAGTTTTTTCATAAACGTTTAAAAACAGAGATGAAATTTAGATTCTTGAAATATATATATTATTGCATTATTTGTAACTTCTTAAATTAATAAATCAATTTTAAATTATAAAAAGAAAAATGATTAGACATGTTCTTAGACCTAGAGATATAATCATATTAAAAAATTTATAAAAGAAAAAAAAAGGAAAAAATAGACTTAAAACAAAAGGAATGAAAATTTCAAGAACAAAGCAAGAGACAGAGAGGCTTTGAGAAAATAATAAGAAATGATTTGTGAAACATGATCAAAAAAAAATAATAATAATAATGATGAAAATTGTTCAAATGTAAATTATTTAGATACTAAAGAATAAAACAAGGATGGAAAACAAAAATTTTTTATCACTAGGCAATAGATTAGACTGGTTAACATTTTCTTCTATACTAATGTCTGTGCCCTCATAAGTGAACTTTTTTAAAGCTCTTTTATACAATATATATATATTCACACATTATTGTCAATAAAATTGTCATTAATAAAAAATAATGCAAATGAAATGAAACTCAATAAATACTTAGAATAGCATATAAATAAAATAATTTATTATCCAACAATAAAAAATATAATTAACATATAATTTCTGTAGTGTGCAATACAATCAAATAAATGATACAGCAAGAGATTCTTAATTTATGTGAAGAAAAAAAAAGATTCATCAAAAGAAAATGTTGGTATTTGCCTTGCAGAAAAATGAACACAATTTCAAGATTAAAAATGAACACACACTGCAAAACTTCAGTAATGTACAATAGAATGATCATTTACTCGGAATGTCTAAGAAAGATAATATATAAATGTAATAATTATCTATATTTATTAGAGAAACATCATTCTTTCAGATAATAGCTAAATCAGCTTTGTGATCAGGTTGACAAGTTCAGTTCTCCATTCACATTAAGAATATTTATTATTGACATCATCTGTAGAATATCCACACTAATTTGTGATTTTGCCATTGCGTGATAATAAATGATCTGGTACAAACTGATATTTATCTGTTTTAAGTTTCTGAAATAGTTGCCAATATCTTCCTGAAATCATTTTTGCTAAATGTGACCAATTATTTTTGCATCCAAATGCTTAAGAATTGTGATTTGAAATATCAATAACTTAGCTATTTGCAGAGTTATGATCATATCTCTTTAAAATATATTTCTGAAACAAGATTAATGAAAGTTTACTCATTTTTGTCACCTAAAATATTATAATACTGAATTCTCTACAATATTGCTTCACTTAATACAAAATATGATCTACTAGAAATTTCCTTAGACTTTTTTTGTTTACAACTCATATTTAATTGGCCATTAATGATAATGATTCTAAAATCTTAACCTAGTAAAAGGTATTTGATGATTTGCATAGTTCTATGTTGATTCTATCTAATTGGAACAATTTTCATGTTGAGCACTTTATATTACTTGATTAAAAATTTAGCTTATTACAAATATTCTGTATTTTTGATTTTATAATTTTTTGAATCATTATACTAAATAGATGTAGGATCATCACACACATATGTATTTTAATGAATACAATTTCATTGTTTAATGTTGCAGCTTTAAATACATATTTTATAAACAATTGCCTTATACTTATGGAACAAAAAAAAAACCTAGTGATAATTTAGACTCAGCACCTACAATAGCCATATCTTATTATTTATTTATTTTTGTATTCATAGTTAATGCAATGTACTCATCTGATCAATCTATATTAATTTAACACTATTATCTTCAATTTACTTTTTATTTACTGACCAATATTAGATGATTATTGGTTATAAACCAGCTGCTTGAAGAAAAAGTCAAACCTGCTTTTGACTAAAAAAAAACTTCCCAGATTTATTAACAACTATACACTTCGCCTCTTTTGAAATAAACTTTGTAAATATATGTTGTATATATATATATGCGAGTTATTTGAAATATTCTATTTTTACTTAGAATAATTATTAAATAAAAGTAGTTTATTTTGAATTCAACAACAAAATAGTAACTTTTACAATTATTACGGTAGTTAATAAAAAACATATTTATCCTCATTCAAAGTCAACAAACAAGTTTTTATTTAATTTTAAATTACTTAAAGAATTGGTTTTTCTAATAACCATTTTATCAACCATATTTATTTGAACAAGTTCTTCAGAA
The DNA here is from genome assembly GCA_028023455.1 of Epiperipatus broadwayi. Classification (NCBI taxonomy): domain Eukaryota; kingdom Metazoa; phylum Onychophora; class Udeonychophora; order Euonychophora; family Peripatidae; genus Epiperipatus; species Epiperipatus broadwayi. The sequence continues at coordinate 4,192,616 of JAQFVV010000053.1, read as the reverse complement.
AAGAAAATTGATAAGATAAATTGTTTTTAAGATATGAAATTCAAGGATTTATGTAAATTAAATCAAAAGCAGTTTTAAGTTATTATTTTCTTTATTTAAATATATTTTGTGTGTTTGCACATATATGGGGAGGAGTTCAATTACGTAAATACACAATTATATATTTTTGCATATATATATTGATACTTCTATTATTTATAATAATTCTTAAAACATGCTAATATAATTTCATTATTATTTATTATATAAGAATCAATACCGTTAAGAATGACTTCAATAAAAATGGACAAATATATGTATATATTCTGATAAAGTTATCAAAGACTTTTAAATATTTATTACTGTATCAGATAGAAGTTAAAAGTTGTTGACTCACTTTTGCAGACAAATAAATTCTTAAATTATTACCGCACTGTGTTCTTGCGGTTGAACATCATTTGGTTTCATGAGTAAATTAAAAAAATAAAGATTCTGTAGTAATAAATTTGTGACACTTCAGTGACTTAACATTTGCAATCTCAATTTCCATACATGATCATAAAATAAAATATTGAAAAATGTTTTTTTTTTTTTTTTTAAATTTGAAAATTAATTTTTATATTTACTAATATGCATTAACAAGCAAGTTCAATTTTATAAAAGGAATTCAATATTTGAAGTGAATGCTTGGATTTTTGCCAATTAATGTTTTATAAATATTGCATTTACCCAGTGCAGTTTAACACGGGCATAAGAATACATTGCTCATATATCACACTCTCTTAAACTACAACCCATCTGACTATTATTATAATGCCACTTTAAAGATTATTAATAGAATAAATTTAATTGAAATAAACCTTAAGATTAGATGGATAAAAAATATTTATATTTCTAACTATACTTTTAATAATGCTAAAGCATATATACACAAAAAATCTGTGCTATTTCGATAATATCATTAAAAAAAAGAATTTATAAAGACTAATTGAAAGGCAAAAGAGATTTTTATTTCAATATAAACTCCAATTTCTCAATACCAATGTGTTCTGTTTTAATATAAAGCTCTAAGACAGCAACCAAAATTGCAATTAAAAAAATCCCACAATCATTCAAATAGCAAAGCTCTAAGACAGCAACCAAAATTGCAATTAAAAAAATCCCACAATCATTCAAATAGCACAATATTTTTTTTCAAATATAGTGCTATTTGAATGATTGTAGATTTTTTTTGGTACTCATCTTATAGCTAAAGACGTCATTCTATGGCGCGGTTTTCGCGCCAAAACACATTAAAATGCTGTTTCCGTGGCCGACACGTTCGAACCCGCGTTTTCTACAACTTTTTTGTTGTGCTACAGAATGCAGGCCGCTATGTCGCGTCACAGTACAGCATGTATGTCGCTAAGCAGCAATTACATTTTACGAATTTGCACAATTTATAAAATAATTACGGCTTGATGAGAGAGTTTGTATTTGAATTGTATTGAAATGTTGTTTTCATTGGATTTTTTTTTATTTTAAACTATTGAAATGTTCAGATGTTTTAAAACAATAATTATAAGACTTTTTACAACATACTGTATTGAACTTTTATTTGAGTAAATGTTAAATATCTATGTTTTTATTGAGTTGCAATTAGGTAATGTGTCAAGTAACATACAGTTAGTAACATTCACGAGACAAAGAAGATTCTACCGTCAGTATATTTTTGAAGTAAAAAAGAGCGGTACGAGAAAAATATCCAGTAAGAAAAGTCCAAATGTACAGGTTTTTTTGTAAATTTAATAAAAAGCAAATATTATAAACATGTTTAATAAGTAAAGAAGACATTTCTTTGTTGTTTAAAAAAGTTTGAGTTTCTTCTGTCAGAGTACGCTTACGATTTTGAATTTTTTTATTTTAGCGTTACAAACAAACAGAACACTAACCCTAAACCTAACCTAACTCTAAAACTAACCCTAAATCTAACCGTAACAACTTTTACTTTTATTACGATTATAATTTTTTAGTTAAACAACAACAAAAAAAGTCGTAACACAAGTAAAAAAATAACCGATAGAAAATTGATAAAAAAAAAGCCGTAACACAAATAAAAAAACAACCGATAGAAAATTGATAAAAAAAAAAGCCGTAACACAAGTAAAAAAAATATCCGATAGAAAATTAATAAAAAAAAGCTGTAACACAATTTAAAAAGTATACGATATAAAAAACACGAATCAAATTGTAATTTGTTGATTTTATTTTACATTTATTATTATCATTTAAATTGTAAAATTGATAAAAAAAAAGCCGTAACACAAGTAAAAAAAATATCCGATAGAAAATTAATAAAAAAAAAAGCCGTAACACAATTTAAAAAGTATACGATATAAAAAACACGAATCAAATTGTAATATGTTGATTTTATTTTACATTTATTATTATCATTTAAATGGTATACGTTAATAAAAAATAATATTTAAAAAAGACGATTTTGCTTTGTTTTTATTTTCGCATTACAAAAAAGCACAGACAAATTATTAAAATCAACGGCCCGTGAATGTTCATATTTTATAGTTTTAGCGTGAAAACAACACCATCCTACGGCGTCTTTATCTATAATACAAGCACCTTTTTTTCAGTTAGTAAATACTATCTTAACTTTCAAGATAGAAACAGCAACTTTAGCTAATAATTTTTATTAGTAACTCATTAGACTTGAGATTATCCAATAATGAATACTATTTAGTGCAATTTTCATTACACCACTCTCACGCAAGGTAGAGAATGTTTTCTATCCACTTTAACATCTTGTGGAGGGATGTAATCATAAACAAATGACCAAAGATATGTTAAAAAGATCTCCAAGATGCACATTTCGTGCTGAACCAGTACTCATCAGTTGGCCCAGCCACAATCTCTTGCACATATTTATCATTGTTCAGTATATATATATATAGCAAATTACTACAGTTTAATTGATACGTCAAATGTGCAGCTCTCACAACTTTAACACAAATCACTTATTGAAAGTTATTAGTCACTCATTAGACTTGAGATTATTCAATAATGAATATCTTGGGGATCACAGATCTTTTTCACATATCTTTGAACATATGTTTATGATTACATTCCCCCACAAGATATTAAAAGTGGATAGAACACATTCCCTACCTTGTGTGAGTGATGTAATAAAAATTACACTACAGAAATATTATTCATTATTGGATAATCTCAAGTCTAATAAGTGACTAATAAAAATTATTAATATATTTTCAATAAATGATTTGTGTTAAAGTTATGAGGACTACATTTTTGTCACATCAATTAATCTGTAGTCATTTGCTATCTATCTATATAATGAACAATAATAAAGATATAAGTAAGAGATTGTAGTCTGGGCCAACTGATAAGTGCCATTTAAGCACAAAATGTGCATCTTGGATATCATAGACCTTTTTCATGCCTTTGATCATATATTTATGATTACATTCCTCCACATAGTGTTAAAAGTGGATAGAAAACATTCCCTACCTTGTGTGAGTGGTATAATGAAAATTACATTACAAAAATATTATTCATAATTAGCAACTTGTGCTATCTTAAAGATAATCCATCCAAAAATGTTGATATTAAAGATATAATAACACACACATATATGAAAACAAAGAATGACCACGACATACCAGATTCAAAAATAAAATAATAACTTTAGTATTCCAAATAGTTGGTATGGCGGTGGGATGGTCCTTTAATGTAAAATAAATAAATAAATAAATAGAAAAATCAATTGTATGTAATATTGCAGTCTGAATTAATGCAGTAATCTTTAATAAAACCATAGTTTTCTCAAAGTAATAAAAATTTAAAAAATTATGAATTATATAAATGTATTTATATATATAAAACTATACATTTTACACTATTGTTGTTTTTTTTTTTTAAATGTTTTATTGAAAAGGACTACATATGGAAAAAATATTTGTTTATAAATAAATTATGATAATTATCTGAGAGTATTAATTATTGTATACAAATGATTCATTTTACTTCTTTGGAGAAATATTGGGAGACTTTTATCATACAGTGGGATACTTAAAAACTACTATTTGTTATTATAGAAATACAGATATTAACAGATCAATAAGTGGTAAATTCCATGAAATAAGGGAAAACATTAAATTAAATAACTAATGTTAAAAGAGAATTACACAAAATCTAATCAGAACAAATAGCAGGCGGAACAAACAACAATAAAATAATGTCCTTAAACAAAAATAATAAATATTGTGCAAGAGGATAATTGAAAAATCAAATGCCTGATCAAAGAATAAATGATGACAGACTACTTGTCTGTAATTTAAATGATAAAAGATTTGAATTCATTAGTAAAAAATATTAACTAAAAATTTCTGAAAATCTAAATATAAAATACTAACTTTTTTGGAAATAATAATTGAAAAAACATAAAAACTATACGATATTGAACAAACTAAAAATTACGATTTAAAAAAAATAATGAAGTCATAAAATAAGGATAGCTGAAATCACCATCATTATTAATAATATGATTCAACTTGAAAAAAAAAACGATTTATTGATCAGGAATTCATAAGAAATTTGAAGCTATCAACCATGAACTATGAGCTTAAGAATTTGCCACTTACTATATTAACTACTTTGTTTTTTTCCATTTTTTTTTAAATGTGTATATACTTTTATCCTTATTTTCACAAGATTTCTTTTTTTAAATTTGCATCTTTTTTAAAAATATATATATATATTATCACAATAATTTTCTCTTGTTATGATTGCCTAGCAATCCCATCATAATATTTAACCATTATCTAGTCATTGCATGATGGACTTTCAGTTTCGCCAATCTGTAGCCTTTCTTCTATTTTTATATCAACAACCGTCCTTATCAATCTATACATTTCATACTCGTTTCTTCTTCAGCCTTTTGCAATCTCTTGAAATCCAGTTTAAGATTTCAACTACCCATCTATTCGCAACATACACATCATACTTCACTGTATAATCCCAAATCTCTATATTACTCTTTAAGTGTCTATGTCTCTGACCCATAAATAAGCATAAATTAAGACACATTTATTATTATTTTTCATTTCAAACACATATATTTTATTATGAAATAATTTATTCCCAAAGCGCTCCATCTATGTTTAATTCTACAATTAATTTCATTCATTATATCTATATTAATAATCTAAATATTTGCAGTTGTTGACTTTTTTCTAATTCATTACCATTAATCTTCATTTTCCTCTTATTTCCTTGCTTTCATTTGATAGTTCTTATATTTATTGAAGCAAATTCATCATTTGAAAAATATAGGTTTAAAAAATTTCCATTTATTTCTGTTGGCTTAGTATCTCATTTTAACTCATAAAATTATTTATGTAAAACTGCTGCAAAAAATTTAACAGATGGGCAATCATTCTGTCATGAATGCTAATCTTAATTGACCCATGTAAATTTAACCACTACTGTTAAGATTTTGATATCTATTCTTCAAAATTTGACAATAACTTAATGTGTATATTTTGATATTCTAAAATTTTGTGACCTACATACTTCTAGAGACAAATGCCCTTTCATAATATATAAATTCACTGTAAAATACCAAATCATATTTGCTATTAAACTGTGCTATGATTACTTTTAATACAGCTTACTTTTTCCATTTATTTCAGTCCAAAGTTATTTGCAATCAAATTGCAAATAGTCTTGGCAAAGACCTTATATAGAAATATAGGTCTGCAATTTCTAATACATTAATTTTCAACTCATTCCAATTATCTGGAATATCTTTCTCTTTTAGATATTAGCTATATAACTTGACAAATTTTTTTTTATTTCATCACCTACTTCTTATAAGATAGCAATAAATCATTTCATAAAATTTTTCCATTCCTCATAGATTTAATTGCATATTTTAACTCATTTAAAATAGTATTTCAAAAAATGAGGAGTATATTGTTTTCTTATATATTATTTTATAATTTCTTGTAAAACTACTTTACACAATTTCTGATATCTGTTTTTAGTAATAATGCAATCTTTTCTTCCTAGCTTTCCTTACCAACTCAGCTATATTTTCTCATATCATCATTAATTCTTTTTCATATCATTTTATAAAATTTCAGATATTAGATTCTTCTATATGGATTTTTTAAATATAATGTTGGATATTGTCAGTGATGATGTCAGGCTACTGATGGACTCCACAAGTGACGGATGGAAGCTAACTGTGAATAACAACCAGTGCTCAACTAAGAGTTCCTATACTTTGCAGGGTAGGATGTTGATTCATTAAAGACTAGGTACTGTTTCCAATATAAATATTTTCTGTCTCTCTCTTTTCCTTTTTCAGTCATTTAAGTTATTATTAGGCCTGGTTGTCATGAGCCTTTCATGCCATTGGATATCTTTTAATTGTGATAATGGGATTGTTTGTTTGTACAATAATATTTCAATTCTTTAACTAGGTACACTGACATTTTTGACTCCAATATTCTTTTTTTTCTTCTCCCTTTTTTTATTTTTAGCTCAAACCCTTGAGAATTAAGAAAATAATGATGAGGGGCAAACTTTGTAGGCTGAAAGTCCTTAGTTTGTTATCTTTATTCAAGGTAGTACAATCACAAGTCTGTTTAGAACTGGTTTAATGAAACAGGAAATTCAAATGGAAAAAAGTAATATTTGTCAAGTATTGGTGGCCTAGCAGTTAGCATAGCTGCCTTCCAAGCAGCTGGCCCAGGTTCGCTTCCCGGTCAACGCTTTGAGATATGAAAAAAAAGATTAATATTTAGGGTTCCCAAATTAACACAAAAGTTGAAGAACCTAGAAAATGTGCTATAAAAATCACCTGTCTCACATAGTCTGGTTAAGTTGTTTATGCCTGATGAATTAATCATATCAGTGGCAAAGAACAAGAAGGAATATCAGTAATAGTGGCGAAACAAAAGGCACTACTAATACTAAAAATAAGTATTATAAATCTTTTTTTTCTTCTAAATATAGATACATAGAATGTGCAAAATTTACTTGTTACAAACTCAAGATTAGAATGAAGGATTGCACTTGTGGCTAAGAAACTGTCAATAATTAAGATCAATATAGTCACTCTTAGTGAAACTAGTATCCTAAACACAAGAAGAACACATGGATGGTTAAGAGTTTTTTTGAAAAGGCAAGCCAGTCAGTGAACACAGAATGCATGATGTTGGATTTGTTGTAAAATCTAAGTTAGTGAATTCTTGGAATTCCTTATTGTATCAATGAAAGACTAATGATCTTAAAACTCACCTTGCAATAATGATACTAGTACTCACTTTATTAATTCCTATAAACTTTAGACTCAGTGAAATTCAGAGAAGGAAAGCTTTTATTCTTTGTTGAAATATCATTGATTCTTTTTTTTTTTCTTGGAGACTAATTTAATGTACTTTGGTAAAAATAGTTGATTTTGGCCAAAGGTTTTAAAATAATAGTAATTGGGACTGTAAATTCAAATGGTTATTATTGAATTCATGCACAACACATGAACTGATTATCACAAACACCTTATTTACACAGAAAAACTTCTATAAAGGAACATACATCCACTACTCAAAACAATGACATTAAATAGATACAATATAGTTAGGAGTCAGAATGCAAGAGAAGTTATGGTCAGATCATAGTTTAATATGCTCCAAGATTACAATAATGATTGCTTTAAAACAAGAAAACTGATGTTCGTTCTTTAAAAGAAATCTATTTTATATATTAAATTTCAAGTTTGAAATATTAAAATTGCTAATTTGGATCTTCAGGACTATCATATTATTAAAGCATATAAATGTCTTAAGGAGTGTGTTATGGATACAAGTAAATCTATACTTGGGTTCGCTAAAAAGAAGAATCATGGTTGGTTTTCTAATATAATGTGTCATTTTCTGCTTGGCAAAATAAGATTGAATATGGAACTTCATAATAAATATAAAGATCTGAAGGCAGAAATTCAATGACTGACAAAAAAAACTCAAAAATGATTGGTGGATTAAAACTGAAAGGAAGATACAGACATTTTCCAGTCATGATCATTCTACATCTTTTTTTGATGCATTGAAAGCAACATATGGTCCTGAGAAGTAGTATTGCAGTCCTATTAAATCCAGCAATGATATTCTCTTATAAGATGGCAATGATATTTTGAACAGGTCATACAACAATTGCGATGATAATGATATATCTATTTTATATACTCATTTAGATTAGGATAAAGATATCCAGCTTAATGAAGTCAAAACAGCTTTTGTAATCATAAAAATTGAAAGTCTGCATGAAATATCTGAAGAATTTTTAAAAAATGATAGGTTTCAAAAATATTGGAATTTTTTTAGAAATAACTGAATCCATGAATTGTGCCACCCAATCTTAAGACTACTTTTATTGTTCCAATTTTTTAAAAGAAAATAGACAAGATTGCAATAATTATATCATGGAATATCATTATTATCTCTACAGCAAAGGTATTTTGAACAATTTTGGTGAATAGGCTGTTTCCAGTTACAGATAAATGGTTATCAAAGCCATAATGTGGGTTTAAAGACTCTAAAAAGATTATAGATATGATTTTTGTTGCCAAGCAAATGCAAGAAAAATATTGGGAACAAATGAATTATTTATTTATATATTGTTTTTATTGATTTGATCAAGACATTTGACTCAGTTAATAATATAAGTTTATGGTATTACATGAAATTGGTTGTCCACCAAAATTTATTCATATTATACAACTTCTACATAATGGGGGAAAGAAAATGTTATTACTAGAGGTGGAAAATATGAAGCATTTGAAGTGAAAACTGGTGTTATACAAAGATAGATACTTGCTGCAACATTGTTTTCAATTTTTATGAGTGATTTTTGGAATAGTTTATAGATAACTTAATCAAACAGGGATCAGGATATGATACAGGTTTGATGGTGCAATTTTTAATTTGAATTAATTAAAAACAAAAATAAAAAATTTAACATCTTGATTTACAATATGCTGATGATTGTGCTACTTTTGCCAATTCAAAAGATGATTTATAGATGTCCTTAATATTGTGAATGCAACTTATAAAGATCTTTGATTTCATTATCAATCAGTGATAGAAAACGTAAATCAGTTTAAATACCTTGGTAGTTCTATAACTAGAAAGATGGACTTAGATGCTGAGATCCAATACAGACTCCAGTGTGTTGCTAACTTAATAGATAGATTTCATCACAAGGAAATAATTACTTCAATTAAGTTAATTGTATATAGATCTGTTGTTTTATCTAATTTATTGTATGGAAAGTGAAACAGACTCCTTTCGACACAATATAAAGATAATGATAAGTTTCATTTAAGGATGCTCTGTAAAATCTAAAAAATACAATGGTTAGATCATAAAATCAGTCAATATATATACTTCAGCTTGATGGATGTGATACTATGGAGTTCACTATTGTAAAATCATACCTTCTTGCAATGACAAATAAAATGAACATTGCAAATTTCCTAAAAGGGTGTCTTATGGTAAACTTGAGCATAGGTTTTGTAGGAAATAAACCTTAGTTATATTATAAGGATTATCTCAAAATCATTTAAAGAAGTATGATGTCAATTGTTTCCATTGTGCAGATAAATCTGACAAAGAATAGAATACATTAGAGAGCTACATACTGAGGAAACTAAAAGACAACATAAATTATCAAATAAATAAAAAAATAGACCAGCAAGTTTTATATGTGAACATATTTGTGGTTCACAGATTGGTTTGCATAGTCATCACAAAACTCATTTCTTAAGATCTGCTGTGGCTTTATTTGGATGCTTCTATATCCATTTTCATGGGGGGACAGGACGGATGACTGTTAATAATACATATTTGTCTATGTCCTCTTACATTACTCTTTCCACATTCAAATTTACCCAGAACAATTTTATCCTTTTATTATTTTCTAGTTCTAACATTAAAATTTTCCCTGACAATTTTAAAACATTGTTTGTCTGATCAAAAACATTCTGTACAATCTACACATAACTTGATCAATAGAATAAAAACTTGTGATGCAAACCTAAATTATTTACATTTGTTATTTTTCTAACAAGTTAAATAACTAATCTTGCCATTCTGTATAAAATGTCACCAAATATCTTATCTTTTCTTCTAATTTCACTGCATATGATAATGTTCATTTTAATATAAGCTTTCAATTTATGCAAACTTTTTTCTTCACTAAAAAATGATCTAAAGCTATAGGCATCTAAATTAAATAATATTCTTAAGTTCATAATCCAGCAATTCTTAGCACTCAGCCTTCAGACACCAATTTCTAACTTAGTCAATTAGCTTTATGGCCTTTAAGATGTAAGGACCATAAATTATCTGATTGTAAATATAAAAGAAAATCAACTTTTGCATAAATGCGTTTGTTTTGTCTTCAAAAAAACTCACCACAGATGACAGAGTAAAAAACTATCAGGTATCTCAGAAGAAAAGCAATTGCTGTTTCTTGGTTTTGAAAAAATTAAATTATTTCTTCTAACTTTGTTTTGTCACAGACTATTTATAACTAAATGATCAAAATGTATGATGAAAGAAAAATATTGGAATAAGTATGTAAGGTAGTTAGTTGGTTTTTAAATGAATTTGCAATCAATGTCAGAATAATAACTTAAAAAAAAAAGTATACAAATAAAAATACATCTTTGTTCCTTGAATCTTTTCTTAGTACTTTGTATTTAAAGATATATAATTTTTTCTTGAAATTTTATTTTTTTTTAAATAAAAACTTATAAACCTTTCTTCCATGAGAGCTTTTTTTCCAGAATTTTTCAATAATTGAAAAATATTAATGTTTCGAAAATAATTTTAATATGCCTATTCTAATGAAAAACATTATTAAGATACCAAAATTTATTATACCTTTAGTGAAAAAAGATGAATAATAAAAAAACGAAAGAAATGCATGATATTTTTAAGCACTTACAATATAATGCCTAACATTTTTTAATTATTGACATTAATCAATGACTGATATATCCATTCTTAATATGTATTGTATCAAATTCTATACAATTGATTTTTTTTTTTAAAAAAAAGAGGAAGAAGTTAATAACAAAATAAATGAATCACTGAAGCAATGATACTCTATAATGACTGATTTAATACATTTTCTTTTTTATTCTGAAATTTCATCATTATAATAAAAGTGCTGCATTGTTAAAACCAATGACAATTCATAATCTTTAAATGATATTCATAACACCTGAAACACTACTTACCTTTAATAGCAACACTTTAAATAAGAATTAAAAAAGAAGGATCTTCCAATCAGATATGATTAAAATAATTCAATAACAGCATATCTGTCAGTTTTAATTTCATTTTCCGTATTTATTAAGACATTGAACTCATATATATATATTTGTTATTTTAAACATTTTGCATGTAAGTATTTAATTATTATAATTATTTTAAAATTAAAAAATAAACATATTTAATTATTATTATTATTTTAAAATTAAAAAATAAACAAACAAGAAAATTTCAAAGTTGCCTATAATAATCATTTTATAATACAGGAATGCAACCAAAGTATAAAGAATTAAAATGAATCATTTCTATTATTGAATGTTCAAATAAAAAAAAGTAAATGGATTACATACAGGAGGACAATATTATTTACTTCTTTTGCCTTTCATCTTTTTAAGATGTTTGATGATAAAAGATTACTGAAGATTAAAATTAAAATGTTAACCAATTTTTAAACAATTTAAAGAGAAACTTAAAAGTGAATTTGTTTTAATTATATTGTATAAAGTACAAAGTTTGACAATATTGTACCAAATTAATATTACATTTATTACTCAATAGTTTTAGTATAGATAATTTTTTTTGTTTTTATATATGTTTAGAAAATTTATTGTCAGTGAAGGCTTAACATAAAATAAGCTAGTATTTGATTG